>QNGE01001009.1:0-201168 GCA_008508345.1 Paragonimus westermani
GTATTCGCCAGAACGTGCATTAAACAAAAGTGAGAATACCGAACGGCCGGATTATGGACTTTATTCGTTTTCTGGTTGCATTATAAAAGCTGAAACGACTGACAGTGGGGGCGTGGAGTAGTGTGATGTTTATCCAGTGAATAGTCACAAATATGCATACATCACATGTCGCATACGTGTCTCGACTCGAAATTCTTGATCTATATCCACTTGATTTTCGTCGGCTACATGACAGTTTATTACTCACACACTTTTTAACGTGGGTCTCGGGGGGTATTTATTCATCGTAGTGACCGATACCCAGGGATGTGGAAAAATGCCCTGAAAGTTCTGTCCGCGGACCTTCGGACAACAGTCCTTTACTTATACGGCTATCAACAATCGGAACGGTCCTCCTTCTGGGACCGTTAGCTTTGTTCCTAGAGGTCGTCTAAAAGCGTTGTTAGATTCTCATTTACTTGTGACGTAGTTAGATTTTCAGTTCTACTATGTTCTGGACTAGTGTGATCTTCCAAGAATGGTGCTACCCCCTGTTTTCAGTGTTTGTTTTTTAAGTCAATAGTCACCCGTGTGCTACCGCATAAAACAAACCCATTGAATCCAGGTACATTGGACCTCTAATCTCGAGCCTGCGTATTAATCGCCGAGTCGCTAGACCTTCAGGGTCACATGTCATTGTAACGATAGAATTTTCGCTGAGATGGACGGAGGTGATGAACACTGAGTAATCAAGCATGAGTCTAGTAATGCCTTGATTGTTGGCCTATAAGAGATTTAGACAGCGGTTATTCGTATCCTGTCGCAGTTTGCTGCTTTCCCCTAGGACAGGAAGTGGAGATCTTAATCTGCACAGCTTTTAATGACAACGCACGCCGCGTTTGTTCGCAGAAGTGAAGAATCTCTGCGACACAGGGAAAGGGAAATAAACGAGAATCAGATTTCATTGAAGACCTCATCCCTATCCATTTAAATATTCTGGTGACTACCTTAATTCTCTTTCGCTCTATCAAAACTCAGTCATCTGTCTTATGGCACTAGAATGTGGCTCAGTGTTAGGCGTATAGCAACAGCTTGACGTTCCTAGTGGGGCTTAACTACCTAAGTCTGTGCTTCCCAAGTTTTGATTGGTGAATTTGTTTGTTACGTACTGTTAAAAGTCCGCCTCGGCCTTCTCGATTTTTACCTACTGGTACTGTATACTGCATGCGTCCGAACGCAGATACCTATTGCCGAAAGCTATCGATGTTCACCGACCTCACTTTAAGATCCATCGGAGTTCAAGCCAGCTGAGCTAAAATTGTTCACCGTACCTTTTATCGGCACGACTGCTTTGGTGATAAATGAGCCGTCTTTTTGGCTTGCAATCTCACTAACGTCAGGAGCCGGAAACCACTCATCAGGAAAACTTGTTCCCAGTCCCACTGATATTTCTGTTTCCTAGTTTTTTTATATCCAACTTGGTCTTTTATTCTCATCGCTTTTCCACTTCGGTTGAGCTAATTAACGGTTGTTTTGAGCTAGGACTCTGGTAGTTGATGATTCCTACGGTCTAGTTGATGAAATGATACTAGAGGGTGCGATGGCTAATTTGCTGCTCACGTAGGCGTTTTACTTGATTCCATCGTACATTCGTTTTGGTCAGGTGAGATTCGTCTTGCATATGATTGCATTGATCATATAAGTATGCCTGAGCACCACGCTTCACATTGGAAACCGAAAAATTCTTATCATATGCACTCAAGTATCTTTGAATTCCGTGTTTGAGATAAATCCAAGGACTGTGTAGTAGGAAATATGCTTGCGAAGCATGTTTGCCTTCTGTGCTATCCACCATCGGATGTCCGATCAAGCTGGTGTTTGTTTTGTTTTTTGCCAATCGTTTCTATGCCACGGGAGATGCCACAATGTTGTAACCTCTTTTTGGCATTACATCAGACGAAATGTCAAAGAATGGTAGACATTTAGGACATCAACCTAAAAGCTTCTAGTATCTAGGCAAAGTCACCTCAATCTGCAGTGTCTCACAAGCAGCGGAATTGCGTTAGACAATTTAATGGGTTTAATCCATCAGCTGAATGCAAACCGGTACCTTTGTACTATACTAGTGTGAACATATCTGGTGTCACTCCTCAGCCTCATCGTCAACATCAACATACTTTGTACCGTCGTCATGATCATTCACAACCGCACATCGTTTGTTGATGTTCATGATTTATTGTCATATAGTTATGGCGAAAATGGAGACTGCACACCCTAGTTTCTAAAGATAGGATAAAGAGAACGATTGCGGGTTCGTATGAACTCGGGCGTTCAACGTCAGAGTGCCTGAACTCTGCAATCAACCGGCTGATTTCTAATCGAACGTAAAGCAGCATCCGATTTCACCTCGACATTCAAGAGATTTTTACGTCGGCGGAATGTCTGATAAACAGTATAATAAGCTTAGAGAGTGTTTAACGTACACCATCTTTGATGTGGTATTCCGTTTTTTGAATGGTTCACTATGTATTACGACCACACGTACAACCTCCACAGACTATTAAACGTAACCAGTTCACTCGAGGAGTGCTCTGAAGGTATTTGCTTCCAACCGTCAGTATCCCCGACATAGTCGGGGTACAAGAGAAAACATTTACGTTAATAATGTGAGGTTTATCTGCATGTATTCGCGTCTAACTATACCAATCGTTGAACATAAGTGTCGTTACGGTTTCTGTGGTTCGGACGCAACCTGCACAAACCAGCCCATTTTTAGATACGTTATTCTCTCTGCAGCTGAACCATACGTGTAATTAAGCAAATGTACAAACCTGTCAATTGACGTAGCATCTGTTAATGCGAATAACTGTTGTTCACTAAAATTCGCTCGTGGGTTGGAGCCAGATTGCTTCAAGTGTTTCTGCTCACTTCTCCACAACCTGGTTGAAATCCACAGCAATCCGTTCACTGTGTAGATTGGGTATTTATTTCCATGTAGTTAGTTTAATACACCTTATGTGGGTATCCGTCTTGACATCTGTTTTGTTTTAGCAGTAGTACCTCTTGCCATAAACACGATCAATTTCTGGATATTCGACGATCTAATTGCAGTAGAAAATACTCAAACAGAATTTCTATGTAACCGCGACGGTTGTTTAACCATTGCAGTCCCTCTCTTAGTAGACTAACTAAGTACTGCAACGCGCGTATTATGCAGTCCTTTGAAAGGAAATTGACGTTTCAGGCACGTGAGATCGACTGAGTAGTCACTGAGATATATCGGTCCAATGAGCGAGAAATAACAAGCGAATATTCACCACAAGAAACCTCAGCCAAACGGACAAAATTGGGCGGAATTGTGCCATAGACTTTAACTCTAGTTGATAAGCGCAAGTGCACGAGTGGCGCGAGAACATGCAAGTAGGACAGCAATGTTATTGTTTTATTGAATGACTGTTCGCTACAGTGTGAGCTAGACACCGTCAAAAGCGGCTAATGATTCTACTCAGACTGCTGATTTTCCAGCGTTTGATGGACGACTGGCGTCACAAAAAAACGGGTGTACTCTTGGTTGTCGTTCACGAGAAAGAGAGCCTATAACGAATCATGCTGATTAAAATCTTTTTTAGTAAAAGCCAGACCAACCTCTTCATTCATATATTCACTGTTAAATCGTTATTGAATATGGAGGCGACAGTGTTCCTGTTTCCAGTCCCATATGTCATTTCCTAAGGTTACCTTGTTTGGAAAATTTTTGCCGGAGTTAGCACGGCACCACTATTCTTGAAGGGGTCGAGTGCGTTTTTTTTCGGTGACAGGTTGGTGATTATGGTTCGAGGTACGTTGATGGTCAACACCTCTATACAGTTATGTCTATCCAGTTGTTATGCAGTTAATTACCACCCCGTTCTGTGTGCCTCCTCCTGTACAGCAATTCGACTTTTTGTTGCCGCAACCGTTTGTTTCACGTCATGAGTCTTGTTACCACTGACTTGTTTAAACACGGATCGTATCGGTGATTGCTGAACAATGCAGTAGCTTCTTCCACAAGCTCATACTTACGGTCATTCAGCATAAATGCATCCCAAAATGGTAGCATCTGGCGCTTTTGTTAATTATTTGCGGATCAGAGGCATGTCTATCCATACTTTCAAACAAAATTGAGGCTTTTGCTCACTCACATTTGATCACAGCCGTATGTAGTCAGCATATACATAGACATTCTACCAGTGCCACCCCGTCTCTCATCTCCTCTGGCTTCACCTAACATTCTACCGTGCTTAGCTGGCCAGCGATCCACAGTACTAATTTCATACTTATTTCTATCGATGATGATCTTAATAAGGATCACATTATTGATGATTGACTTTCACAGGATAGGCTCAGTTTCCTTCATCTAGGCAAGGGGGACACATGGTTACTAATGGCGGATTATACATGAACGTTTGACTGTAATGATTCTGTTGTACCTATTGCAAATACATCCAATTAGTATCCAACACGCGCTTTTCACAAGCACCAAAATCGATGCCAAATACGTTGAGCAAGGGTGTGCATTGCTGACATGTGAATTCCTGTCAAGAGCTTCCTTTTAAAGTAGATCATCTAGGAGATTAGTTGAAATGCGAGGTCCTAATCTCATTTAAACATCGTCTCTTTTGAACTAGGTGACTGGGTTACTTTAGAAGTGATTTAACTAAACGTTTTCCATACTCGATTAACTCATTCGGCAAACCAAACGACGTGCAACAAATAAATTGACACTCGTTGCTTCTAAAGTACTTTTCGTTTTACTGTGCGCATTATTCGCTTTCAGAAGAAGTTTGTGCTATATGAGCACGCTTTGGGGTATGCCTTGATCAAAGTCAAGGCATCCACCGTGGAAGACATTGTGGATCTGGCGAAACAGTTGCTAAACAATGATGAGATGTTCTGCAAGTCTTTCAAATTGCATGCTTTTGTTCCCTTCGGTTCATCTGCTGGAGCACTTCATAATTGCAATGCGATATCAGAGGGCCTTGTACATGAGGATTTGAGAAATTTCCTGTTAGAAAAACTACCTTCGGACTCTCATGTGTTACTGTGTGTGGCGGAACGCAAACTCGCCGATGCACTAAAAAGCCCGGAGACGGGGCTGTCTGATCAGGTGATGTGTTCATCTGACTCGATACTCTTGGAGGTGTACAGAGCA
This sequence comes from Paragonimus westermani, assembly GCA_008508345.1. Classification (NCBI taxonomy): domain Eukaryota; kingdom Metazoa; phylum Platyhelminthes; class Trematoda; order Plagiorchiida; family Troglotrematidae; genus Paragonimus; species Paragonimus westermani. The sequence continues at coordinate 5,171 of QNGE01001009.1, forward strand.
TTGAGACTGCATTTCCCTACCTACATTAAAGAGTTGTCACACTTTGCAGAATCAACAGCACAAGTCGGCCTGGGACACAGCTACTCGCGTGCTAAAGTCAAGTTCAATGTTAACAGGTGAGTCACACGTTTTCCATTATCAGTTACTTCTACTCAAGAAACGATAATATGATAATTCAATCGATTAATTTACTTGATCAGCTGGATAAAGATATCAATGTTTTCTGCATGCGGGTAAAGGAATGGTTTTCTTATCACTTTCCGGAGTTGGTCAAAGTTGCTCCCGAGAATGTGACCTTTCTCAACGTTCTTAACATTATTGGTACGCGTGAAGGAGCCACGGAAGATAAATTGGAAGCTCTCGAAAAGGTATTAGACTCTGAAAAGGCACAGTCAGTCATTGAAGCTGCTAAGGCATCTTTTGGTATTCATCCACATTTGTCATGCAGTTTGCTTTAACTATTTAGGATTCGATATTACGGAGGATGACGCTGAGAATTTATCCGCCTTCACTCAAAAAATCCTCGCTTTGGTCCAACGTAGGAAACAGTTACAAAATTATTTGGCCACCAAACTGTCTGGCGTGGCACCTAATCTAAGCACACTTATTGGTGATCGAGTAAGTGCTCGCTTAATATCCCACGCTGGGTCATTGATGAATCTGGCCAAATTTCCCGCATCTACTATTCAAATCTTGGGAGCTGAGAAAGCACTGTTTCGAGCTCTACGGGCACGTGGTCGAACACCCAAATACGGTCTCATTTACCATAGCCCCTTTATCACAAGAGCTTCCAAACCGAATAAAGGACGCATTTCTCGATTTTTAGCTGCCAAGTGTGCTATTGCTTGTCGGTTAGATTGCTTCAGTGAAGTGCTGTGCGACATCTACGGGAAGCATTTAAAAAAGCAAATTGAAGACCGGTTAACATATTTTGAAACCGGGAAAGTTGCTCCAACCAATGCAGAGGCGATGGCGATAGCGAATGCTGAGGTTAGTCCTTGTTGATTGTGAATGTGTAGTCCTTCCGGCTTTTATTTGATGAAACTATTTTCCTGCTTGCGCAAATCATACGAACATTATTATTTATAGAAAAATTCATCTCGCGCAGTTCTTTTTGTTTGTCATTATTTTTAAATCGTTACTTTCCTCAAAAGAAGTGCTTGGGCACAACTGTTTAGTGATTTCAGGCTATCTTGACCGCAAATGACGTTTTACTGAGGTCTAACGAACAGTTATTCATGTCTGGAATTATCAGATTTAGTTGGCGGTCAACTGTGTTGGGCATCCCGACCTATACTGCTACCTTGACGTGGTGGTCGGGCTTGTGTACTGTTTTGATCCGGCGGGCTATGCTGACTAGGACTCCGGTCCTTCCAGGTGCAACCTTGTCAGACAGGCCAAAGGGGAGCAGTCAGACGAAAAGCAGTTACACTCATNCGCAGTTCTTTTTGTTTGTCATTATTTTTAAATCGTTACTTTCCTCAAAAGAAGTGCTTGGGCACGACTGTTTAGTGATTTCAGGATATCTTGACCGCAAATGACGTTTTACCGAGGTCTAACGAACAGTTATTCACGTCTGGAATTATCAGATTTAGTTGGCGGTCAACTGTGTTGGGCATATGTCACATTTATGTTCACAGTGTACCGACCCGTCAAGTAGCATACAGTAATCACTAGGGTCGTTTCGAGTGAAATGGACTGATTTTTAATGCAGCCTTCCAGTTGGGTCATTTTCAGTCATACTCACCATACAGTAACGATCTATTCGCAAGGCGGATTGGCCCTGTTACCACAACAAATCCTGTTCGTTTAGGCGTCTCTGCAGCCACCTCTGATAAGTATCTTCATCATCGTATCTGTTCTTATCGAGTTAGTTACTAAAATCCTATTTAATAAACCACGGAGGCTAGTAATTAACACGTAGTCACACAATATATTTTTGTTTTGAGATGGCTTCTGATGGTTAGAGTTAGGTGATTAGGAATGCAAATGCATTGGTGAACCTAAAATGCAGAAAATATCTGGGGGCTTACAAAGTACTTTGTTGTAGTCAGTAAAGATAAATATCCAAGGATTAAACAATTATCGAAGCTGAATTCAAACGGTGTCACAAGGTTGGCAGATTCCCATCAGTTTCTTTTGGTAGCCAGTGTAATGAATGTTTCGGACTCGTGTACTTTTGTTTTTCCGAGATAATGCTAGGCCATATTAAGACATTAGTTCCCAGTATTCATGTTGTTTCATGTTTGGGATCTAGTTTCTCCGATTAACCGCTTAACAGTTTCAAAAGTTTTGGAATTACTGATGATTATCATATGTGCTCAACGTTTGAATTTTTGACGTTTTGTATTACTCATTTTCAGCTCTCAGATAAAAGGTTCATTTACAGCCTGTTGTATGCGATGGCTCAAATTAACTCAGATTCATCGTTTACCACCGAATTACCTTGTTTAATCCCAGCCTTGTAGTTGCAGAGTGTTCGTGTTAGCTGTAACTTTATTGGCCGCCATTTTTGTCTTCGTGTTTTGTAAGTGACTTTAGGTTTGTTAGCTTATCTTGGAAAAAGCTACACTTAGCTTATTACAAACCATGTTTGCCGTTGTGTATTGAACACACGAGCTCCTTTTGCTCTTGATGCGGTTTGGCTTAAGGAGTCCTTTTTTACCGTTTCACAAAAAGTGTTGTTTGGATTCCTTATCAGGCTGTTAGCACCATACACGACCGCTAGTGGACCATCTGGGTGCGCTCCTTTGGACAGCAGGCGCGGCTAAAAACCGAAGCCTGATTTCGAACTATATTCGTATGCTATTGGATTTCGACAGCACCTTCACAACTGTGCTAGTAGGAAACCCGCAACATAGATATTTGGTTCTGTTCAAGTTCAGTTTGGTCTGTCAAACCGACTCCATTTCGTTTTTCTGAAGGCGGCTTTCCTTTCTGTAGTGAATACGAGACTAATATAGGTTGTTTTAGTAGTTTACCAAGCATTTCAATGGCAATCACTCATATTACTGATCACTCGGTCTTGAACTCCACTCACAGTTACCGTGACAGTATCGATTGTGCTGTGATGGGGAGTTGGCCAACAGCTGACTCATTACAGTGTTCGATTCATCTTACGGATTGCATAGTAGCCTACTAGTTGAATCTTTAAGTAAGTTTTCCAAAAGCGTAAATTCTTTTTACGCAGTTAAATTTTGTTCAGTAAAATGTTCTGTTTTATGAACCACATAATCAGACTTGTTTTACGTTTTTATTACGCGGTAGGCCCACAAGTACATCCGTAAGATGAAGAAAAAGGCCATCAAAGTGTTGCAGCAAAGAGCCTCAGAGTCCGAGATCATCGCTTATGACGAAGTGGATGCCTCCGAATCTTTGACTAAGAAGAAAAAGAAGAAGAAAAGCCAGCCGGATGTGGACCATGAGGGGCCAATTGAGGTTGAAAAGCGGAATTCGGTCGTACAGTTAGTAGCAACATGTGAGGAAACTGGCAATCCTGTTTCAGAAAAGAAGTCGAAGAAACGTCGACGTGCCGAGTCAGCGCATTTCAAAGGCGAGAATGGTGTGAATACAATACCGATCGATTCCAATTCACTGCCGAACCGTAAGCGTACCGCTTCCGAATCTAGCGCGATGCTTTCTGCTGCTCCGGACGCCCTGTCTCTGACCCCAAGAAAGAAAAAACTGAAGAGGGAACAGACACCATTTTGACATCCCAGTTTTGTTTACAAAGTACATTTGTAAATATTTGCAGTTTCGGACAATAGAAAGTTTTTCTCTTGACCAACTCTACTGTACTATCTCGCACATGGGCACTTGAGATGTCTGTTGCTCCCATTTTTGCAGTCCACCTAACTGAAAGCAATCATGCTTTCGTTGTAATGTAACCAAACTTTTGACCATTACTGTTGTCATACTTAAACTGAAATCATGCCATTAGACTTAAGGTTTCATTTGAGCACGGATATTTGGATGGCCATGCGTTTGGCCCGAGCATAAACCAATACTGCTCAGTCTTTAAATTGCAGTGCTTACGTTTGTCTGAACAATTTTTCTTGACATCCAACTTACTTATGCTTTTAATCTACTCAGACTTCGGTTTCACACCGTAAGAGCAAATTTTCAAATCATTTTGGTTGCAGCGTGACAACACAGCAATTGACCCGCTATACATTTTCAACTATTTTTTAGCCTCAGCAGCTGCTTTCCATAATGTGAAAAAGTACTGTCGCATAAGCCACATCAATTTCCGTCATAATTTCTATTGACTTCTAAAGGTGTACGATTGAAGTGTCGCATCTGTTTGGGGCATCTCATTAGTTGCATTCCTACATACCCAATCCCGTTCTTATCCACGTTGATTCAAGGTTCTGGTAACTAACCGATTTCATTTATGTCCAATTGATCCGTCTCCGATTTTGCTACTGTTGGCTTACTCTGTAAGGACTGATTCTGCTTTCCACCTAAACGTTACGTGCATTTCTTGACTCGCTCTCATTCAGAGAACACGTGAGCCATTTTATTCCCTCGACGTGATGGTCAAGACAACGCTCTAAAAGATGCGTTTGGAGAATCCATTGATTTTAGTGTTCTTCACCCTAGAATGACCGACGTCGGGTATGCAGATGATATTGCCTTGCTTGATCTCTTTGTCAAAGTCGTATAGCCCGTGCTGAACAAGACTACCGATCAGGCTGGTCTACATGGACTACGCTTCACACCTTCGAGGTGCAAATTGATGTTTTGGAGCCGAGACATTGTCACTTCTACATTTCTTGTTGCAGGTAGTCTGCTTGAGACTAGACCACTTCATATAGTTTAGTGACACTGTTTCGTCAGTTTGTAGCGTTGTTGGCGAGATATCACATGTGGTAGCGAAGGTGCATGTTGCTTTTGCCAACCTACGCCATCGACATCCGGTTGTCACTGAATAGGAGTGACATATAATGTGCGATCTTCTTCCTCTCCGTGATTCACAATCGTGGTTTGTTTATGACGAAACTATCAGCAAATTTGCTGTGTTTGACAATCGTTACTTCCGCCTACTTAGTCATATCAACCGTACTGATTACGTGAACAACACGATAATTTGGTGAAGGCATACTTCCGTTCATTCGCTGAAGCGGTACAAATGCACAGTTGAATCAGGCACTTTAGATCACCTGGGCGTTTACTACATCAGACATTAGTCACTGAGACCACTTGTCAACAACGTACGATGATCCGTCGATTAAAATAGGTAGATGTCGCCTGATCGATTAGGATCTCGTGTTCACTCAGGTTGTTGGTTAACAATGTCATCTATGATGTCCATGTGTCACAGCCAGTTGTGTGTGTGCATTCACGAAATTTATAATTTCAACTGCCTCCCATCTTTTCTTTTTGTTCCTGTTTACTTTGATAAGTCTTTTCCCAGATATTTGTCACCGTTGAGGTGGACGGCTGCTTGAGACAAAATACCCTCTGATCAGATTTACGACTATTACGGATGAAAGAAGTAGACGGTAAGGTGTACTCTCTAATAGAAATGTTGGTGTAACAAAGTGGTACCAGAAAATCCCGTACTACAATTAAGGTTCGGATTATTACACGTTGAATACCACTAGCTTATGGATGCACTTTCTGTTTGCTCACTCTGAAAAGAGGTACTAGACTCGAATTTCGCCCTTGCCGATTGAGGCTTATCAGCAGTGCATCTCCATGTCCGAGTTTGGAGTAGTCCGTGTGGGTGTGGAGCCGGCGTGTTGATCACCACTTACTTGATTTCACACACTAGTCCTGATCCAGTCACCACGGTTGATCATGATAATTTATGAGTCGTGCTCCGGTTGCGGGATCTTGAAAAGACACAGTGACTGTCCTCTAATGTGCGACACCCTGATCGATACCACATAATCTGGTTAAAGGCATTAATTTGTCAACAACCAGTCAATTTTTGTTTGTGGCAGACTTTGTATTGTTACAAACTTTACGCTATTGCTATTAAGCGTGTAGACGTTCAGTCTATCGGGTTGTGCTTATAGTGGAATCGGTTGAGTCACAAGGAATCTGCGTGCTTCCCGAATACGATGTTCAGACGCTGCTAATGGTTTACTGCATGTAGCCGTTGTACTTTCTTTTCTGATAGACTGAAATCGATCATTCATTTTGGTTTGCAAACTAGTTGGTATCCATCACTGCCCCAGAAGAGGTTGGATGCAGTTTTGCAAGCACTTGTTTCCAGTTTCAATCGGTGGAGAGGCAGACGGCCGCGAATACATCAGATTCTACATGGTTCTCGTATTTCTTGTTAGTCAGGTGTTCCACAATCATCCTGCTAACTGATATCTTTTCACTTATCCAAATTCGAACGAGGTAACGCTGTGTTTTGCTTTCACAGTTGACAAGTAGGACGACCCACCACTTGCTGAACAATCGTACAGAAGTGCTGTGAACGTGTGTTTGTCCTCCGTATTTATTTCTCACGAAACATACAGCTTATAAAATTTGTCACTTGACTGTGTGGATCCCTGAACTGGTTTTATGTCTATACTCACGAGTTCGTCCATGTAGCCATTCATACAGATATTACGGAATATAACAGCTCACAGCAGCCGATCGGTACCGGCGCCCGATTGTAAGCTTAGAGAAACTGTTGTGGTGAAGGTTTGGGCAGCCTGATGCTACCCTGCCCACATTTTACCTTTTGTGCCACGTGACAGCACATAGTGTGTGGTGTAACCAGTACCGCAAATTTCGAAGCGCTTTTGAGAGCGTTGTTTCCTGTCCCATCTGCAATACCTTTGCTTAGATTTTACTTGTTAGTCAATTAACAACCCATAAAATCACCGTTATTATTGCTTCAAAAACTGTTTCTTCTATGCCTCTATCGTTCCTCGTAGTCCACCTGTATAGCCGTCTAGAAGAGCGGGTTGTAGAGAAAATACGAACTACGAAGGATATTCTTTTCTAACGTTACCGCTGTTCAGTATTGAGTATTTACCTAGGTCTTACTGAATATTAATTTTCATACGACGCCATACTTGTGTGTTTTCATCTTCCTAATTGGCGCTTTGAAAAGTCAACTCATTGTTCGGGAAGTTTGTCGTCTTGACATGTCCCTTTCTCCCGGAAAGCAATGCCATCCTGGGAATCGATCTCGTTTCTACGGTATGCCCATTGCTCATATTCACATAGGACATAAATACATCTGTCGCCCACATACCGAAAAAGGATAGTCTCATTTACTCATAATCTGGACTGCGGTTGTCATGACAGAGTTAAATAAACAATCTAAATGGACGTACTGGAAATTTGTGAACTCTTACTTGCCACCTTTGATGGAATCTGTCAGTGGAATAAGATATGTTAGTTAAGGTTTGTGGATAAATCGATATGGGTGGGAAAATCATTTTCTTTTGCATTTCACCGACAGCAAGGTTACTCTTATCATTTGCGTTAGAACTCGATTATCAACATTCCGTGAACTGATATTCAACATGAGGAAATTTGGTTCTAGCGAACAGATTCATCCTTATTAAGAGCTCTCTAGACAAGTGGCTGTATTCAACCTACTGCTGAAATGTCGAAACCACGCTCCTCTTATGCTTTTTTCTCCATAACGTTCTTCGAAAGTCCAAACACTTGTCTGCGAAACCTCTAGTTTGGGATCTTATTCACGTACCGTTACCACCAATAAAAGGCTAGAGTATGCCTCGACAGTTATGCAAATTTATCACAAGTTCAACGACTGGTCAGTTGCTGACACGTATGGGAATATGGGTCGCCTAATCTTGTTCCATGATTGCACGGTCTCTTATGTATTATGGCAGTTACCAATTGTTTGGATTATGGATGGAAATTTGGTGAACCTTGGTTCACTCATTGTTAATATACAGTCTGTTGATCGCTTGCTCAGTGTGAATTGGCCTCACTGATGCCAACTGTGATGTGAAGCGTCCACAGTTAAGCCACGTGAGTACATACTCAGGCTTTGTACACCAGTACCAACAGTGTATATGAAGAAATGATGGCTCCTATCCGCTATTGCCGAGACTCTCAGTGAGCGGGGCGTACAAGTCGATATCCTTGTTTCTTCCGAGGGAGTAGAATGTTATAGAAGTGTGGCTGAAAATCTGCACTTCATATAATGATGGAGTGGAGCATTTAAAAGGTATACAGAACAGCTATCAAACCCGATTCGATGGTAGGCTGTGCAAGCGTCGGAACATCAACCTGAATCACCAAATAAATCTCAGTGTTTCTATTGGTTTCACTTTCGATGAGGAATCGATCATCAAGATGTCATTCAGGTGGTAGATGCAAGGTGGGTGTACGTAAGTAGCTTAAATTAAAACTTATGCATGAGATTATGTTTGCGGCCTGTCATCCTGTCACGAAATTTTCCAATCATCTCTGTATATGTGTCTATTTTCCATTCTCAAGCAGCGGAAATTAGCCGTACTGTCAAGAGCTCCCTGCCTGGAGTGTCTGAATATCGTCATGCTTGATCGAACAGTAGTATAAACAGTACAGTTTCAGGTACGACGTTTGGTCACCTGGTTGCGTCCACCCTTTCTGTGAGAAAGAGTGCCGTCTTCCAGATGGGTTACAGATTACATTTAATCCAGCGAGGGTTGGCGAGAGGACGTAGACCGGGCCGTTGCTGAGACCGTCAGTATCTGGTTTTACAGGTTTGATTATTGTGTCCAGAATACATCTCTTGAGATTCAGAATCTTCCCGATCAATCTTCCGTCCAACTCAACTCTCAGGACAGTGCATGCATAACAGCTTGTAAATGATGCCTTTCAAAGGTGTGTACTGGCCGACTGCTGACTCATGTTCTCTAGGGGTAGTTTTGAACAGATGAACGACACTGGTTAGGTCAGTCCTTGTACACTGCACTATTTATCTGCACTGGTCAGTGCTGTCTGGAAGTGAAGGGGAAAATGTCATTGGTTTTTCCTTGTAAGCAATCCCAGACATATTTTCCGCTCGTATCCTTCCTTTTTATCACGCAACCAGCGCGAGTAACAACCTAGATTTGAGCAGACAACTGGAATGTACTATCTCAAATCCTCCTCCATCGGCCCATAAGTCCCACGGACGTCGTGTATTGGAGTAGTTTCAACTGAAAAGATATCGTTATGACCCCATTTGCATCCCGTTTTCTGTTTGCAAAGTGTAGGCAAATTGATCTTGAATAGTTGAGTTCAAACTAGTGATTTTAGTGTGGTTGCATAACAGTTAAGCATCAGTGAGAACGACTAATGCATTACTGTCCAGAATGATGATAGTGAGTTGAACCTGTAGCCCCTTTCCGACATTCTTGGGGTAAACGCGATTCATTCAGGAGATGCTCTACGATGATTTTATCATATGCAAAAACGGGCCATTGTTGGTTGGAAAAAGTACTACTCGTAATGGCGTAAGTATATAATTGACTACGGGGCGCTGCCACGTCAACAGCGTTCGTAGCCACCTGTTGGGCTGGCCATATGGACCTCAACTCGATGGGTGACATTTGTCTATTTTACACAGTCGAGCAGCCGGGGTCTTCATAATTCGTGACCACTTGGTCACTTCGTGGTGTTCATCATCCTTTGGCGGGAATTTAAACTTTGATTCACCTTTTAAAAAAGGCACTCAGATATTGTTTGGTCTTTTGATTCTCCATGTAAAGGATATAAATTGTAGCTCTTCACCAGTAGTATTCTGAATGAACACCACATTTGTGTAACATGCAAAACTGCGTACTTGGGTGGAATATAGGCCGTGAATTTTAAACACTGATCATGGATTTTGTTATGGTCTTACTGTTGCGTCCACAAGGCAAGCTAACAAAGATTCCCGAAATGCAAGTGATGAGATTTTCGTTGGATTCCGGGGTTTGATTTTTGTTTCAGTTAGCAGTTGATTTCACACCAAACACTACTTGTAACGTTCGCATTCATCTGGAAGTTTTTGCTGGCTCGTTCCGCGAAGAAGCACAGGACTCGGGTATCTCTCTTGTGGCTTACCACTACAGGGAAATTAACCTCATTCTGCATCTGGACCGTGACCGTTGAACAATACATACGGATGTATATGGCTGACTGTTTAGAAACCGCAGATTCATGGGTTGTTTGTCTTCTCAAAGTGACTGATTAGGTATCTGCGTTTCCGTCTCTGTTTTAATGATAGTTTAGAATTTGTTGGATGGTTCACAACTCTATGGCAAACGTTCTAATTAGGAACATCGAGCGCGAAAGAAAACACCGGAGTGCAGCATGATAATACGGAACACATGCACACACCGAAACGTTGTACCAGTACAACTGATGGGTACACTTACAGACATCAATTAAGCACGAAGCAAGTAAGCATAAATATCGGAATACCTGTGGGTGTGTGCTAAAGAGATGATCGAAGAATGTATAACACCGGTCAACCCCCTCAATTGTGCCAGTCGAGTTGGGTTTGTATATCTCAACCGAGACAGCAATAATCACAGATCTACACAGTACCCCGTAGATGTTACAGAACTTAACGGAGACAGATTTGTGAAGTGAGGGTGGGCGATTACATCATGCTACTCACACCACTAAACCATGGTGTTCTGATACCTATGCTGTATGCAGATGGGTGAATTTGTTTGTTGTCGTGTTGGTTTTACTGAATAAACAACTCTTGCGCTGTCCGCTTTCTTGGTACACAACACTTCTGTCCACGCAATGGCCCACCCATTCGAAACTCAGATTGAAGAAAGCGACCTCTAGGGGTGAAGGTGAATGATCAGTATATACTAATCATGATCAGTCAGTGCAGGTTTTTTGTGTGTAAAAATACCTCACAGGCTCCCAAAATCGCGGGCGTCGGCTATACTTTTCAACTAGTTAATTAATTAGTCAGGCATCTCAGATACGGTAATGGCACAATACTCATGGCGAATATACATGACTTCACATTTTTTCAGGTTGAACGGTATATTGTTAACTATGGGTTGTTAGCTGAAGAGGCTCAAACCATCTTGTACGAGTTTGGCGTATTCGCTGCGCTCGGCAATTCACCGGATTCGGGAGTCATCATCAGCAATGGTTACTGCGGTGGAAATCTCGGTTCACCGATTATCCGTACCCCGACACAACAGAAGATCTGACAAACGGCCAATCCAAATATCGCGTTGAAGATACATCAGGATTGGACGAACGGTCTCAGTGTTGTGCCTTCCGTTATTCGTCAATTCATCTGTTTCGTATTTCACCAATTAACATACAGTTTATGATGTTGCATGTGCTAATGAGATCAACCAATGATAGGTTATGATTTTTTTAATACTGTTGTACATCCATAAATTCGGCGTCTCAGTTCATGAATAACAACTGCTTACTGCTACCAGTACCAATTCTTATTACTTGTGTGGGAGGTTTCAATTCAAGTACGATTCCTAGGGCTATTCGAAGTCTCTAATTCTGAGTATCACAGTTGCCCGATAATGTTCGGTAGTTAAAGACGAATAGTTTATAGTATGTACAGCGGGGCACCTAGTTTGTGACCTCGTAGGATACCGCTGTTAGTAAGAACCCAGTCTGGTTATTGTCTATTCACTGTGACGTAGATCATTACTCAATGAGCTCAATTTATAACCGCCAGTATCATAGTTCAACTCACGGTCTGGAACGTCTGCAGTACTGGCGAAGCCTAACCAAGTCTAGTGCTTCTAGCTATAGGCCAGTGAAAATGTTCTGCGCCTTTCCAGTTTAAGATATCCGAATTAACTGGGCCTGGGCAAGCTAACTTGGCCTACTTTCTACAACTGGCGGGACCAGGTCCCTCTCACTCTGTAAGGACCAACCATCCATGTGTTTTTCGGCCTAGCTGTGTGCACATTAGCTGAGCGACAACGTCCGCCGTTGACATCGAGACATCGCAAGCTGGAAAAGATACGGTTGATTATGAAAATCGCGAGTGAACGCGGGTAATGATCAACATAACTGTTTTAATCTTGCTACTCATTAGTAGTAGACAATTTATTCATAAAACTAACATCATATGCAAACCGTGTGCGTGTCTATGGTCCTACCGTTTGCGTGCACAGAAAAATCACATTCCAGTTGTTATGTTTCAGACCTCAATCGAGGTTCTTCTGTGGACAATCTTAATTTTGCCACTAAAGAATTTTAGAGTAATCAGCCTATGCGTGCAATGACATACGCATACCCGCTTCAGCTGGCTATAATGTTTCCGCTAAGCAGGCCTGTCTCATTGAATAGACCGTTGGGTCTGTAACACGAAGGAACCAATAAGGTTTGACCAGACACTCAAGCCTAAGCGTAGCATTGGTTACATCAGCACGAATGCGGGCATGTCAACATTTGTGTTCCGATCGCGGTCTCTCACTGATCTACTGCTCAACCCACCAGCAAACCCACGCACACACACAAACACGCCTCTGTGCGTTGACTTTCCTCCGAATGAGAGAAAGACACACGAATTCTACGGATTTTGTGAGTGGGATAAACACTCCGGTCTGTAGTTCATCAATCTATGGGAATAATACGGTGTTTTTCGGCAGACTGCCATCACGACAATCGCGCCGAGAAAGTTCTCAATGGAACATGGTCGGATTTGTTTGACGCTGCTGTATCACAGTCAACAGAAACTCACTGTTATCTGGCTCTGATGGAATGTCTACTATGCTCCACCAACGAAATCTGTGAACGGTAAGTGAATTTTGTGGGGCGGAGGCTCACTTTGTTCATTGATGAAAAACTTGCGTAGTGTGATTTTTTCATATGATATTTAAGTAAATTTTCTTATTACAATGCAAGCCTATGTTCCAGTTCGGATTTACTAGGTACCCAACTTATTCCGCGAATTTGATCCTGTAATACCATCGTTGGCTGACGTACAAATGTTCTCTTTTGTGTGGCTTCCAGTGGAACAGCTGTGAAATATGAGTATCACTACGAAACTAAGTTTAGCATGTGAACCAAAATGTCAACGATATTTGTTGTTTGTGACGTGACAGGTCCCGTTTCTACATCCTCATTGGTTAAGGAAGAGTACACTTCACGTTGAGCTGCGAGTCACTCTGGACCCTTAGTCATAGCAAATCAAGTGTGTATGTCTGTAAAGATATTTTCTTTGGTAAAACACGTGCGTTGCCACCATGGCGCTTGGTGTAATATAGAGGAAGTCTCGGTGCATCAAGGATACATTTCGAAACCAGACATTTTCTTTGGTATGAAGAACTGTTCATTACAATTGTGTTCATTACAGCGGCTCTTTACTGCGTAAGAGCACCACGAATTTGATATCAGAGATATCATTATTAGAAGTGGTCTAGTTGAATTTATCAAAAATTGAATAAACGAGTTTCGTCAGGACAAATCTGTTAGCGCGTCTGCTGATGACGTCCTGTTTTCAATACCCAAGCTTCCTCAGATCAGGTCAGTTGGCGACAACTCGGTGAGATATTATGATGTACAAGAGGTGAGCAAGCAAACAAATTTTGAGGTAGGGGGTCAAAGACCAAGTACACAATAACAGGTGTTACTACTTTGTTCAACATCATAGTGATCGTAAACAAGAAGCGACACGAACATGTAATCGATCAAATCGGTCAGATAATATTGCCAACCGGTTTGGTCTTATTAACAGGATGAAGGAGACAGTAGATCAGTTCGTTCACAAAGGCCTACTACCCTACCTAATGAATAAATGGTTCTGAACTCTCTAATGCACAACGACTGGTCGCGTTAACTGACCATGGTGTCGAGATAGGCTGATCTCGTCAGCAGATCAGAGAACCACAGTTAATCCCTCCACTTACTATCATTACTCTACACGTGACTTCTGACCCAGATTCGCATAGTTCCTCATATCGTCCATAGTGAATTCTCACAATGTTGCTGGTAGATCACCTGATCACAAGTTATGCAGGAAAACGCTAACGAACACATCAGTCAGTTACTATAAAACCGTCCTGAAATTATAAATTTTAAATCAGCCAGAATCTTATTCCAGCAGCAGGATATACTAAGCTTGGGGCAGCCGGTGGAAGTTAGAAGTTGTCTCCAGATTAAGTTCACATAATAGGTGAATGAAAAATTTTAATTTGTCTTGTTGGGGATCTTTCTAAATCGGTAAGAAACAGATTGAGAAGGTTGTAGATTGTGTGTAGAAGCTACAACATGTTGAAACATGCTACTAAGTATTTAGCTAAAATCGGTTTCAAATGAATATTGAGCGATCAACGTGTTAGCTCATCAGCTGGGTAGAACACAAGCCTTTTATTTACAGGTAAGAGGTGGATTTCTGTAGTGCACATTATGGTTTTCGTTGACTAACTTTAACCGCATACACATTACACTACGATACAGATGAAAGTATGCAGAGATACATCTTGAGTTTGACAAGCATAGCATGCGTGACCACTTTCACCTTTTACCGTAGGATAAAGGTTTAATCACCATAACTGTAACGAAGACTGAGTCCAACACCATGACAATAAGCGAACGAGCAGAAGACGGCGATGAATAGATAAAATGAGCTATATGCATTTGTAGGGAAAATCACTGTCCGATTGAGACTGGAAACAATTTAGTAGGGATGATGTTTTAAAAATATACGTCTAACAACAAGTAACCGATCCGTCCGGTTTCAGTATCACCATTACCGGTGCTAAAACAGATACATTTAACCACAGTGTGATCAAGGTGTGAAACGGAATAATTTACTCGAATTTGGACGCTACTCACTAATCGTAAATGTTTTCACAATCACGTATGACTTGTATCTATCGGTGTGCCTGCATCAAATTCCCAAGGGATTCGTACTCTGTTTCGAAGACCCCAATGACGTAAGAGTATCCAGGCTGCGAGTATTCCGAGACCCAGTGTGTACATCTTGAATACTATCACTGCTATTGGTATCGTACAATTTGAGCAGTAAATTACATATAGAAGAAAAAACAGACTTTGTCAACACAAATAAGGAGAATAAGCGGGAATTTAAAAAAAAAACAGGCATGTCTATCAAACCTTAGTGACTGAAAACCAACACAAAACCATTGCTGTGATAAATTAACACTGAGTAGCAAACATAGACAACATCTGAGTCATCAGACTAAAGATATACAAAAATAAGAATCTATCTGGCAAAATTGTTTACTTTTAGCCGTTCAGGATTGTCAGCACAATCAAAACACACATACAGACAGAAACTGTTCTTTTATAATGAGACGTCCACCGAAAATGAAATGGTCAACTCTAAGTTCCTCACATAAATGGCATCATAAATCCTCAGGGAACCTGAAATGTTCGGTAGACAAGGGCAGTGGTCAAACGATTAGGCAGTTCCAATCTAGGAATTGCATCACATGCGGAATCATAAACAATTCAATTACATGTGATCGGAGAAGCATGAGAGTTTGAACGTATTTGACGGTTCACGGTATAGAAAGCTGATCTGGTGACAACCTTATGAGAATGGGCTCCACGATTTTCAAACTTTTCGGCCCACGATGCCAATCTTTGATAATCGTTCATCACAATGATATCAGATTACTGTACTTTCTTGTCGCGAACGCCTGTCATATCGGATTGGATGAGCAAGGTTGTCGCTGACATGTATAAATTCTCACAGACGGTATAGCCGAGACTGTGTACTATTTTTTCGTGAAAATTCTAGCTCGGATGGTTTTACCGAACACAAAACAGGCCATGTACGACCCAACACAAATGAGATTTTTGGTTCAGCATAGTTTTCAAGGCAATCACTGCCCAAGATTATGATCTCAGCACCTTTAGTCCTCAGAGGATTACGTCGAAATTGGATAGCACAACTAAAGATTTCTGGAAGCATACTCACCGGGCAAAGAACCTAACGGCTTTAGACTGGACAACGACAATCGTTCATTGCGTGTTATGTACGGCTCACCCAAACACGCTGCAGAAGCTTATTCCTCGTTCCTTACTAGCATACCCTAAACGCTTGAGTGCATGCCTAGTTCCCTAAAGATGGAGCTAACTGTGGGGCTGTGAACCACGCTCGGAAAGAGAGAAGATTGACTGGACAGTAGTCTGTCCATCCGTGAATTATGCAGGATGAGGATGGTAGTAGATAGACCCAGAAAACCCACTTCATCGCAGAGTGCATATGTAACTTATTGATTTGCCTTTGGAAAATCACAAACAGTGCCAACTAAGTTGAAGGATTGTGTTTTCCTTCCCACTGACTGTACTGTGATAGACTATGATAAACCTACCAAGTGGTTCATCTACGTAAGCATACACTGTCTCAGTAGGCAGACGCGGATGTACAGCAGCAGTGGCACTTGAGTAACTTCGGTTAACGTCAATAGGTGATTAGTGAATGTTGTACGCTTTCAGGTGAATAAGACCCTTAAATGGACCGCCCTACAACAGACGCTCAGTGAGTGGAGGGTTGAATAGATTCCTCGACGTGTACAGTCATGTGCAGTCATGTTCATGGTCATCGTGAATGACGTAGAGCTTTCTCTTCTGTCAGGGCGATGCGCTGGGCTGTAAGCTTTTCAGAATCTTTGGATTGTAAGTTTTTACTAACAGTAATAATACATTGATAAACAAATGTCTTCTCTCTCCAATAAGGTTGAAGCTCACCGCATGCCCTTCCAAATTGAAATCTACTGTGTTGCATGAACCCATAATGAGTGACTTTCCACCTTGGCCTTGCCTGTGTATGCCTCGGTCTGGATATTGACTGGCAAAGTTACTGATTAACTGGCCTGGTGCATGTGTATGCTCGTATGCCTAGAGCACCACCGGACATTTAAGCTCCACTAATCTCGTGGTTAGACTACTGCATTCATCTTGAGTATCTTTGGCTCTCTTTCTGATTTATGCGTGTCCGGCGTTGTTGCTTTGCGGGTTTGCAGCACAAAGACAACTACCACGTACCAAACGCGTCTTGAACTAAATAAATATTTGATGTGGCGAACAGACAGCGCCTCCGACTGCGTGTGACGGTTGTTCATGCCTAATCGATTTGTTACGACACGAACTACTTTATGAATTGTATTTTCACTCACTGGGTACAACAGTGAGGACATTTATTATCAGACAGATGTACAGTATACGAAATGATTTTCAGTCCACTTTTGTTTTAAAAGATTTCTGTCAGCCTCTTACATGGGGAATTTCACTCAATAGGTTTAATAGACCAGTCCTACTATCCAAGCAATATTAAAACAAAAACATTCAGAAAACTTAAGGAAAGTTTTGAACAGCTCTAAAATTAGACATGCCAGTGAGTAGGGTTCATTTGATAGTTGCTCACAAACGCTTTCTCTATTGTGGTTTCATCGAATAAGACTCACTAGTTACGACTGTTAACTCACTGTGCTTCAACTATCCCATGAAGGCGACAGCTCTCAAAACAGGAAAACGGTGACTGGGTTATCCGATTAATCATACAGTGCCAGAATCATGGACATCACCGTTCTCAAAGATACAGTTGTAAAGGGGCTTTGGCTTTGTTGGCAGAGTTGAATTTCAGGATTCTTTGTTGAATAATTTCGTGCTTGATAACTAATTCAATATCACTAGATAAGTTGTTGTCAGATCTCGCACGTGAGTCATATTTCTATCAATAAATTGCCGAAATTCACCATCTCACATAGGGCGTGACAAGTTTCTTTGGCGTTTTATCTGGTAGTTGCGTTTACGGTAGACAATGTCTTGGAGAACGTTCGAACAGATTCTAAGGATGATGGGATGGGGGTGCTCCTAAGTATTCTACTTCGAGACCTATAGTATACAAATGGCATTAGTCCAAACATTGATGTTATCTATGGGTACGGAACATTTTAGAGAGGCTAGAGACTGCAGGTTATCAATTTGGTATGGCTTTTGGTTTCTCTGAACGCGAGATGTTGCAAACTTGACAGGACCCTACGTTTGACGTTCCCAGGTAGAACGCTTGAAAGACACGGTCATATTAGTCAGACAGTCGCTTGTTTAGGTGAACTTTTCATTCACCCACAAGAGTTAGTGTCATACTTTGAAATGCACCGCATCTAAAGGTCAATAAAACGTAGGTGAATACTGGTAATTAGTCGGGGATTTGGCTGATTTCGAGTTGAACAGCCCTCAGGTTTGAGTGGAATCTACGTAACCACATAGAACATCCAGCTGGGTTCTATGAAAAGTAGGCACTGTAACCATCAGTAGTGCATACCCTTAAAACGGCCGCAACCATAATTTCAGCCACATTTTTAACAGGTAACTGTGTTCATCACTGAGCCATTGACCACACATTAGGCATGACAAAAATACCTGATCAGAACATTCAACAACTTCCATTCACGAGTAAAGCGAAGCTTTCAAGATCGCCTCGAAAACATACATCTGCGATCTGTTTAATCCAGTTGACTGACTCGTGATTGGGACTTCTGAGTACTGTCAAAGTCTGCGATTTCATCAACCTGGTAGAAAATATCCATCGATTCACCAGTTGATTAGCCGGGGATCTGGCTAATTTTCAAATGAACCTCACAAAGCCGAACAAAGCTCTCACACTGGCACAGAGTAGCCAGCCAGCACGTTCCGTAAAGCAACACTAGACACGAGGCTCGCTACTGTTTGAGCTTGCCTACAACGCATACACTTGCAACGGATGCCAGTTGTGCTTAGGTCATGCTTCCATGGGGGCAACCGTGTTCACTACTGCATCACTGGCCTCACAACAGACAAGCTTGGGCTACCGTATACGAACGCTCTATCGATGAGATCTAAACGGACACAACTCTAGTCTAGTCTTTGGGAGCAGAGCTGGTTGGAATGTTTGTCTGAATGCGAAAGTTGCAGTCATGTGTGGGTGTTGTTCAACTGCAAATAATTCGGTTCATAAAATTTACGTGTAAAACACACAAAGAGCAGCTGATAGAGGTTCATGAGGCTGAACCGAGACAACATGTTGTTGAGATGAAAGAAGCTATTGAAACCGATACATCCAGTTCATCCGAACCACAAACGGCTCAATGTCAGGTGCGACGGGGACAGTCTGTGGGCTAAGTGACAAGTCAGTATACAACTTACAGCAAAACTTAGGACGCCTGACGAAGCATATCGAATAGCAGTTCAGCTGGCTTTCCGTACAGCTGACCACACCCTACAACCTCAACAGTCTTTCATGATTTGTTAACGAAAGCTCGCTGCGATGAATCTAAATCAAAGGTGTATTTCTGAATGATCAAAATACGGTTACTTTTGTCCTCAACTTTACTAATAGGACTGACCTAAAGATCAGTAAAATTCTCATCTCAGTCAAGCTACTGTCTACCACTGTCTCGTTGACCACGCGTGAGCAAAGTATTCGCGAAGACCAGGCTGTAATTCACCTTAGCAGTGGCAGTGGTGTACACAGTGAAATTTTCCACCGTACACTCAAATATCATGAAGCCCATAGAACGCAGATAGGTGTTTTCCTTGAAAATTCGATCAACTTTCAGTAATGAAGCTGCAACTCAGAAATATCTGATAAGGAGTTAGCGTTGAAAGCCACATTAAATCATGTTGTGGTCGATTGTATTCACTAGAGTGTATGCATACTACCACGCTGGACCTAGGAAAATAGAGATTACACGCGACTGTGTTACAATGTGTGGTACACCGTTGACAAATTACCGTGTTATTGGGAGCTGAGAGATCGCAGTTTGTCGGTTCGGTATGATCTCTTCATCTGTAAAATTCAGGGTGTCATTGCTGACTTTGCTTATATCCACGTTTGCGGATGAATGTTTGGATATTGTCGAGAATCTGTTCCAGCAACAGTTTGTGACAGCTCGGCCAGACTATATCGTGAGAGAATACAAATCATGGAGCGAAATCGAAATGGAACTTTTCACATTGTATTAGTCGTGGATGGTGTATGAGATTAATGATTCTGTGCGGGATTGGGCGTATGATTCAATTTGTGCAGCAGTCTCTTCATGCAGTTAGTAAACCTGTTCAATCTGTGCATAATGTTGTGGTGTATCTGATAAATTATTGATGTTGTTTGGAGCATATAATGTGTTATGAAGAGATTTGGCAGCATTTGTTTGAGCATGGTGACTTTTTCGATTAGTTGGAAGAATAGTTCGTCTCGCGGGACTCAGTGGTCTAGACGATTCTTACGCACGTCAGACCATAGGTCACTATATCATTTTCTGTCTACGTGTAATTAATTAGATCGGAGAAAAAGTCTGGTTACCATTGCATAAACTTGGCTTCAAAACTAGCTAAAACAAAATATTCCCT
Source organism: Paragonimus westermani (assembly GCA_008508345.1). Lineage (NCBI taxonomy): Eukaryota > Metazoa > Platyhelminthes > Trematoda > Plagiorchiida > Troglotrematidae > Paragonimus > Paragonimus westermani. The sequence continues at coordinate 25,415 of QNGE01001009.1, forward strand.
GCTTTCCAGTTGGGGTTCAGGAATGGACCGGCAACTTTAGTTGGTCACGCTGTCGAACATGGCGAGAAATGGTTGTTGCTAGCGCTCCTGTTAGTAATTACTGAGTTCGTCGCCTCATTTGGTTTCTGTTCACCAATCGAATCGTCCTGTCCAGTTACAATAATTTTTCCGCTGTATTTATGTGACCCACTTCACATGAGTGCTACGCTAAATGTAGCGTTCCCAACAATTAACAACGGGTTTTGCCATGTTCACTGTACAGCTGATCCAATTCGACGAAGACCACCAGTACCGCAATGTCGTTGTTTAACCAAGTCGGTAACCATGCATCGAAAAACCGTTTATCAACTGTTGCGTAAGTTGCCAAACACAATTTTTTGAACAAAGTGATTAGAACACAGAAACTGGTAGGTGTAAGCGTTTCCCATATACTCGTCATTACCAAATTTGCAATAACGTGGATCAGTTTTTCATAGCAAACAGTTCAGGGGATTGATAATCAGTAAGCGAGTTAAGATAGGTCACCAAGTCCAGGGAGAGACCAGTTTCACGAACGGTTGTTTGTGAACACAGATAATTGGCTTAAGGCGATTGACTGTGACCGTTTCAGCAAACCTCAGAAATGTTGAACTTGAATGACGCAACGGGATTCTGAATACACAAGCTGGATCGATAGTGTGACCAGTGGTCGGAACGTGTCTAGCAATCGTGTTTCAGCAGCACTGCCGTTCTGTGGTGACACGGAATTCTGCACCCATTTAGGCAAGTGTTCCTTCATTCTGGAGTTCAGGCATCTTTCGGGTGGGCTTATGTAAATTCCTCCACAGTTACATGTAAATTGGTAAACACAGTGTGAAGAGGAAACGATAGGCTGGCCTCCTTTGGTTGAAGGCACTGGTACTTTCTGGGTCCTAGAGAGTGCACGGAGTTCAGCTGCACTAAATGTCTGTTTAAGTAAATTTCTCAGTCGTGTTGTTTGCCGCATTATGTGGTCACCCCTAAAGGACAACTCTATGCGCACCCTCCTCTCTTTCTACAGTGATCACCCTTTCGGATGATGTTTTTTGTCTACCGCGCCTTTCTATGAATTTCTGAGTGTAACCATCAGGTTGTAAGACGGAAGGGTTAAAGTATAGCTACTCCGCAAGTCTGTCGTGAGTACAGATCCGTCTTGCTTGTGTGAATAACGTATTTATTAGTCCTCTTCTGTGTTGAACCGGTGTGAAACTGTTGAAGTTTAAGTACTGGCCAGACTGTGTGAATTCTTTATAGACAGCTGTTCTAATCCAGCCATTTTCTCAATGACATATAAGTATGTCTGAATATGGCAGATGTTTGTTGATCTCAAATTCATACGTAACCTTCACCGTAGAGTGAGTTATTTGGATATTGCACCAGGTTATCAACTATCTGTTTGAATGGACTGAATATCACTTTGTCGTCGACGTAACGCTTGTGATATGACAGGCTTGTTATGTCCGTAGCTAGCTCCTGCGCAATTCTTAACGTGAAATGTCTGCTAAGATGGGACCCAGCGGAATTCCCATGGTACTCCATCTGTTTGACTGCAGGGCTGCTGGAGAAAAAGAAAACTGACATTCTTCATGCAGAGCAACAAATTTTCCTTCACTATATCGGTTGGGAGTGGCAATGTAACGTGATTCGCTTTGGCAAGTGCACGAATAAAAGCAGTCGTTTCATGTACAAAATCATTTGTGAACAGTGACTGAGTGTCTAAAAGGCACATCAGTTTATTAGCAAAGTTAATTTTGCTCAAGTTACTAATCAATTCCAGATAATCTTTGATGGCACGTGCCTAAAACTTTTGTTTCAGGGGAGTTAGTTTTTTAAAGTCTGATTTGTGTAACGAGTGCAAATACCTATGATGAACTGTATAAGTTCGTCAATCTCTGTATGCACTGGCTGGCTTTTATTTAGATTGTGTTGCACCAAATCATCTTTTGACAAGTTGCTTAACTTGTGGACGCGTGGTTGTGGTATTTAGAGCCACGTAGATCGACTTTTTTCAACATGATCATTGTTCGTAAAAAGAAAGTGCCTGAGTTTTCAGATGTGATAGTTCGTCCGTACGTTATATGATGTCAGTGGCACAGTGATTGACACTGATGCTCCATGAAAGCGTGTTCGGAGCTCAAATCCCGATCTTGGTAAAGACAAATGGTTCTCGTAAAAAATGTTTGCTCTTGAAATGAAAATCGAAAATCTTTCCATACCACTGTTATCCTTAAGTTTTGTTGCCATCATCACAGTCCAGTATAGGCAGGATAGTAGTTGAACTTTGAATGCTCTTGCCATCTACATTGTTGAACAGGCTTAATAAGAACATGTCCTTAAGGACAACGGAGGACATGCATAGACGAAAATACACTGCAAACCTTAGAATGCAAGGAAGAACCGCAAACCAACAGCTAACACTTGTAATCTACAAGAACTTACAGTCGAGGCCAGTACCATTAACAGGATTTCGGGCAGCTAAATCATTTCAAACCGAGACTCACCCACAGCGAATCTCGGCCTTTGTATCTGGATAAGTACTCCGGCCAACCCACTCTGGAAATAAGCACCAGACTGGAGTTTTACACTTATTAGAACTTGTTTGGGCAGGAATCCATGTTCTGGCCCTCGTGTTTATGAGACCAGTGTGCTAATCACAGAGTCAGTAACACCACAGTGGGGATCGCCGAATATTCTTACCCGCACACCCAGCCATAACCTTCATGTGAATAGTGCTCAGCCTCCTTGATCATTTTGAAAGGAGACTGAGCACACCCGCTCTGTTTAGTCCGATCGATAACCCCGTGATCAGGACTATTCAGTTAGGTTGAAGTTATTGTGGGGGTTAAACAATTAAGCACGATTTGAAGTAGTGATATCTTGACACTACAAACAAATACAGATGATGGTCGTACCCAAGAAGACAGCGAACTTAAAATAACTGTTCCTGTTTGACTGCTAGCCATTGATAACTGGGAAGTGTCTAGTTGCCCCAGTGTCTATGATATAAAATGCAGCAAAATTGTATACAGCAAAGCTTAGGCCATCTTTCCCTGTTTCATTGATTAACACCAAACGGTCTCCAGCTGTCACTGCGTATTGTCTATGTTGGCTTCATTACAGAATGAGTTATACGTTGGAAAACACTACAACTAACGGTGCCTATCACAGTGAGCTCTCGTATGGGTAAAAATATACTTAACATTCCATAGTTCCTGAACGGAGGCTTACGAGGGAGAACAGCACTGTACTCAACGAAACACTGTTCAATTAGGCCCCAATCAAAGTTTACAACGCATTCTCAACGGCGACGTTCAGTCTGCTGAGACTGTTACCAGACAGTCCGAACCTCGTTATCCGTCCAAAAACACTTTGCCGACGATGGAACTGTCGCAGTATACATTATTGTGGAAAATTTCCCTTCATGTACGTCTGTCCGATTCCTGATGAGATTATTCCGTTTTTGTAGAACCTTGGTTCCATACGCAAAGCTGAGTTGTTGTCTACCTACGGTGAGAACGTGCCGGAAAATTTGAATCGACGTATGTATGTCCCGGAGCTCTCTTTCGGCGTCAAAATCCAGAGCCCAGATCAAAAAGCTTACCGAACGGTCACGCCCCCTGATCGAGTCAGATGAGGTAACGGGCACAACACAATGCCGAAACCTCAGTCAGGTTAGCTGGCTTTGGCTTCGGTGGTGTGTTTCGTCCGATCGCTCATACTTCTAGGTGGGGAAGACTGGTCGTTCGGTAAGCCCTTCGGTCTGGGCTTCGCTTCTGGCGCTTGAAAAATGGTCCCGTATAATCGGCATGTGGAATACATGTCGTCACACGACACAGCAGCAGTCTGTTGCTGTCCTTACAAGGCATAAATGCGGTCGACGGTATTGGCAGCAGGACGGGAAGTTAATCAGCTTCACACGGTGTGCTCGTGCCGTTCTGGCAGGAGCACTGTAAACGTCACTTGAGTTTCATAGGCGGGAATTTTTGGGCCTATCTCGGTTGGAACATTATGGTAGACTAACCAACGTCAGTACCACTTCAGTGCACAGTAAGCGTTCCAGCAAGTCAACTATGCCTCAGAGTGTGATTACTATTCTAACATTAGTAAACTGCATACAATTTGTAGCAAAATGTCGATCAGTAGAGCACGATCCTAAATGTCTAGCACGCACGTTCCAACGCCATGCGTGCGGTCACGTTTGTGGACCGGAATTCCAGACCACATCGCAGCGGTGGCTTCCACTCACATACCGCGTGTAATGCTGCCTGGTTTGTGTGTGTGGCTGACGCCGTCTGTTGTGGGTTTTTTGTCTACCATTCTTTGCCCGTTGGTTCGACTTCGGCGAGCATTAGCTCATCCGGTCGCCCATGTTGTCTGCAAGCCACTCGCTGTGGACTTCAGCCAGATCTCACAACCGCGTTGAGATATTCGACCGCCTGTTGGAATAATCGCGCCTCCGATTTGGTCATCCATCGTAAGTTAGCACTGAAAAGCATAACAAGCAATTAGTCACCATAAAAACTAGAAGTACTCGTGACTGCCTAAATTCTTCCTGATTCTGGCTGGGAAAACCGCATGAGCATCGTGTGCCTGCTTAGCTCTTTGGGCACGGATTATGGTATACAAGTGAGCTAAGTGATCTTAGAGAACTTGAAAAGTTCTGTTGTACGTTGTGATTACGCTACTCGATAACATTACTTTCGCTCTGTCCGGTGTGAGCTAAACAGACTAATTGATTCGCGTAGCCTGCTTGACACTTGCTCCTTGACCTCCGTTTACTGCCGTCTGACTATCCTCACAGTAAACGGATCCTCTCAGATGAAGGTGAATTAATAACCGAAATGACTGGTCGTGAGAAAAAAAGCGGGTCGCTGGAATAATGCCGAGGCTACGGCTCGTGTGCGCACCTAATGAATCGCGATGTGGTGGGGTCGGTGAAGATGTCAAACATTTGGAGTGTTACAGGTTTGCGATTTAGAAAGGCTGTATAACGATAATAATGGTTTATGAAATATACTAAATAAAGATCATTGCGTTACGTGTTTGAACGTTTGAATTAGAATGGCGGTAACGCAATCCTATTTGTGCGTGTGTTCTGCCATCGTGCAGCTTCTGGTTTTAAAACAACAATTCCGGTGGGTTCCGAATTGATAGGCTCCAGTTAGTTACCCATGTAAAGTTGACGCGAGTCATTCACATCCCCCTTTCTGAGTTGATCATTCGCAGTGGAACGACTACATACACTACTAGTCCCATCCCACACGCAAACCTAGACATGATAACTTTCGTATGTCTACCAAGGCTTTACTGGCACTACGATTCAGCTGTTTTTTATAATGATTCGCTTACACCTCCGAAAGTCCACTACCCTTCGTTTTCATACTGAGTTGGACAACCTGTCAGCTTTAGCATGGGCGAAACCACTGGATTAGTCGACTGGCACTCCTGGATTACCTATGATCTGGTGAGTGCTCACCAAACGAATCAGTGTTACAGTTACGTGATCAATGCGCTTGATGTGTGATTGTTGATCCCTTTGACTTGAAGTCTTCAGGCAGGTTATCGGTATGGTAGTTCATAAAGTCAGTCGAATTCCAGTGCTTCAACAGTTGTTTTAAACTCCTCCTCCTCCTCCTACACACATAATAAGTACGTTAGATGTGATAGCCGACAAACCTCACTACTACGGTGCTGATTTTTGTGGTCGAGCGCATGAACTGATTGACCTGTGGTACAACAGCAGCCACAGCATTTTCTGTTGTTGGACAACCAGTGGTGATGTACAGATGATCGATCAGTACATCTGGATAACATTTGGTGCGTGTTCACTTAGCAGCTGTTGACATCTTCTCGTATTCGTGTTAAGTCACATCAAGTTAAAGAGAGTCTTCTTAAGTCTGGTTTGTTACTTTATAACGATATATTCGCATATACTGGTTTAAAATTTTACGAGGTTTTGAAGTATAAGGTTAACGAAAAAATACCGTATGCAGTGGATTAGCAGAATCGCACATTGGCATGTAGGGGGGGGGGATTTTCACATACTGCCAAGCACTCAAAAAAGTTGTTGAATTGGCCTTGGAAAATTGCCACAACATTTAGATCAACCAATGAGACAATGGAGTCAAGTCAAAGTAATTATATGGAAGACCAACTAACTTAACAGAAGAACAATGGGACCATCTGATTGGAGAAACTAACATATAACAAGAAGTAAAGTAAAATCTGAAAATATGAAGCCAGAATTGAATTACCGGACGAAATTTGAGACGTCGAACCTTAGAAGAGTTCATGTTGATGTGACCTAAATAGCTTATATTAAGAGGAAGTGTGAGGTTGAATGATTTAGCTGTGGACTAACTTGGTACGAACCAAAAATCCAAGTGCACAGAAATTGCATTCTAACAAGGACAAAACTTATTCTCTAGTCTCAAAGCGTATTATCCATTTTGTCAGTTGGATTGACATAACTCAAAACACTTTGGCTAGAACACTAGTAAGGAGATGTTCCTTTGGACATGTGAAAGAGAGTTTTGTGTGGAGAGTATGTCAGCATGGAGAACAGCACGACTGTTGAATGATGACGGTGATTTGCAACAGCGTAAAGATTTAAACTGCAATTAATAATCGGAACAATTATTGGAGTGTGGACACTGCTGTGTAGCACCAGAAATTATGGAATGCATAAACACAGTCGATACGTACTTTAGAGATATGGGCATGACTAGACAATGCGGAAAACGGATGGCCAAAATATGTATCATCAAACAATATTTGTCAATTTGATGAGTGAACCATTTGGAAACATTCTGAATTTATTCCATTGAGTGGATACTTGTTTTGCAACTCACCCTTTGAAACAAGTAAGGAAGCAAGAGATAGTGGCGAAAGAGGATAAGACGGGAAACGCCAAATACACGAACAGGTTCTCAAGGTCGGGGCACCCCATTTCGGAATTAACAGTAAACTTCCAGAAGTACTGTGGTGAGAAACAAGGAATTTCTTGGTTAGCTTGAATTAAGTAACACGATTTTGCTGAAGGAAATTGTAGTCATTTAACCACAACAAAAATAAAATTAATCCGAGCAGTGTTCACAAACATCAGGGTGCTTATGCAAATTGTAGTCAATTAGCAGGATTTTCATAATGCGAGAGTACACAAAGAAAACAGTGCTGAATAGGTATTAGCGGAAGTGTTTTCTAAAAATTATTAGTTCATTTACCATGATGCATTAGGTTCCATTTCGTTTTAAGGACTAATGAAAGTTAACGTTTTTGTTGGACACAGTAAAACGAGTAATACATCGGAACAAAAAAGAGGTTGAGCAAACACATGATGTGTGAAACACTGCGATTAACAATTGAAACATTCCGCAAACTTTTTCACTCATCGTTCAAAATAAAACAACTATTAGTACAGATTACGATAGGCAAAAGCTGTGTGATATTGTTTTTCCAATAATGTAATTGCCATAGTATGATGTTTTTCGTATTTCTTCCTAATTAAAGGCTGGTTTGTAACCAGAAGTAGAGGATTGACAAGTTTATTTCTGATGGACTTATTGTGGAATTCCTGTTCGCAACTTGATCCACATATCACATTTCTGTTACAAGTTGACCATGGTAAAGCTAGACCAACCTATGATCACCAGTAATGTGCTTCTGTCACTAGCATGGTAACAATTGAACCCTGTCAACCCCGTTTCTACATTTGTGAGTGACGAGTGAACTTAGACTTACTGACGCTTTTGGATTACAGTGACATGATGCCCACTCATCACGGCCATGTCATGTCAGATACATTTGATCGTCACAGCCCTAATGGTTGTTCCTGAGTTCTACCTAATATTGATTGTTGTATTCCTAGTTTCGGTTCGAGCACTTGTGTCAACAATTTTGCCACACTTAAGACCAGCTGGACGGGGCAACGCTGTAACATAAAAACAGGGCGAGTGCACACTTACACCGTTCACATGAAGGAAGGAAGATGAATGAACGTCCAAGTGTATCACTATGGAAAGCTTTGTGCCAAATGTGTGTGTCTGTGTGTTCACGCCTGTGTACCACAGACGATGGAATTAGAAAACAAAACAGGAGAATGATTGATGTAATCGTTCTGATGATTATAAGCGAACATTATTTTTAGGCCATTCTTACAAATGAACGTTAACACGTTCACCGGATTTTGTTTCGCAGACACTTCAGACATGTTCCTAAAAACTTTACGTGACATTTGTAGGTGGCGTAGGACCGTCAACTCCATTAACCGCCTAAGTGTTTCATGGGAAGGTCGTGCTTTGGTTTGGCATTGACCATAACACGCGTGTATTAAGTGTTAGGTTAATTCGGGTCATCCAGCCTTGATCAGGCCAGATTGGTTCTTACAGATATATTTGTAACGTGCGAATATCCACGTGGCCGATGTCTCACGTCATAGCTATGAACAGACGAGAAGGAAAGTTTTGATGGGCTTTCACTGTACGTTAAGCCAAAGAAATTAAAATCAATGGAACTTGAGTCAGAAATTCTGCTAAGGGCGCGTTCCTAAGCCCGAACTAAGAATGGACATTATAATTGTGGTTCTGGAAGGCCCCCCTCATAGTAAAAAGAGCTATGTGACATCCAAACCAAACGTTTCTCGAACGATCTTAGTTCCTGTAACATTGAGGGTGGCAAACTCTGGAAATCCACTTTATCAGTGGCAGTTTCTCAACAGCTACTAGACTTGTTCGGAGAGTGGGACGAACGATTGTACATCATAACTGTCTTGTTAGTTGGACGCTGCAATGAACAATTAGGTCGGTAGTCAAAATATATGTCGCTTGCCGTCCCGAAGAAGGGATATGCTGAGTGAAAAATGGGATCAGAACGTTACGGTCGATTGGACACAAATAGATATTTGCCGTAGAACTCCATACTTTGAAGCAAATGGGGCAGCAACCTTATACGAACCGCTTCTGAACTCAAACCTGTTAGGCTATAGTGGAGTGGCAGAATTAGGAAGTCCATTTGGACGAAACTGTTCACCTTAAAACGAAAGTCTACATACAACGGTCGCAAACCATGATCAAATGGATCGGTTGATGTAAAAGTACCGAAAAACAGCAATCAGCCGACTTTTAAAGACCTGGTGGGCCTTGTGGCAGATAAGTCTTCACTCGCCAAAAATGAGTTCATAAACCTGACATACATGACAAAACGCTATCAAACAAAGTCGCGTAACAACCCAATGTAGTGAGACCCGAAAGCAACTTTTTGAATCTAACATTTCTACTTGTTTTGATTTTAGTGTGAAATCAGCAAAGTTTAAAGACTGAAGGAAGCTTCATTGCATGGTTTGCGGTTCACGATGGTTTCTTGATTGCTGTTTGAATTTTCTCGGGATGACGATGAACGGACTGCCGGTTGTCGTCAGGATTAAAAAAGAAAGTGAATCAGTCTGAAAATGATTTCGGGTTACATACAGAAAGGTAAACCTGATGTTAGGCGTCCCCATGTGTTATTGCTTAGTAATGCCACAGAAAAACACGGTTCAATTATACCTTTGTCTGTAGGTGCTTCAACTGTTACGATCAGCAGAACTCAGCTCATACCCGGACGATTACGACCGTCCGGTTAGACGGTGGTTACTAAAAAGCGGACCTAATATAGAGGTACAACTCCTTTCTGCCAAACAGTGAGACGGTTGTAAATCCGGACATCGGATTCCACAAAAGAGGTTGATATATTTGCCTCTATTTCTTATAAAATATAGCTAGATGATGAAAAACTATATCCAAAAAGGTTATATCGAAACGACACAGATCCAAAAGTCTCTTCTAAGCGGTAACTGCCCCACCATCTATTGTTAACTAAAGTTAAACTTGATAACCTAAGAATAGATTCTGATTGCAATTCGACAGTCATTCGATGAACTGCAAACCACCTTCGGGTCCGAATCTGATCAGTGGCATTTTTAAAGAGTTCTGGCACACCTCATACGGTCCCTTTGCTTTGTTTGTGGATACTGAAGCTATATCCCTTTAGGTTCACGCTTTAAAAAAGGGTCATGATGTTTTGAGCTATCTTTGTTAGCCATATGGAAATACCGTAGGACCGCAAAAGGAGTGTTCGGCCTCCTTACATCCGTTTGGAGTTGTGGCGTATTACACCTACAAGATCGAGAAAAATTAACAGGCTGTCAATGAAACCGGCCGTTATTCATAAGACTACAGAGTTTGTAGTTGATGGCTGTCTCCCTTTCTTATGCGGCAAGCTAGACGCGATCCGGATGCTGGAGGATCTTAGAGACCTGTTGCCATTCGAGAGATTCTATCTCACCAGACAAACAAATAACGACTTTGAAACTACTGCCCTTTTTTCCGTATTCTCCGACATCATGGAGGCTGATTTGGAACACTTAGTGTAATACTGAATTCTCTCTTTTATGGATAAACAGATTGAGAATAACACAACGTTAGGAGTAAGTTGTGATACTCTACGTTTCAACCATCTCGGGTGGCTTTCCTCAAGAGTCTCTCTTATGTAGTCAAGTACCAACATTCCCCTTTCATAGGCTCTGTACACCTAGCTACTATTCACCCTATCCGTTCACATTATCCGCATTTTGACCCATAAAACGTCACCTTAGGAACTGCACAGCGAGAAATTGGGTTGAGATGATTCACTGTAAGCTGCCTATCTAGAGCGGTGACAGAATTCGGCTGCCTGGTATGCAAAGCTATACCAAGCCACAGTTCTAAGGCGTATTTAACAATATCTAGTTCTGCGTTGTTCAACCACGATGTGCAGCAATCGCTTTTAAGAAATCCTCTTGTTTCCCACTGCACAAACTATTGAAACCAACATCGATTTACTTAGTGGAACTTGCAATTACCACGGTCACTGGTACGACATTGCATCTCGAAAGTCTTTGCCCTTCATATATCGAAATCCCGTCATAATGCCTTGAAAGCGTTTCGCGCTTATTCTTACCCCTCAGTCGGTGTATCATCTGAACTGTCGTGTAAATGTCAGTCACTTTACTGCACTTCTGCCTTAACGTTGGTGAATCTTGTAATACAAACCTTCTGTACAAGAACTAACTTACCAGGGTTTTGGCTGCAAACGAAGGTTTTATAAAACAGTATCAGTAAGCAATGGCTTCTGTCGGTACAGACAGGCTGGCAGGGGACTTATCCTTCCAAAATATCATTCACCACCTAGTCGAAGAGCAATGGTATACTAAATATCCATGTCAAACGCCATCTGAAGCGGAAAACGACTGAGATAGCTTCCAGTGAATGAGCACCCTATAATCAATGTGGGCATAAAATGATTTCGACAAAATTATGTAATTCACTGGGACTTCCCTCTGTTGGAAACAGTTAAGAAAGGGTAAAGGGTAACTGAATCGAAAGCACCAGTTAGGTCGAAAAGCACCAAGACCCTTGACTGAGTGAGAGTGACGATTATGTAGGATCTGTCGCTTTATATATACACATATATGTATATAATGTATATACTCCATAAACCGGCGCACAGGTCGAGGACTTGTAAGTACTTCTCATATTTGGTTTTTTCCGTGTTTTGCTGGACACAACATTTTGTAACATGCTCACCTTGGATGTGATAGAGACAAAGTGTAAGCTTCTGGTTAGAACATGTTCCGCAGATCTTTTTGAAGGTGGAACTGACCATGCAGAAGACCTAATGGCGAGGTGTTTTTCACTATTCCACATTGAACGAAGACGTGTTGTCAGTTCGGAAAACGATCCCTCATTACCATTTTTGAAAACAGCTGATGGATGGAGATCAAGGTCCTGGACTTCAATACTTTTTAATAACTTAAACCCCAAAGCAATTTCGGCTTCTGATAAGGGCTCATCTGAATTGCTATAAGCAACCACCTTCATTCACAACTGACTGAGTTGTGTCGGACCAGGTGAATTGTTTTTCAACTTGCTCAGCCTACTTGTAAAATATCTTCTGAAATAAGACACCCAAATTCTGCTTGTATATCCCAGGCAAGCAAAACGACGTCCGAGTGTTTGGTTTATCTCAGGAGATCAGAGGGAGCGTCACAATATTCTTTCCAAAGAACATATGAACTATTGGTTTCGAGGAATATGCTGACATGACGAATGTACGTCTTGCTGGTTTGAACTGTGAGACTGGTAGAAGTACTAAGTCGCACGACACACAAACGAATATTCGTTAGGATCCGACTGGGAAAGCTATTTTGTTTTAAAGCTCATTGCTGGCTTGATGAAATGGAAATTAGAGGCAGAGAAAAGGAAATTCGAAAAAGTGGACTGTTCTCCCAGGCGAACCATGAGTTCTGCTACTTTATGGTGGTTTATACCACTGAAGGAGGCTGACCCCGGCCAGATCCTCCGGCTCGGTAGCCTGGTGTGCGAAGCAACAGGATGCAAGGTTTTTCTGAGCGATGCTACCTAGAAACAGTCGTTCAAGCGTCTGGATCGTTGAGCGGTCTGGATCTGGCGAAGCCCGCGGGTGCAGCAAATAACGCTGTGTTCTTCTGTGTACATTTTTATAAACACATCGCCGTATAACTACAGTAGTTCACCTGCTTGTGTGTAGGACTTGTAACGTGCCCGGTAGTATTTTCGCATCGATTTATTCATTGCAATGTCGTTAACGCCTACTGACCACATAGCCTCAGGAGTGTTTGTTCTCAGTAAACTGTTCTGTCTCATCACTTCATTCCTTCACGGTCATTTTGAAAGGCAGGAAATCTGAGACTGTCGGACATTAAGGACTCCCTATATTGTGCGGCCCAATGGCTTATAACATCTCATCCGGTCGAAGCTGTTCATTTGTCTGCAACAGCAGTTGAATAAAGTTCTTTGAGCAGGCGTCGCACCAATATATCCTAGTGTTAGCTGGTTAGCTCGCAACAGTGGGTCTTTTCTGCCTTTCTACACCCTCAACAGGTTGAAATACAAAGACCTGTTTCGAGAACACTCACCTTCAGTGGTATATGTCGGAAACAGTACAGCGCACTGATCTGTCTTTGCAACCCAGAACAGGAAATTGAATCATCCTCTGATCGGAATTCCACCATTTCATGAGAAGTTAGTACCGATCGCACTCATTACTTTTGTCCGGCATTGTAGAGTCATCGAGTTATGGTATCCAGTTAGCTTCATGGGTGACAGACACGGCGGGCTTATGTGGGAATCACCCCCATCAGCAAAATATATTTAGTTGATTGAGGTTGAGGGAGGAGTCCGAAAGTGTATATAAATACGATATTCACCTTGGCTTTGTTTCCCTCGCGTCATTTACTCCTCAACTCCAGGAAGTAACTGGAGATGTCCATTCACTGTCTCAAGGTCACCGACTCACCGACCTTATTCAAGTTCTCTTATCGTTTACGCAAATGGGCCCAACTATCTGCCATATTGGTGTGAGATAGTGCAGCCTCATACTTTCTCCGGAGTTGTAGTGAGCTGAACACTTGCCCTCTGAAGTTGGTAGAGTTAGATGCCTGACATTTCTACTGGAGCGATCCATAGCCCAATCAAGTACACGCTAGTTGGCTGAATGACCTACATACGTTTACACATTGCTACACTAGTTGTATTGTTTGGTCTAAATTGAGCGTCATTCACATTTAGACGCAGCCTTTGCATTCAACTAAACTTCCTAGTCAGATCTTTTTCTAAAAAGAATGGGGTCGCTTTTGTTGGAGTAAACCTTAAAAGGATTGAGCTTATTAGCTAATAGTGGGGATAGTCAGTCTATACCTTTATGTAATAACAGTTCATCAAAACGTCGACATATACGTGGAAAGTCTACCCCTAAATTAATCCCCTGTGACTTGTATTCATTGCAATAAGGCGCAGACCATAAAATGTAGCGAAATAATCCATAATAATTGTGTCGGCTTCGATTTATTCTTGCGCCATCAAGTACTCATCCTTAGTCACCCTTTTACCTATCACTCTTTTTAAGTAAATCTGCAATACCTTACAAAGTATGTTATTATCCACTGGATGTTTTTAAACAATTTTGCGTAGATTCTCTCACTGGATTAACGACAACAGTATTGTTTTTCCGGTTGTTTTTGACGAACTGGGGATAATGTTTAGCCCTCATCTTATGAATGAATTGCTCCGAGTAATTTGACCTGAATATGTATCCTCGTGGCTCGACAGTATCATACAGAATCTCAACGAGCGTTAATTCGTTGTGGTGGAAAGGTGGTCCGAACTTGCGTCAGACTTGCTAGTAGTTAGATAACGTTTTGGTGTTGCCACGTAGAATTATTCTGCATCAATGTGGATCTAGTCCACTAAAGGACTGGTGTGTGATGCAAATGCGTGGACCGTATGATACGGACTCGTTGCACATATACGTCCCAGTTCTTTGTACCTAAACCGAAGTAACACAAATACATTCCTGTTAGCACTCGCTTATCCTCTTACCATTTGCTTCGTGGTGTTCCAAGTGAGCTGAAGGCTTCCACGGTTGGCAACCGTTCGTTCTGAAAAACTGCTTCACACTGGCTGTTACAACGGATCTGGTTGTAGGTGGCTTTCTTAAAAAAGCTTTCATGGTATACGTTTATGCAAGTGGTCTGACTGTTGTATGAACATTCACATCTCAACTGAAACTAAAAGGACATCCTTGTGGTAAATAATCCAATTATGTGATGAGGGTGACAGTTCAACCTAGGAGCAAAAGAGGTGCAGCAGTTAAGTAAAGCAGTGTGACCTAATACAATGTTCTGAAGGCAGCCACGTGTGATGTTACACATTTTCAAGCTATTTTAACTAATCTGCATTTGTAACACAAGAGAATGGCCTCCACATGACATTTCGAATTGCGGTGTTAACATTCTGTCTCAGTTTTTGTGTGGATAGATGGCATTGATAGTTATCTCGTAGTCGAAAAATTGGGGTGTCCTTGGGTGATAATCCGAATATCCTTGAAAAGAAACCCTACATGTAACCGGGTACATATATATCAGATTTAGGGCTGATTCTGTCTATCTTGTCTACAACGTGTTTCAAGGTCCTTAGATGCAGATCATCAAATGGAACTTTGGCAGTGACAACTGACTCGCGACGTAATGTTTTAACACAACGTTGTTAGAAACTCACACCAAACAAATTGTTGTTTTTCAAAGAAGCACAAATGAATTTCCAGTAGTTCCTAATATGTAAACACTTATTGCGGTGAAATGTACACTAATCTGTGAATACCATGTTCTCATTAGTAAAATCCATCTGGTCTGCTTTAAAGCTATGTACACTCAGGGAACAGCTCAGTTTATTTGAACGATGCTAATTCAGAGAAATCCCGTAGCAGTTATGTAAACGGTCATTACGTAGAGGTTTCTAGAACCGTCAAAGTTGAACACAGCTGATTTTGCTGTCAGCGACTTATGTTAAATACGCTTTTGTTTCCCTGCGGTTTTGTCGATGATCCACTTTCAAGTCACCTGTTAGCAGTAGAGCTCAGGTGGACAGTACACTTCAGTTGTTCATCAGCACTTACAGGCAAGCACCAATTTGCGCGTGTTTCTATGATCCACATCGACATATTCGTACCTGGAGAACAATGGCGTATACAGAGTCTACATCACCCGGTCTGGGTTCATCGTCTGGGTTGGCTCCAGTATTTACTCAAACTAATGTTTGGTATAAATATAGCACTGTTAAAAAATGGTTTGATATGCTCGCCGTAAAGCCCACTCGCCCTTAACTGAAGAAGCTTCGTGCTGCTGACTTATATACCCCGAGCCGACTATGTAAACGTGTGCAAGCACGATCTGAACAACCGAATCGGCCTACAGACTCTCTGGCAAGTGAGTTATTTGCTCTGCAAGCAACACCCACTAGGCGTCAGACACCGTTCAATCTGGAGCATATTACCAGTGTCTTTCATAGCTTCACAAAATGAATGCAAGAACAGACTGACATATTCGGGATACAACGTGGTCATCGGGAACCTTCTGAGAAATTGCAACCGCATTCCTTTCTCCAAGTTTGCCACTAACGTGTGTCTTGCTGCATACTGAAGTGCACCTACAGTATGTTTGACAAAATACGTCTGAGACTTCATTTATATATCTGTTCATTTCTTTCAAATTTTGCGTTCTTTTCACTGCTGACATCTCGCACAAATCTCAGTGGAACCATTTTATTTTCACTGGCGAAATTCAAACAGACATGCGTACATGGATTTTTCTTTCCAGTGGCCTCTATGGTTCTGCTGAATACTCTAAATCTAAGATTGTCTGATCGAATCGACTGTTTGCCATTAATCCTGATGTTGATAGTCCTCTTCTTGATTGCCGTCGAACAATCATGGATTTTTTGTTATAGGCTTAACAGCTATCGCACTCGTTCACAGTTCGTTAACGTTTTTAAATACTTCGGGTGTGCTTCTTCGGGTAGAAGCAGTTCTATGAATGGTGTTCATCAGCGTTAGGTGCTGAAACCTGAGGTGTAATTTTGCTATTCGTGTTCACCAGAAATTAAGTTATATCACGTTAGACTTGATCCAAGTGCCACAATCAAAAGCACGCCCACAATTTCAACTGAAAAACTCAGATTTCTTGATCTGTTTGAGAGATGATAAATTAATTTTCCCGTGAACTGCAGCTACGAATACTACTGTCAGCCTATTTCAGTCGAGTTAATATTACTGATTGAGCGTACCATACTGGACAGTGGTTCTGACCACTGACGAACATGCAGTCAAGTGAAAAACAAACGTTTCGATGAATTATGCATAAGATCAGTATACTCGCAGGCACCGTATACCAAAAGCTGACTAAAACTAACTATTCGTTACTGGTGATCAAGAAAGCATTCAGCCTTTTCCAGAAAACCTTTATTGTCTACGTGTAAGAGTTGAAGTGGTCGTCCACATCCAACATTTGCTCATTCCTTCTTTTTGTTACTGTTGCACGACCGAGTACATTGGGAGAAGGACGTGACCACTCAACAAGCGGGCACACAAAGAACACTCAAAACGGTCCCGTAATGCGGTCAGGAGTTTGGCAGAGATCATAGATCATAATAGATAACTCAGAATGGAGTCGAGCAGCCCAATTTTAACACCTCTTGACGATCAAAGCCATCATGGTTGGACTGTAGTCTTGTCCGGTTGTCAGAAGTTCTATAAGCATTTTGTTCCTGCTGTCTTGTCAAGCATTCCGACATCGATTTTGATGGCCTAACGCTGGGAGAATGTCCGGACTACCTGACTGGAGGTTGACTCAAGCCAACTGCTTTCTAGCTAAATGATGGAAGTTGGCTTATTTTTTGTTCTTATCATTACATAGTGTGAAATCCCTGGAACCGTAGTGATTATATGATGAGGTTTCGGAAAGACTTAAGAATTTCACCTTGGGACTGAGTTATTCATCAACCCTAGGATATCATGCCATTCTTTTATTGTCGTCACTACTAATCCAGCTAAATCCGAGATTTTCTACAGTTGACTGTCTTCAAACTCACCCAATCTTTCAACCTACTCGGTTTCGACGCTCAGTGGTGGTGATAGTGAATGTTAGATGAGCCCTGAGGTGAAATTTCTGAGCTACCAACATACTTACATAGTTAAGATGGTAGAGCACTTGCCGCATTTTAGCGTGGTGTTTTCTTCGACGGTTCGAGTGCATCTGGAATGTAAACTTTCCACAACGGAATCTCTTCTATCTTGAGTGATTTATTAAACGGCGTACCAGCAATGGTTATTTGGGTAAAGTGCCCCTCAGCCCGTTTCGTTTCATGCCGTCTAACAGCTGAGATCTTTGAAGTCCAAGGTGGGGTCATAAGCCGTTGGATGAAAGCATACATAGGGAGGGTCAGAAGTGTGTGACTTGCCCGAACCAGCTATACAGAATGGTTGCTTCTGGCTCCTGAGTGACTGTAACTTTGCGTACGTGACTTCTGTTCTCAGGGTTGACTACTTGAAGGGAATTTTTCTGCCGATGCTAACACAAGCCCATACACCTCTCAAGAACACGCCTTAGTGAATATTATAACGTGGACACTCTTCACGGCTGAGAAAAGATTGATGCATCAAACATGTCTAAGCCTACTGAAACTCACGTTCTTTTTCGGTTGTTTAGCATGCAGAGTTTGACGAACCGGTTTTTCCGTCGGATTCATAAGAAGATGGCAGTGAAGAGAGCTGGAAATATTTATACACACTTGACTGTTTTAGATGGGCGGGAAATGAAGATTAGTTCAAAGTAAAGTGATTTCAGTAAAATGAATTGAGTCAGTGAGTGAAAATGTGTGAGTAGCAAAAATCTACTAAACGATATGTGACTGGAGATCAAAAGAATCTTACATCAGGTAAGAAAATCCAGTGATAAATCATTCCTGGTGGTTTGAGATAATACACTGCTCACGCGCAGCTCACAATAGGAAGGCTGATTTCGATGGTCTGGTTATTAGGACTGCCTTTCAGGCTTAAGAAAACGTGGAAAAGGCGATCAAATGGTTAAAGTCTATAGGTTGCTGTCGATACAAGTTTAAAATACCCTTTTACCATGAAGGTGAATTAACCGGATTATCAGGCTATCCAGCAGAAAACGGCGCTCGGAGTGCAACAAACAAAAACGAGCTCATATCCAATCATCAGTCGGTGGTAAACCAGATCTTCAAAAAAGTCAGATAGCGAAGGAGATGAGATTATGTCAGATAGTAGCAAGCAGGTATTTATTATTAAGCCTATAATAACAGTTATTAAAAGAATAAAAATTCCCTTGTGAGTGGTGGAGGATCTGGTTGATATAAGCTGAACCTAACACACAAGTGATCATAGTGATCGCATTCTCATGAAGATTGCACTCAGCCCTTCTAAAAAATACGGTACTCGAGTTCCCCTCCCGTGAAAGTCAGGGTATGCATTGACACAGGAACGGAATTCGAGTATAGTACTTTTTCTGACAAAGGATTGACTGGGAAGACAACAGCCGCGATCAAATGTGAATGATGTTTAACCAATGGATTATCGGTTTGCAGCCAACATGCCGGCTTCATTATAGTTGCCCACCACATGCAGCAAAGAGGGAAAACAAAAGCAAAGTAAGGGTGCACGTTTTACAAATCAACCAAACATACTTCAGAAAATTTAATTTTCCATATCGCTCAAAACATGGTGCGAAAAACGAATTTCGGTATCCATTGAGTACATGTTAGTACGCAACAGACAATATCTTTCCCATGCCCAGTGTGTGTTCAGGCTGTTGAACGACTAATGGTGATTGCGATTAACATGCAAGAATTGAAATCGCAACTGGAAATCAATTGGACCTAGTAATCAGAGACAGTCAACAAAAATAAGGATTAACATAGTATTGGAAAGCCGGAAGCTGGGAGATTACTGCATTTAATATTCTCTTCAGTACCTAGCAACAATAATCAGGAATATACACGTCAAAAACATTAGACTACATTTGGGCCTAACACATTGGGCTTAACACTTTGTCCACTACCCAGTTTGCTGTAATAACTATTCACTCAACTTCTATCGCAAATATGCATACATATGTATGTATACGTGTATTCCTGGTTATTGTTGTCTGGCCCTAAAAAGGCAAAGCCAAGAATGTCAGCACTCCACAATATCCGTCTTCTAACATCTATGTTGGAATCTGTGAAGGGAACCAAACGCTTCAAACAATAAAGAAGAGCCAGTTAATTTGTTCACTCCTGATGAATGCAGAATTACCTAGTTCACATAAATAAGAACACGACGGAAGTAAAACATGCACAACGAATCTTCAGTACATCCAGTTTCATACTAATTGTGCAAATTATGTGATATAAGTTAAGATGGCTTCGTATCTCTCCAGCCAGGAGGCAAGCATATGAATGAGACCTTATTAAACCATGATTGGATTTCGATTACAACACTCCTGAGGAAGTCCACCCGAGATGGTTGAAACGCAGAGTATTACAACTTGCTCGAAACGTTGTGTTATTCCCAATCTGTTTATCAATAACATGTTAAACACGACGCCCAAACTATTCAACTTCATTCGTACTACATTTGGCGCGGATATCTTACAACGTGATTGTTTCTTTCTCAGTGTCTGATGTAGTCATTACTTAACCGGCATGACAAAACTGTACTAACAATCCTTTTTCTAGTATGAGGAGGCTGCCTGATATAGGTATTGACGATTGGTACTGAGAAAAGATCAGCTCAGAAAACCTACCGGCTGCCTACTACTATAACTTGCTAGTCGTTCTCAACTCAGACGTGCTGCACTGAGTTCAAACTGCAAAGAAACTAGAATCTAGCATATTTTTTCAAAAGGGTTTGGCTGAAAAGTCTACGAGAATGTGAATGATGCGATCAAACTCGGGTGGTACTCACTATGTGCTTATTCTACTGAGTTTTTGTTTGGAGACTTTATTGTTCAAAACATAATATACCAAATAGTATTGAGTGTTGGTTTCTTACTATCTCGCAAACAAGGAGAATCGGTTTACAGCATTTCTTGGAGTTATCTGTTAATGTTCTAGTCGCCTCTGAATTAACAGCTGTCGGTGTCACAAGGAAATTCTATATAGCTATGGCCTGTTTATACAATTAGCTGTTGAAATACTAGGTGATACTTATGTGGCCTAGTGCGGTTAACGGATGCCTCCTGTTATTCAGTAATTAATGAACTTGTCAGTACGTCTTTACTTAACCAAACTCTTTCAATCCATTTATCTGACCCGACAGAATGAAAATAATTTTCATATTATAGTTTTCTATTTCTGAACATCTGACTGGTTGGTTTCTAAACGGTCTAAAATTTGCCCGAATGGGTGAAAATAACATGCAAGCAGTGAAATCCAGTGAGTTCCGGTTGGAAAATTCTATCGTATCAATTGCTAACATGCTCAGTGAGCTGAAACAAACACGAAATACTCAAATACGTTTCCCGTCTAGCCGTTGTTGACATGACCAATTGAAAACGTTACAATTGGTTTTCGGTTAGCCACGGCGCTGAGACGCCTGACCAATGGTGCGTTTATTAACCCAACAGTATAATTCACATTAGTGTAAAAAAAAGCATCGTTTAACAAGCCTTCATTACGAGTGAGAAAAGTGCAGACCACTTGAAAAGAAACCTTGTATGATACGGAATATCCACAATCACCCACATGTGGTGATTACTTGCGCAATAGCCCTTACAAAATGTTCCGTTCTGAAAGCAGTTTTCTCATCTCTTGGCCTCACTTGTGGTATCTTAGTAACCCAATGGTTTGTTTGCGCCGGTTAAAACCACATTCATTCTACATGGTAGTTAACATTCTATAGCATGAACATCCTC
Organism: Paragonimus westermani; assembly: GCA_008508345.1. Lineage (NCBI taxonomy): Eukaryota > Metazoa > Platyhelminthes > Trematoda > Plagiorchiida > Troglotrematidae > Paragonimus > Paragonimus westermani. The sequence goes on from QNGE01001009.1 coordinate 46,737, forward strand.
TTCTGTCCGGTCAAAAGTGGGAGAACACAGAACTAAAGGAAGTGCTTGATTTAAATCACTACAGTATCTTTATATTTCTCGTCATTTCCTACACCTGAACCCAGGAATCGACTGAAGATTTGTATTAACTACCAATGTTCAGTTTTCTCCGTTACCTGCTTAGCTTCGTGGCACCGGTCACATGGGGCATAACGTTCAAACTACCACTCTTAACTCAAACGATTCCCACATTTCTGACCGTCTGTTGTCCTAAATTTTATCTGGTTGTTAACCCAATCATCCGTGTTATGAACACAACACCCACCGTATAGTCGATCATTCATTCACCCACCACCTAGGTGCCACTTGTTTATAGATCTACCAGGGTTATATACAAGGCAGAAATTCCAGCCCAAGTGGTTTGATGGTTACTACCTCACAGTGGAACTCCAAAGACTGGATTTTGACACTGACTGGACAGTTGACTGGCTAGGTATCTAGATATCCGTCCGGTGCGACTTAACTATCTTTAAGTTTCCCCTTCAAAGGTACCTAAAGAGATACATTAGACAAGTACACAGATTAGGTGACCCGTCTGCCCTTCAGCAACAGAACAAGTGGGACTGCATAGTAATGACTTTGATTAGCGCACTGTGTGAGAATTCTCAGATGAGACTCAATGCTGGCACCAGCAGCTCTCGTACGTTTCTGTGACCTTTTTATAGAGATTCGAACGGAGACTTTGAATGTGTGAAAATTGAATCTAGACTCCTCGTCATAAGAAGCGGTTTAGTACTGGGAACTACTGGCAGTTACGTGGATAACCCTACGGGAGAAAATTTGTTTGAGACCGATAAAAGCTGAGTGATTAGCCAAAACAGTAGTCATTCGTAATGCTCGTCTCACAAACAGCTGGCCTTCAACCCCATGTGGCAGTCTGAATCTTACTTATAAACGTTTTGTATACATAGCGCTGATTTTGGAGGGTCATTCATAACCACCTCGGCAAACCGCAAAGAGAATGGTTCAATGTGATGCGCTTTTAGATGTCCGATTATTTAAATTCTTAACTCCGCTTGCCTTACAGACACTGTTGGTCACTGATGTTTGGTGCCGTAGGTGCACCAGGAAATGCTTGCACCTACTGGTCTCTGTTATCTCACTGGTATTTCCAACTGTATGAACAAAACCAACTGATCTAACTGTGGCTCGTGTCCACACTACCGCCTATGATAGAGACAGATTTATGCTATTGATTCATTTTTCCTCACTTCATCTGTGGAAAGTTGAAAAATTAATATAACTAATTAAATTGTGTACAGCACAATGGTGAGTCATTCTGAAACGCAGTGCATATTTTGTAAAAATAAGTATCAAGCGGATACATAACCTATAAAGTTATACAAAGTTTTGTCAGTAGTATTTGACCACCAAAAACAGCAAATTATAGAATACGTGGAAATTGGCCCCTTTTGGTAATGGGAGATGTGAAGGCAACCCCGAGCTCCCAAAAAACGGACTTCATGTAGATGAAAGAATATAGCCGTTCAAAACGGTTTTCTCTAGAATAAACCCAGTTTATTACAGATGTGAACAACATGGACAAACGTAAATTATGTCAATTTTTATGGCATTTGAACCAACAAATGGAGAATGTGGGAAGTGTAAATAACCTTATCCGAGATAAGACCAACTTTATCGCATATGGTCTGATTTCTAAACTCCGAGTGTACAAAAGACCCCAAAAACAACTCGCATGTGACCGGTCGGATTTTGGCTGAAAAAATTGTTTCGGTTTTACCAAACTTTAGCAGGTATGTCAACAAAAATGTGCACCGGTGCAGTTGTACATAACCAAGGAAGCATATCAGCTCCAAAACGTTACATGGTATATTACTCAGAGCAAAAGTGATTTATTCTATCACTCAAGTGACAGTTACTTTTAACGTTTTCCCGGGAGTGTCCGAATGTGCTGGTTACTGTTCTTGACGAGTTTAGTCTTAAGCCATCTGAAGGTTTGCCAATATTTTATGCCTAACTATACTGATTCAGTCTGTCAACTTTTTTTCCCACAAGGTTTTGTTCCCTTCTTTTTATATTTGTAAGATTCATATTGATTAGTAGCTTGGTGGGAAGAATGTATCTAAAAGCATCTTTCAAATTTAAAGTCATGCAAACTTTCAATAAACTTTCAGAAAACTCAGCAAAAATTGCATCACCCAAGATTTGCGCGTATACCAAGTGCTAGAAAGTGTTTGGCAAAAAGCAGTTCACATTGCTCCCACACGTACATCTAGTGCAGGAAGTGTAACGCCAAAGTGAAAGGTTAATTTGGTACAAATTTCAGTCTGAAATGAACATCATACCAGTCAGATTCATGTTAGATGACCACTCAGTTTGACCCAACTGTTTTTCAGTCTCGTGGAAAACTTTCCTTCACTGTTATCTACGTACTGGCGATGTCTAACTATATCCAACAGTCACATAAAAACTTGAGTTTGTGAATTAAAATCACATTTGACTTTGGGCTGTTTTGCTTCGGTTTCAATTCGTAACGACATGTAATCCACGGTTGGCACAGAGCGAGTGCTAGATACAACCGTACTCACTTAATGTGTTAAACTACATAAAAGCTCTAGATAGCAGGCACTGTCAACGATGGTTTAGAACATGTGTTTTCTTGAAAATGTGATGGAATTTCAGTAAACACGTCGCATCTCAGAAATATCTGATAAGGAGTTAGCGTTGAAAGCCACATTAAATCAGGTTGTGGTCGATTGTATTTACTAGAGTGTATGCATACTACCACGCTGGACCTAGGAAAATAGAGATTACACGCGACTGTGTTACAATGTGTGGTACACCGTTGACAACTTACCGTGTTATTGGGAACTGAGAGATCGCAGTTTGTCGGTTCGGTATGATCTCTTCATCTGTAAAATTCAGGGTGTCATTGCTGACTTTGCTTATATCCACGTTTGCGGATGAATGTTTGGATATTGTCGAGAATCTGTTCCAGCAACAGTTTGTGACAGCTCGGCTAGACTATATCGTGAGAGAATACAAATCATGGAGCGAAATCGAAATGGAACTTTTCACCTTGTATTAGTCGTGGATGGTGTATGAGATTAATGATTCTGTGCGGGATTGCGCGTATAATTCAACTTGTGCAGCAGTCTCTTCATGCAGTTAGTAAACCTGTTCAATCTGTGCATAATGTTGTGGTGTATCTGATAAATTATTGATGTTGTTTGGAGCATATAATGTGTTATGAAGAGATTTGACGGCATTTGTTTGGAGCATGGTGACCTTTTCGATTAGTCGGAAGGATAGTATCGTTTCGCAGGAATCCGCGTTAAAATTCCGAGCTCATTGGCCAATTTCTTACAACACGAAACTAACAACATGAAACTAACTTATTCAAGTGATCCAGTGGTGATGGTTAAACCAGATCATTATTACAGTGTAGGCGGCCCGAGTTTTAAGCTACAGTTGTTTACACGCATAATTTGTTAGATATTTTTGTGTACAAAAAGACTGATGAATAAAGAAAACGGAATGATGAAATGCATGGAGAATTTAGAAAAGTACCATGCCTGATGACAGCCTTGAAGAACTAGTGATTTTGCTTCGTGGTTACTTCAAGACTAAAGGGGCCTAGTTCTCATACAACTCGGTCTGTAGCGGTAGAGAAGTAGGATTGAGGTGGTATAAATAAATACTTTCGCGCAGATTTGGTGGAAGTTGCAGTACTACATTCCGGAATATCCTATTGGATAGGATGAGTTATGTGTCATACAAGAGTGTTATTGCAAAGTTTTCATACATTATATAATGATGGCAAAATGAAATTTACGAAGTGTTTAGGAGGAATACTACGAAGGTGTTATGGATACCTGTGTATGTAAGAAACAGTACAATATTTCCTGATAACAAACCAGAAAGGACATCCAAGTATTGCTGAACCGATTGACTAAGTGGTGGGGAAGAGAGGAGGATGTGAGGTTTTCGACATAAAACGGGAGTTTACTGATTTTTATGAAAACATTATTGATATGCATTGACCATGTCTTGACGTTACTCAGAGCATACCTCAGATACATAAAGGAAAGAAGCTGAGGCGGGTGTGTATAACGTACATGGAGAGACGGACATACATTGGAAAGCTCGTCACACCGATTTCAGTTCATCATCGAAAACAACTTACCAACATATTTGGATGCTTCAAATGAGAGACTGCGGGACTCTGACCAACTTGATAGCCTAGCTTCCATTTGCAATGTACTCGACAACTGAGGCTTGACAGCTAGACTCACTGATAAGTCAGATAACGCTAATCTACCAACGCTTCCAAACGCAATGCTCTGGTCTAATAACCATAAGCGGATAGTCTTAGATTTTGCGTCCAGCGATGATCTGTAAACAGTCAATAATCAATTAACTTCAACTTTTGTGAATTACTGTTCTTTTTCAAAGTGAACAACGATTGTACTAACAGTCTGGGTCCATACGTGCGAAAACTATAATGTAGTTTACATATTTGATAATTCACAGCTTGCCACCTGAAGTGGATTTTACAACCGTAATAACCGATTATGAGAGAGCTACACATCGGTTGCTCACACATCCATATTGGTATAACCGATAGGCATAGCGTTCTATGTCGTTTGAGGCGAATATTCTGTTGCTTCACCAAATGGATTATGTCTCCGAGATAACTGCCAATAGCCGTACAACAATCAGTCGATGTTACACTGATCTTGAATGGTTACTCAATAGTTGTATAATGTTCACCGTGGAGGCAACCGAGACAACCAACTCCACTGTTGTTACAATTATTTACAAAAAGTGGGGAAATACAAACGACCATAAGTACAAAAGATTCAGTAAACCATAACCGTCATAGCTTGCGTAACCAAGCAACAAAAAAGTGGGCGGACAACGCAGTAAACAGAAACAATTCAATGTGTACGCTTCCGTAATATTTTGGTGAACCATTCAACTGTCTAAAATCAAAATACGTTATGTCTATATTTCAAATATGTAACATTTTTTGATTACAGTCACTGTCGAATTAAACATAACCTTAATTCTATTATGTTCTGCTATCGAGGTGGAAGTGTTCAGCACCGTAGATAATGGATGAAAGCACTTTAAAACAAGGAAGCTTCTCATCGGTTCTCGTCTATACTGCCAACTAAATTCTAAATTGACTTGATTTGTCGAAAGAACACACAAGAGTAACAAAAATGTACCTCCGCCCTATTCAGTTTACTCCGAGGAAAGGTCAACTTAGGAACTAGTTCACCTATTACTGGTACTCTAATGTCCAAAGTCAATGTTAGCTTGAAGGCTAATAAACGTTAAAACATTCGTTTACAGATAATTTTATCTGTTGTGATGGCAGTAGAGGACAGTGATACGAACTATGTTTCTGAGCAGTACAGGTATTCATTGAACCAGACTAATACGATTTTCTCATTACATTTTGTTCCGGAACTTCACGAGTTCTCTTCATAAGTTTCAGATTCAAAATTACCGGAGTCTACCAGGCATTTTTCTCCCAAGAACCCGGGCTATACAAACTGATGTTTATACTACGTCGACAACGCAGCGACCCTTGGTGGAACTAATACCTTAGACGAATCACTGCAAATTCTGAATTCTTTCAAAAAACAGTTGCACTTCTTGATGTGTGACGCGGTGCACTGTTTCACAGAAAGAGAGAAACCGTATATGCTTGTAGTGCTATATTGGTCGAGAAAAGAAAGCTCCCGAATGACTAATTCAAACCGACCACTGAAGTTACCCCAAGTAATATCATACGAGACCGCCTGCTGAAAATTACTACTTAGGTGACGTTAATGATTGAAAACGGTATACAACAGGGCACAGTACAGTGATCCGTTTGCGTTCAAACAACAGCTCGCCTATCTAGGTAATTTAATTCATAAGTTTATATTCACTAGACTTGTTTTTGATCGCCATCTGATTAAGTCCAGGTTCGTTTACGTCCATCTATGTGTAGGTACTTTGACCCAGGTCAATTGGATTATGTTTCGGTTCATGCTCAAGGAAAACGGACTATCCGTAGGGAAATCGGGCTGAAAACAGTGTCTAGGGAGTTTATCCTGAAAGTTTTACATTGTCGATTGTACAGGAAATTAGGACGACCGAGCAGTTTCATCCTGTTTTAAGCAGACAAATCCAACTTGTCAACCACTGGACTATATTGAGGTTTATACCTCACAAGCAGACATATTTCAGAGAGACAACAATATGTAAGCCGTTGGCGGTTGATTTCCTGGCTGAGACAAAACAAACTACTCTTTTTACACACTTCATCAGAAAATGTTTATTTGCAAAACGCATTTCTGCACGAAATTTTATGAATTCCCAAAGGATTCCTAAAGTAAATTTATATAATGTGGGCAAAAAAGACTGATTGACAAGCACAATAATTTGGTGCAATTCATACAATAAAACTGTAACACTATTCATCGTTTGTGATAGATTAAGTCACATGGTCCCTCTTTTGCATGTCTAACTGATAAAATAACCGAGCATCATTATATCGAAAAACTTGTAGGGACACACTTGTTCTAGATGAAGTGGTCCGTAAGACAACCAAACAACTGTGAAAAAACACCAAAACCACTTCACTGACTGTTACTCCAAAGGAAGGAAGTTGAATATACTTCTCTTCTGTCATTGCGGGATTCTAATGCATTGTTTTGGTATATTACTCACACCTAACTCAATGTGTCTTGATCTATTTTGTTCCCACTCTAGCCTATGAACCACGCCGTAACTCTGCCACGAAACTATGGATCTCAGAATATTTGTGTCGATCAAATATAATCCAAATTTTCTCTTTAGGATTTGGTTAGGGTTTACAGGCAAATCAGTTTAACACGCACTTCAGGAGGACAGTGCACAAGGATATGATTCTGTTTGAATGTTACTCTCCTTACACATGATACGGAATAAAAACTAACGAAACACAACTAATGAATGTGCTGATAAGAGATTTGATTTTGTATTCGCTTTCCAGAACGATCAATTCTATTACGCTATCGTTGAAAGCGTGTCGTAAGACATCACCAATTGCATACCAATAGGCTTCTCACTGAAGCACAACCCATCACTCTGAACGTTAAATCGTCGTCACCTAGCCACATTCGCATCAACTAGGTCCAGTACTCTCTCGTTAAGTACACTTGTTCCAACTGAGATGATCGTGAGACGCGAGTTTTCACTCGAGTTAACTAACGCCCGATACATTTATGGTAGCTGGAAAAGTACACCTTATGTCAGTTGATAAGCGTTCTATCCTTGCCCATTTCATGGTCCACTTACAGTTGCCCGGCAAAACCGTCTGTTTCAACACCAGAATACACTTAGTTGTATCAAACATCATTCGAGCGACCTCTTGCTTTCCATCTACAGCGTATAGGTGGTTGTCTTCCTCTCCTGTGGTATACTTAAGAAGACGGATCTCTCAAGAAACAGATAATAACTCATCTTGGGCTGTGAACTATCGTGACCCTCTTCTCTTTATTCATATGTTTTTCTTTCAAGCCGAAGTTTTCTTTGTCAAACATTGCACGTGACCAACCTCCACAGACCGTTTTTCTTCGACATCAACATGTATGTCTTTACACGGTATCTACAACCCAACCAATTTAGGCATTTTGAATGATGCGCTCATGTGATGCGATGGCTTTCAAAAGAAAACCAGACCCACGTGGTGCGTACTGACGTCTTTAACCTATAAAGAAATGGAGGCACATATGTGGTCATATGTTGTGATTGTGGTCATTGTGCGAATTTCTTCTACCCACTTAGGATAAACCGGTCTCAACCAAGATTTTACTATAACGATATCCAGTGGTCTTGGTTAAATGTGCACAAAAACGCGTACTTATTGGCTTGCGGCGAGCAAAATAGTGAACACACATTGCTGGCTGTGTATCCACCGCAGAACTGGGGTCCACCTTTAGGTAGTACGTCAACGTACGAGTACCGGATCAGACAGAACAGGTCTTCTGACATCTGCAGGTTAAAAGTTATTCACTGAAAAGAGGAATCAAAGCATGTTCTAGCAAAACAAAATTGGCTGGTTTCGGTAACGTCAACTAGGCACCAAACACGTGTGAATTCTTTCTAGGGTTATTTGGATGTGATATTTTCAATCGTCGTAGATAGGAAACACTGTGGCTACTTCTTATCACATAATTCTAATATCAGTCAGAATAACCATGATAAAAACTCCTAAGTTTGTTGAATATAGCGGAAATTCACTTCTTCTGGTGACAGGATGTTATCGGTATCCAGTCGAAAAGTATTGCGTTCATCTTTCGTCTTCATGATTTAAAACACTTAACTTCTCTTGAGCGTTTGAAATCATTCATCATGAGTTACGTTGTTACACTAACTTCAGTGTTCAGCGGCAATGTGCACCAAACTTCTTGTGATGGATTTTGTGTTGCATGCCCCGGTATCTTCTACTTTAAATTGAAGCATATCGTGTCTAATCACTTCAACCGGCGTAATACATATGTAAAGAGGCTTCTTCCTCATATGTCCTGTAACTCCAACGAGGCATTCACCAAATGCGGACCTGACGATTGGATAACTTTACGCTTGCTCGTAATTGTGTTGAGAGTCCCTAAGTTATTCTCGTTAATTATTTTCGCAACAAACACAAAACAATCACAACTTTATAAGAAGAGTTGGCCAACAGTCGATCCTATAACGTTCCTTTTGGCTTTCTTCTTTTCTCTTGCAGTTGTATTCGAGTAAACTTCTCCAAACTGTATAACATGTGTCCACACACATTGACCACGATCGTCTTGGCTGTTGCCTTACAGTGTTGTTTGACAGATTTTGATTGCTGTCATGGGAAAAGTTATGTGACACTGAATGACTACAGCTCTTCTGTATGACAGGTCGAGATGGTTAGTGATAGTGTCGTCTACCAACCTCATTAGTTGTTTCTCAACTCTATGGGGTGACAAGTAATTCACTCAGGTAGTTGTCCATTATTACGCCCACTATACTCTCCTCTACGACACTCAGAGAAGACCAATGAGCCTAATTTGGACGTGAATCCAGGCTGTCTTTGAGTTGAACTTTGAGAGTCGAACTCGACGATAAACGAGCCGGTGATGCTGTTTCCGAAAACGTTCCGTCTATCCGAGTTAGAAGTTGGTTGAATGGATCTGGTGATTGATCACCGTTTGACAAAAGACTAACAAATGTATCACTTTTGAATAGCCCCATGGGTTCTTTGGAAGTAAAATGTGGTTTGATGAACAATCTGCCTTCGGTTATTCATGATCGAGCCGATTACGTAACATTTTGTCATTGTAGTTGTCGAGTGAGCAAAACCAAGAGTAATTAGTCCCATGATTACATCAAACGATTGTGAATCTTGGACCGGTTAGTTGACCAAATTGACCATCGAAGATGTCAGGTCAGTAACGGGGGCCATGGTAACCGTAGGGCACGGGTAAATGTCGTCTTGACACACAACTGTGGCTTGCGCAACGGAATTCCAGACGTCTCCATGATGATCAAAAGCCGAACTTTTACTTCTTTTATGTGATGGTTGGACAAACCCCACATGGACTGTGAATCCACCTCCAGGGAGATTTGGCGCTCTGATTCCAGTTGGTAGTCTATAAGTGAACTTCAAATCGAACTCGCTTTAGTTAGCCATGTGAGGTGGTGCCCATGTATTCTCTGAGACAGCGACGGACGTAATCTGCTCCGCAGTAGCACGTGAAAGTGTAAACACATAATGAGGTGTGTATTTGAATTGTACATAAACTATAGGGTTACAACTGAACCAGATTCGTAGCTGTGCCGCACTGTAGGTCTTTCCAGTTGCGTTACTCACTCTACTAGTCGCCATTGCAGTCACCTTTGTATTGTAGTGTCATGTAAACCACCTTCTCTTCCTAAGATAGGATGATAAAAATGCCATGTATTTGGCTCAGTGATGAACATTTGAAAACAGTGTTCGCCAAACCACCTTTCATGTCTGATATATCATTTGGTTTAGGCGTAGAGGCTAAGGATTTGTATAACGAATCGATTTGCAAGACCATTCCCCTAAAGTGCTACCGCAGCACTCTTATATTGCTATCTCAGATTTCAGTTGACCATAAATAACTCATCAAAATAGGTTAGGTACTTTGATGAATTGAATTGCAGTGTTTCCTCCTCAGCATTAGAGTAAATCCACCCAAAAAGAGACGGATAATATGCAACACCAAATCCGCTATCTTTTAAACTGATTTAAGAGGACCACTTCCAAAGAGATAGAGAGAGAGAGCATAGTACAAATGCGCTAACTGTTGAAATGCGAAACCCGCTAAAAGTACCTCTTTTATAAAACACTGCAGTCTAGTAGAATATCTCTGAAGCTCATTTATTCTCCTCTATCGTTTGCTTGCATACTGACAGTGTCCACTTAAAAGCCGGAGTACTAAGTGTTTCATCGACCCAGTGGTAGTAGTGTGTACACATAGGTCCAATCTTGTAACCACTGGCAAGAAGGATGATGTAGATGACATCGATGTTGAAACTCCGGGTTTACTTCACTAAATGAATTATGAAAGCAACGTAACAGGCAGCAGTGTTCGCACGTAATTCCCCTTCAAAATTTTTGTCTAAGAGTGAGGTGACCCAAGGGATCGTAAAAGTGTACTTTGGTACTAGCAGAGGAGGGTTCAAACAAAGCTTGGTTGATTTTTCAAACAAAAGTGTTCAACAACAGGCCTTTATGAGAAAGGAAGACTGTTCGGTTTTCCGTGGGCGATCCCTCGAAGTAGGAACCCCTGTAAATTGACTCACCTCAAATAAGGTCGATTCGAAGAACATTATCATATTTTACAGGCAAATGTTTAGCCATAAAGTGACCTGTTCATCGGTACCAAAAAGTACTTAAATATACGAAGGAGAAACTAACAATATTCCTTTCAAAGCTTAAAAAGGTGGTTGATTTCAAACTGATTAATAACTATTCGTTTTCTCCCAAGCTAACGTGATTAGACGCTTGTGTACACAGTGGTTTAAACAATTGGTTTAATTCAATATTCGTTAACTACGTCTCATATGTATCTTTTGTTCCGAACCGTAAAAATTTAGTGAGGAAACTGTTTATAAAACACCAAGTACTCTAGTGAATTGTTAACACTTAAGCTAGATAGTGCAGTGTGATTGTAGTTAGACAGACTTTTGAGAGAACTGGGTCTAAACTTGAGGTTATTGTCAAGATGACCAAACCATAGAACAAGAGAGCAACACTTAGAATACCTTATAATCCAACCTGAGAGTATTATAGTAGAGTTGAGAATTAAAACCTCAGAAGTAGTTTTTATTGAGATGAATCGATTAACTTAATTCAAACGGAAGTGTACTGCTGAACTGTTTGACTGTGGAATAACTCGTCATAAACTAAAAATCCATGACTGCCGAGTTGTTGTATCTGTATTCGAGCCCCATTCACTACATGCCTCACGGACAATAACAACGCTAGTGCGAACAAGTCACTCAGTAGAAGCGCATCGTGTATTGTCGTATTTACAAGCATTCGGGTCATTTTAAAGTACATGGATGAGTGAGCCGTTGGTCGTTGAAGCCGCGACTAATCAGAACACTCTTGGAGCCTTGGCACGTGTGTGCGTGGGGCACACAGGCGGTCTTCACGCATATACACCACGAGTAATACTTATGAATTTCCCGTTGTAGGCGTAAAACTAAGCAATGTGAATAAGAGATCATTAATAAACAGGGGCGAACCTAGGCGCCGTGTTCCCGCCCACAGTGGCTCTCTTTATAAGGACAAGTTCCATGCTGAAAACACTGAATAAACGTTGTAAGTTATATTGGAAATAATACGTCATTATACGGTCGCTTCTCTAGCACCTATAGCCATCGCCGCTTTGGTACGTAAGTCTTCTGCAAACTTCACCTTTGCGGGTCATCCTTCGAAGTTAAGTCACCTTGAACCAAAAGCAAAGAAAAGGATGTGGGTCACCCCAAAAATGGACACACACTAGGGATTTATATGTGGTGGGCGAGTGGAAGAGTGTATGCTCAATTCCTGTTTATTTCAACCCGATTTTTAAAGTGAATGATCAACCGGCATCATCTCACCCCCACTTGGCTTGGATAACGAGAGAACCGTAAATAAGTTTGACCATGTGAACTGTTCAGTAGGTGAGAGATCACTCGATATACCTACACTATATGAGAACACACGGCATATTTCAAGGTTGAGAGAGAGGTTAGCGACGGAATAGTGAATCATTCTGTCGGCCACTTCAAAATCAGAAGAATACAGGCTCTGAAGCAGTGAAGCGCAAGAGAGAAACAAAGCACAAACGGAATACACTTGTTTAAAGCTAGGGGATGGCTCTGCACACAAACTGATGTATATGCATGAAACTTACTAGTCTGATGTGCAAGCTGTTTGTTAAAGTGCATGCTAAAAATATACTGTTTCATCATGAATGCACTATCCTGAACATTACAGTTTCTTAAATGATGACTCTTTCAATTCCAGCAATAAAATAATAACAACCCTGATTTCTTTTCTATCACAAAAACCAAAATGATGGAATTTTACGTGTGTGAGATAATGACTTGAACAGACATTCAACTGCGACGAAACCGTATAATATATTTGCATACCTTGAAAGTAAAGTTATTTGATGAAAGCGGGTGCATGTACTGATGTCAAGTATTTCAACGATAGTATGTGTGCGCCGCTTATCGTCACTGCAAAGGGTAACAAGTGGACTGTCCAGATGGTTGTGAGACAGTAGAATCCTAGTTTGTTCGTAACTGATGATTAGTCCTGTTTTGAATTTCAGTCGACGCCCAACTGGAAGGTCAGTTGGACAAGAACGTTGTTATCACTTCGCCGAAATAACTCTCCGATAAGTTGCCCATGAAGAATAGGCAAATGGAGAAGCTGGTAGTCAATTAAGTGGCTAACCATAACATGCATTTTGACAACGGCAAACTGATTTTAGCCATCAAACACATCATCTTGCCTACAGCCGCTAGGTGCAGACATTGTCTTTCTTTTTACGACGTTTGCTATCTTGGACATGTTACGAAGTTGATATATTCTGTAATTACTGTGAATGAGCCATCTGAGTATATGCGATTCATTTAATTGATTGCATTGCCATTTTTCCAGTTTGCTTATGTAGTATACTCATCCGGTCTGTGTAGTTTGCAAGTGCACGCCCACCTATAGAAGAGATGCAGTGACCATTCTGTTAACTACGGTAAACAACCTCACGATTAGGATTTCGTTTCTGGTTGAAATCTCTTGAGACAGCTAACCTGTAGAACAGTATCTTTTACTACTAGTGTGTAGTGAAGAAGTTCGTTGGGAAGAGTATGTACAGCCGACGATTTCCGGCGAGAAAGAAACCCCAGTACAGTGCTTCTTTCCGAAAGAGGTCGGTCAAAATCTCTGTATAAGTGCGTAACATGAAATCCATGGCGAGTGATGTTTGATACACATTAGTCTTGATTGAGCAGAAGTAGCTTAAAAGTGGCAGGCAAAATGTAGGGCGGGGATATCTTAAAATGTTTTTTTCTGACTGAAAAAACCAAACTGTTACGGAACCAAATTTTCCTATCCGAAACCGGCCGTCTCTTTGAGAAATCAAACTTGTACAATCGGAATGAACAAACATTCTCAGCATAGATCCGAGTTAATTTTGACCATTCATTTAACATGCTCGATTTTTATTCCGTTATGTCTATTGTTGACTGAGTCCCCTTAGCTACTACTTCTAGTAACTGTCCTTAAGTTTCCTGATTCGAAAATGTTTTTAGGCCACCTCATAATTTTCACTCTGTCACACAGGTTTTGGAGTGGAACCAAATGACTTTTTGCACTTGTCATCTGATTTGGTTTGGGAGCAATTAATTGGGACAGTAACGTTACGCTCTGGGCCAAGATTGCCTGTCTTCTGTATCCCAAGGAGGAAAATTCAATTTCCATCGAGTACAGTTCTATTCTGTGGTCGTTCCAGCGTAACTTTTGGGGCTTTATAACGGACTTAGGCTAAAGTTAGATGCGTCATCAACATACCTTGATAATAAAACGTTTTAAGGGGGTTGGAAATCAGGGATTCAGCGGAATAAAAATGAAGTATGCTAATCACATCTTGGGTTATGGTAGTCGGAAGGATCAACTACTGACTTTTAATGAAATCTAGGTAATTGCTGGAGCACAACATATGTAAAGGTCCGAGTAGGTTACCACTGTTTATTTTGCTTTCGATTCACAATAAGGTGGTTAGTTTTAAGATTTTTGAGACCAAGTTAATAGTTCTACATTCATGCATGGAATGCTTTGCTGTGTATACTGGACACGACTACAAGTGAACAGCATATTATCAAACACATTACCTGTTGTGTCCGATAGTTCCTGCATTTACCACCCGGCTTCTTAAGCTAATCATCTTCAGAGGCTTTGATCACCTTGAGTCTTTTATGTGGATAAACTTATATTTTTAGACTGGACAAATTTCGCCTAACGGATATTAAATTGTAGAACAAATAAACCAGCATCCACGTACTCAAGCTATCGGACAGGCTGTTTTTATTCTCAATGAATTGCTTTTAAAAATTCATCAAAACATTTCGTGCAGTTTGTTGTACACTTTTAAGTTTAAATTAGAAGAAATTCTGTTTCGAATGGTTGAATAGAAATCCTAACGCAAAATGCCATCTTATGCAGCTCAAGATGTTCACTGAAAGTAAGCTCGTTTGATTTATATTTTTAATGTCACTGGGTTCGAGATTTAGCAAAAAGCTCCCTCAGTGTAACTGAATTATCAGCCAAAAAATTGAATTAAGTTTGAACGAATGTGATTGGTTAATGTGTAATTGGGAAAAAAAGTTAGCAGTTCACCCAACTACGCCACTTTCTGCGGCAGTAGAAAATTTCTAATGAGCTAAATAAACTAAATTACAAAACGGTCAAAATATTTTCAGCAGGAACAGATTAACAAAGCATTACAATAAAGTACAGTTCACTTCTCAATGATAACAACATTTATGCGCTGAAGCTTGTGTGTAATATTATCGTATCTTCACATATTAGTCCCCTAATACGCTTCTAGAACTTTGTAACCCGCTGTTTGGATTGCGGTACTAGCTTGGTGTTTGTTGTGCTTTAGAAAACATCCACTTATTTTCATGCTCACTGTCAGCAACCTTGATAGCGCCCAGCAGGTTGACTTCACAAGATCAAGGTCGCTTAGAATCAACGTGATAGGTTTTCAGTCCATGCGTCCCACACAGCATACCGTCATACGATATGATGTGTCAGATTGTTTGTATCTCGCTTGGGGAATTCGGGATAACTTGGGCTAGCACATGTGGACATAAGATTATTGTGTGAGTTTTTGTAGATAATATATGAATAGTTAATCATAGTCTTTATTCAACCAAAGCATCGTCAGCACTGCATTACACAGGACGGGCAGGAATAGTACTTTTCGCCAGTAAGGTGAGCTGTTTTAATTATTCAATCTTGTGTCCGGCTGTCTGGAGTTGCCTCATTTATTACGTAACCGAGACGTCCAAACAAGGCACGCATCTATTGTGACAGTTAAAAGGCTGCTAACCGATTGATGTGCATGGCTAGTTCTGGACTAACCGGTTCATTTTTAATCTGGTGGCACGGCTCAACCAATCAGGTTACACAGTGAGAACCGTTTGCTTGGGTTAACCAAATAGGTTTGTCACGTGATGGCTGATTTTTTCGCCTGACTTAAATTGTGTGGGCACGCGATCAGTGAACGCAGTCTACCTTCGGGAGAATTCCCATCACATCACTAAAAGATTGATCGTGGATTGATAGCTTGTTTTTCTGACTCAACTCGTTGAACCAGCTTCTTAGGTCGTGACCGTGTGGCCTTCAACGTAACATCCAGTTGAGGTTCGGTCTAAATCCAATCAATTATGTAATGTCTAGTGGTCACCTTTGCTGTCACTCTTTAAGAGTCACTTCACGGTTTTGAGGTTTGCGTTATGATATGTCGTGATGGATCACAGCCTAATTGGCTAGCTATCAGAACTAATAGGATACAGAGCAGAGGTAGTTGATACGTTTAGAATTATTTTTAACTAGTGTGGCGCACATCATAATTCTGAGACTCAATTGAAAAAATCTGGGCTCTGACTGGATTCGAACAACGGACAGAAACAGCGTGCCTAAACGCAACAAACGCTTTACCAGTTGAGTTTTGAAACCATGCCGGGAGTTCAGAAGTTTTCACATTTGGACTCAGTTACCCGCCTAATCCACTGTGTCAGGTGGAATCCACCAAAAGATCCAGCGGACTGACTGCCTAAGCAATGGAGTTTCACCTATATTTAGAAGTAACAAGTAGGGCGGCGACCAACCTCAATGATAGCAAGACGAGAGCATTTTGAACTGAAGCTTCACTGATGTACAACTACGTGATCACTTAAGTGTAAGACAAGATAAGCAAAATCGACACGTTGGGCACCTTATGATAAAAAAGAATTATAGATAGGAGGAGAGAATGTGTGTGGAACCCCCAAAATATGCCGACAGTGTGCTCATCCTTGTGCTTGCATTTTGTCAGAAACGCGTAATGGAAAAACTGAGTAAAATGTGGAGTCAAAGCGGTATTTATAAGATAGCTTCTATATGGCTTCCACTGATGATCAGTGAGGTTGACCAGTTACCTTTAAAAACAACGAATATAGTCGAAGGTTGACTAAACCTTCATGACTTTAAGTAGAGAGGTACACACTAACTGAAGTATATAACCTACTGTCAAATTCTGACTTGCTTTCGAAGAACTTTTGGCATGGGTGCAGATAGTGATATACGGTTAGGTATACGATGTGCTAGGATGCCTAACAAATGAAGCCGCTGTCCGAAAGAGTGCGTGCTTACAGGTTTGTAGTGCGAATTCGTATGATTTGCAAGTCTGGAATCCTGCTTCCCAACTTCCTCGTTGCCCACTCATTGATTTCAACCCATGAGTGCACTCGGGTGCAAACATAAGTTATTGATAGTCTTCATATATTCCGTTTGCGGTCCACAATATCCACACCTCTCAGATGTTACTTCAATCTGCTATAGACAATCTCTTCCAAACATAGTTACCGTGACTGAGGGATTTTTATCTTAAATCCTGTCTCACTTGACGAAGATTGCAGTTCACTCGGATAACCTCCTTCAGCGTTCACTTCGACTGTTGAAAGTACAGATTCTTGTACGTCAGTAGAAAAGTGCCAGAAACATCCAGTGTATTCTTTTCCATTCTAAGACGCAAATTGATGTTATAGTCTTTAAACAACACCACAGATTTCTAACATAGAACTCAAGCTAATCACAACCGCTAAATCGAATTAGACTCGGATTACAATATGGGTCTTGGGTTGAACTGGTATAAAAATGGACAGAAAACCATCAGTAATTCACAACAGTAGGTTCCAGACCGGCGTTCGTAGGTTCTTTGCGTTCGTTTATTCTTTCACTTATATCCAAGTACTGGGTCGCAGCTGTTGCATTCCCATAGACTTTTCAGGCAACCCCTTTGAGGAAACATCAACAGTAGACTCGATTTTCACTCTTGCTAGAGCTCGTCAGTAGCATACATTCTTGCAACGTCCAGGACCAGGACTTCGGTCACGCTTTCTCGTTGTGCCAATTGAAATCACACCAGACGCGACCGATTTATCATATCTGGACGCTCAGCCAGTTTTGCCTCCCTAGGCTTGAAATGACATAAGTTAAGTAATAGGAACCAGTCTTCTCCATTTATGGATCCGACTTGAACACCTAGCTAGTGTGATAGTAATTAAATTGCAAAGCAATAAACAGGGTCATCTTAAATAGAGCGCAGACTAACCTCCCATCGACGGCACCCATCAACAAGTTACTTGTGTACACGTTCTACAGGTTGTTGGCATCCACATTTACACTTACTTTTTAAACATACAGTTAAGTATACGTGGCAGAAAACAATGGTCTTCCTGGTATTTAAAATTTCCACCCAGGTGACCTCAGTTTATTGTCTCCAGGACAACCAGAAAACAGTGCGTAAAATTCGTCAATATATACGTTATACTGTTGTAGAATCATCTGTGGAACAGCCGACCCACGTGAGCTGTATCTATAAGCGGTTCCCTCAGTGTAATAGATTTTCACCACAAGTGCGCATGTTAATTAGCAAGAAATCAGATGACTTTCTCTTCTCCCAATTTCTTCTCACTACTGCGTCATAGTTTGCTGCCTTCTGACATTCTTCAGTTTGCCATCGTTTTCTGAAACTATACTGTTTCAGTTTAATTTTCATGTTATGCGTAGTTAGGTTCACAAGAGAATTTGAAATGGCAGTCTATTGCTATGTGCAAAAGTTTTACCATCAATCCCAAATTTTGGCTTCCTATGTGTTTTTGTCAGTATCATCAGTGTTCACAAACTTTAGGCTTGCGCATCACATTTTTATCAAACTAGTCCACAATCCAGTATCTGTAGAACTTCTCTCTAAGAATTTCTACACACGCCAGTGCTTTAGGGGAACAAGATTCCTCTGGAACTACGAGTCTGTTGCAGACCTACATCTCCAGAACTAGAATGATATATGATATATGATATATGACTAAATAATGCTCATGTATATTTGCTAGCGCATTTCTGATGAGCTGGTCAAACAACTTAATTCAAGGGAAGTGCTTTTCAAAGTAATTCTCAAAGTAGGGATGACCGCAACAAATACTAAACACACTGTCATTATATACCACTTTTAATAGATACGCAAATAGCTCAGTCGTATTTGTACCATAAATTGAGATTTTTGTAATCTATTCTTGCTAAAAATGGTAGATATTTAGCGTTTTGCAGCATATAATATGTGCCTATCCTAGCTCCGTACTTTGTCTGAATAAAGGATATATAATGCCGATATCCTGCACAATGTCCGGACAAATTTTCTTTCATCTTTCCGAAAGTATACGGGGTTTCGTTTGACTGTTGACATCCGAAGAGTTAGCCCAATATTCTGCGCTCACAGGTGATTTTACGTCAACAAAGTTCAAGAACGCTTAC
Organism: Paragonimus westermani; assembly: GCA_008508345.1. Taxonomy (NCBI): domain Eukaryota; kingdom Metazoa; phylum Platyhelminthes; class Trematoda; order Plagiorchiida; family Troglotrematidae; genus Paragonimus; species Paragonimus westermani. Next base: position 65,851 of record QNGE01001009.1, read on the forward strand.
ATTCTTGCGGCTTTCTTGCATGGCTGCTTTTGTTTCGTTCATCGCTGTTCACACATATACAGCATGTTGTATGTATTCATGAATAAACAGGTGTACACTAGCCCACAGCCTCCATGTTTAACACTGAAACAACCAAGTGTGTTACGCTCCTGGAAAAACCAAATGTAGTTTTGTTATCTACAGCACACAACGAGAACACAGGTCTACCTTAGTTTGATACAATATGGCGAGGGTCTTTGTACAGAGGTTGTTCACTAGAAAAGTCAACAGATTCGTCATCCCTTATATTACTGTGGGGGCTTAGAGGAGAATAATTCGTAAAAGCAAGTGAAATAATTACAAAAAGAAGCAGTATTGTGTCAAAATAATTATTATCATATATAACGCATGTTTGTGTCCGTATCAGTATGTTCTGTTAAGGTGGAAGCTTCTATTAAATACGTGGCCCCATTAAGTGGTTTCACGTAACACATTGACAACCTAATTATGAAAGAGCTATGTGTTTGAATAGCAATGACTGAGCTACTCACTTCGAAACAGAACTCAGAACAGAAACAAAATGCAAACATATTGAAGGAAAAAGATAAGAGGAAAAACAATGAACATTATTACGTAAACAAATGACTGCTGTGATTAACAAATAGTTGCTCTCAAGAAGCAAACTTACAGCAAATGGCACTGCATAATTTGCTACCAAATGTGTCACAGCCCGTTGGCTTTTTATATCAGTTCAGGACACAACTCTTCTGGTTTCATTATTTTCGAGCGTCCGCTTCCAACAATGGTGTATTCAGGGCATGAAATACACTTTTTCATAAGCGAACCAAACGCAATCTGTTGATTGGTTGGATTCTAAAGTTCTTTCTTCCAACGTTTATCTCGAAGATCTGACAGTAACATGTGCGCATTTAATGCCAACGTATGCAACATGGATTCCCATACGGCTGTTGCCTAACTTCTGTCAGCGGGTTGAAACCCTTGACACGTTGCGTCTATGGCACAGAAATCACATTTGTCCCAACCATAAATTACCACAATCATTGTCTTTTTAAATACTATCGCTTTCGTGTCAACTGTAGTAAAAAGAATTGCAAATTTGATTTTCACTGTTTAATATTTTGCGATCAATTGTTTCTTCGGACTCTCTACTAAAGACACTCTCTGTTGGTTAATGGACATGTTCCGGACTCATTCTGGTGCACTATGGGCTGTGAAACAAATAGAGTGAAAAAATGTTGCGTTTTGCTGAAGTTTTCTTAAGGCGAGGACGCGGCTGTCAAAAGAGTTACCCACGGTGGTGTTTTCTTTCGTCTGACAAAGCATGCGTAATTCGGACGGCAACATTCTTAGGCACTGAAAACCTACTCACATATATATATGGCCGCTTCCACCCTCAATCGAAACATGATGCACTCCTAGACTGAGTAGTCCCAGCCACATATTTGGCGAGCACATTGTAGTTCCTTAAACATCTCTAGTTGTTTGGAAGGGACAGAATTGCAGAAATTCTGGACTTCGGCTGAATTTCAGCCAGCGACAGAAGCAACATTCGTAGGCGCAACAAGCTCTCTGCCGGCTAAGCTACGAAACCACAGCGAAAGCCTACAAATATCACATTTGGACTCAGTTACTCACCCGACCCACCGATTCATATAGAGACCATTAGATGACCCAAGGTGTTGACTGCTGAAGCATGAATTCTCAAACGATTTATGCCAGAATCCAAGGATGTCAGCCTGTAGTTCTGCCCATAACAACTGGAACTTACCGGCCATTAAACAGTTCAATAAAACATAAGTTAACTAGAGCTCACAACTGATCGTGGCTTTTGTAATCCCATAAACGTTTTAGCTAGGCACCTGTCGATAAAAACGGTACACTCGAATTCCACCCCTGATAGAGCTCGCCATAGTGCATGACAACTCAGAAGATAGCTTCACCAAAGAGTTGAATCCTAATGCTTGAAAGGAAGAGTTTTCCTTGCTCCACTGCTCATTATTCTGGCACATCCTTTGAAACTGTTAGCAACTGCACTCTAACTGGATGTACACTAACTTCCCCCAGATGCACGATTTACGAAGTAGAATTATGTGGGCGATAGGTTAACCGGTGGGACAACAGAATACATTGCTCGTGGTATTGAGTAGATTGATCCTGTCCAGAGCGTCTCTGGGGGTCGCTATTCTCGTATGGACTTACTGGCTAACTGTTCTGTTGTTTATAGTGAATTGTTTATAATGACTTGGCATAATGTCCCACACAATCTGCAAACACTGTTAGTTAAAACATGGTTGGTAGCCTCTCATAGCACTACTCCGTTATATTAATTCCCATAGGTGGGGCCTGCCGGTAAGTGATTTTTAATGTATCAAGTACGTTTGAGTGAAGGCTCCTTAAGTGTCATGGCTACAGATCAGTGGCTAGTTGAACAGTAAAGCACGTTCAGAGTTCAAGGTCAGTCGAACGCAGTGGTTGTCAATACGAGCGTTATTAACACACGTGGACCTAACACCGTCGAAGAAGTGATCAAAGAGAGTTGTTTCTTTTTTTGGGGTGGGGGGGTAAATTTGTTTAAAAGTTGATGGTAATAAAGCCCATATACATAATTGCACCAAAGTTAACAGATGGACCGTAAACCCAAATAATTAACAAAATGAAAAAAAGTTTCATCAAAAATTGTAACATGCTCTCGAGCTTCAAAATTATTTGACAACCCTATTTGGTTGTTCCAGTGATGGCTAGCCATGTCTTCACATAAAATGCCATTTGTCTACCTGAATTACCAAACAACCTAGTAGCAAAAAGTCTTGCAGTGCTTCGGTTAAAACCGAACTTCGTGATCTACCAGGAAATCATTGCTTGTGCTAGTATGAGATTGACTCAGTCACAGCCAAGATTAAGCGTGCGATAAACGAAGGTTACGTATGACTCCAAGTGGGAGGTGGATGAACGAAAGTTTGTCAACTATCCTATGAGACATCTCGAGGCTTATTCTAGATGTGGTAGTACAAGATATGACGAGGACCAAGTAAAATGCTTGAGGTCGACTGCACAAGAATTGAGAATCGATTCGTTCATGTGCCTGCTACGTGTGTGTCTCGATTATTCACCCAGCTCTAAATCGACCCACACCATTTTCGTTTATCCATGAATCCAATATTTCTAAAATAAGATTGCAATTCTTGAAAACGACGGCGACATGAACAAACCGGAAGCAGTAGTGAAGTCCACGGGCACTACTATGGTGATGGCCACTGTGATTGGGTTGAATACTGGGAAAGTGATCGATGCAGGACTTGGGACAATAGCCTCTCATTTTCTCTCGACGCTTCGTTATTCGTTAAAAAGTGGTCAGTATACCAGAAACACTTATTCCCAAAACAAGTAAACAGTAAACTTACGGACAAAAATATGTCTTCCTCCTGTAACAACTAGTGAACCTATCTCTTACTGAGAGTCTAAACTTGATCCCGGTTCCAATTAGAGCATGCAGCACAAGTTCGTTGTGTGGGAATGCCTTTCATCTGAATTTTCCTGGATTTAGACAAGTTGGCTCCACCTCAGTCCGTGCACAATCGAGTTATTGCATTGTAGTAAATACTGGATGATTTGACGCCGATTGTTTCACAGTTTGTGTTGTTTCTTTCAGAGAAACTTTTGTGGATATCATCGCTAGCGTGACCATGGTGATAGTGACACATTCGTTACAACAAGCTGTTTTTGATTAAAAAAAAATTGCTGTAACGCTTTTATTTTAGAAGACTTACTGTACATTAGGATGCTAAGAGTAGTATTGATGAGAACCCATCAGTAATCTTGAACGGATGTCTATTTTGTCGGATTTCATATAGCTGTCTTTTTCCTCGAATCAAACTAGCTGTGATCGAGTTAGGTTTAGAGTGAAATAACGTCCTCTCTAGAGGTAAACTCTTCACGAGAAAAAGCACTCTCTACTCTCCGCAGGACGTTTCTTGTTTGACCGAATAATGTAGCCAGTTTCAGTGTTAATTATTCTTTTCGGCATGAGGAAACGAACTACGGCTTCCGTAAATTTCAGGTGTGTACCCAGACAATCGCTTGTAAAAGAATAATCACGGCTACTTCTTCTTAATTGTTGAAAAATTAACCAAAACCTGTCTGTCAGTACAAACCGTTTATGTGAACACGGTCATAGAATTAATGATGGGAATCAACAGACTTGTCAATCAGCGTCCTCGTAAGTCGACCGAAAAGCTGACTTTTATTTATGAGCAACTGTCGTCAAAGGGTTTTAGGTGATGTTCATGTCTTAAATTCACTTCTGTGGAATCATATTGAGCCCACTCATTTTGGCGGTAGTTCCTGTCTGGTCAAGAAGGTACACCACTGGTTAGCTCCAACCTGACTCTTAGAATAATTGCCCTGGTTTATAGAAATGACATTCGAATATTAAACTCCTTCTCATATGTGTGTTGTTCTGTACAGAACTCCCACTACCAACAAAATCTATGTTTGATACATTAAAGTGTTCACCTTCGAAGTGCAAATTGGCAGGCAATTTTACGTAGAACACTGCATTTTGTGTCCTTATAAAGTAGTTTACCCTGGTTTTTAATTTAAGTTCCTGTCTATTCTGTTACTGTTTATGGCATAAACACCTCAAGATTTGATGTAGTAAGTAATTGCTGCTCCTTCAGAGTGACATATGGAAACTGTAAACTCCACTGTCATTCTTTATTTTGTAACCTGTTTTTGTGACCACAGTGGTCAAATAAATTGGTAAGATGTGGACTACAAATACAAAATATTGAAGGCTAAAAGTATTAGAGTTCATTTATGAATGCTAACCGAAAAATGTCAACTTTAATGTTGCACCTGACATCAATTCGGCTGAGGATGCGCAGCGATTTTCACAGTAACGAACAAAACTCGTTGATCACATCTGATCGAGGAGTAATGTATAATTTATGTTGCGGTTGAGTCCATCATCTTTTACAAGCTGTGTATGTGGGAAGAAGATGGTTTTCATTCTAAGGCGCTTCACTAGAAAGAATCGAACTAAATGGAGAAAAACGCCCTAACAACGGACTGTCCTCAATTCTGTCTAATCATATTAGTATAATTAGTTTTCCGATAGTTCCCCCTCTGGCTAAGCACTTGGAGAGATGGGTTGTTTAAAGGGATGTGCGGACAGGAATTGTGACATATTGCACACAAATTACTTTCAGCAGAAGCATGAATATGAGATGATTTTGTCGTGATTATCCGCTGACATAAATGATGTAAGCCCTATAAGCAAACAACCTGGGAGACGGTACGTCAAAACCAACTGGCCGTAAGAAAAGTTTGTGTGTACAAAAACAGTCTGCATTCTGATCAAGTTGACATAAGAAATTTGTTCATGTATTTTTGTGGTTCACGGAAATTCTTCTAAAACAAACATTTTTTTGTTTCAACACCACCAAAAGAAGAGCAGATAAACGGAAGGTTAAAACCGTGAGGGTAGACAGTACAAGCTGATTAAAAATTACCGCACAGAATGTCCCGTATCATAGTAGTCGCATTGAAAAACCCAAATTTTCCAACCCCCCTGATGTTATTAAAAATATATGGAACCTTTGACAATTCTGAATTGATAAATAATCTCGAGCGAGTTCACTTTTACGTATCAACCTTTTTTACTTGCTTCTACCGGAAAGCACCGTAATTCGCTAACTATGTGAAAGTGTAAAGACTGTTTTTCATAACTTTGTTGTTCAGCGAAACAAGAATTATGGGATCACAACCTGTTTATCAAAATGAAGTGGAAAATAACAGCATACAATATTTACTGATATCCTATACAACGGGAAAACATGTTTGTAAAAAATGTGGTTTATTGTTGTCAGGTTCTTAAAGGATAAACACATCAGATGCGGGATTAAGTAGTAAGTATCACGTAATTCTCACCTTGATGGCGGCTGTAGGAAATATGGGAGTGTCATGTGTTCAAAACCATCTGCTTTGCATAAAATTTTCAGCTATTCACCAACTGTGACCTATTAAACTCATTCAAGTTATTGTTGCGCAACCGAAATCTTAAGTTACTAGCTTTCTGCGAAGCGATGCTCATTCGAACTTACCAACCAACGTTGTGTGTACAGAAGTGGTTGAAACAACCTGTCGGGTTGCCGTGGTCATGATTACATAATAATTGGTGTGCTTGTATGTGTGTCTAGTCCCTGTGTGTCGTTAAATATTTGTTGTATATAACTGGCATGTTTTACGTTTGCGACTGATGAGAGTAAATGAAATGTTAACATATCGCAATATATGTCTTCTTTCTGCTCTGATGAAGTGGTTAAAGGGGACTCAGTGTTTCATATTGTATTTATCGCTTTTTCCATATACACAACCAAAATGAACATCGACGGTCTAGTTGGGCAGAAATAATGTCTCAGATACTAGTAGATTGTGGAGAGACAGAGGAAAATGTGGAGAAGTTATACCATCTTGAAACACATCTTCGTGCTACTGTGACCAGAACGCCAGTGATTGTTGCCACGTCCGCCCCTTATACACAGAACGTTTTTTAGTAGTAAGTGGTGTGGAGTGGCCCAACCATTCTTCTGTATGACAACGTACCTTCAGTTATTCGCTTTGTTTAGACGCAATCATTTCTGGGAATTAACTACGCTAAGCGACTGAGTGGGAACGTTAACTGCGCTGAAGTATCCCTATGTGTACACATATATCATACTGATATATATTGGGACGTAATGTCCACATATACCCCACTACGCACAACAAAGATTAGATAAAATTAGTAGGGGTTTCAAGATTGTGGGCCCAGAATAAACTCAGCTCGCGGATTATTGTCTTCTGCACACATGGAATCAGTTACCGCTTTTTGATCAGTGAGATTTAAGTGACCATCGGGGGATCTTGGAATGGTGTTTCACAAGTGAATTGAAAAACTGTATTGGCCGACAGAATGACTTGTTAGAATTAGCTGGCCGATGGCGTCATTAAACTTGCCAACCACTTCAGAGAGCGTTGTACCACCCATCGCTCATCCACGTAACGGATCGGTCAGTGCAGGTGCCAATTGAACTCAGAGATAAATCGTGAAACGGATTGTTCATGCGATTTCCGTTTGCCGTATGTAGTCATCATTTTGTTGGTATAAAGCGACAAGCACAATACAGCAGCACGGTATGGGAATTTCAAAGCTTAGACCCTTCGCATGAGAGCTTTAAAACTGTCCTTTTTGTCGCTTAGCCCTACATAGACCATTCTGGTTTCTGATATTACGGTCATCTCCAAATCTTTACTCGTGGTGGCTGTTTAGTGACAGTGGTCGATTATTAATCCGAAGATGACGAGTTAAGGTTCAGTTGTTACGATTGTCTTATTCTGACTATAGGTAGTCCAACAGTATCCGATATAAACGTTATAGTGTATGTTGTGCGTCAACAAATACATCGTATCAGATAACCTGCAGACTTCGTGTAACTATGAACTTAGTAGTCGTTCGGTAATTTACAACCAAACCGGTAACGCATGACTTAAAACGTTCTGTTGAGTGAGGTGAATGGGAACAGAGTAACTAAAATCAGCCATAGGAATTTTACGGTTAATGTCTTATGGTAAGCGTTCACTTCAGTCTGATCAGGATTTTGATGCTGCCAAATGGAACGGAACTAGGAAGGACGCACTTTTTGTCTTCATAGCTCCATAAAAGTGATCTTAGCGTTTACACTACCCGTTCTACGGCACGTTCTAAAGTACGCAGTGGACCATAGAAAAAATACGACAGTGTTAACTACAACTTGTTTTCCGTCGATTTTTCATACCTGGCCACGAAAACACAAATCGTATGACTGTTCCAAGACCGAACTGTAGATGACTGTGATGATCTACATATATATTTTCACTAAGAGGATGAAGTTTGTCAAACTGTGTGCATTTGATCGATAGATTGCTAATGATTTTCAATCTTAATGTTAATAAACTTATGCTCTAAATTTTGTAATTTCACCTACGTTGAAGCACATGATAATCGTCGACCTGTAAAACACCTAACCTCTTAACTAGCCTTTTCAAATCTCCACAGGTTACGCTCACCACCCGATCTCTAACTGAATAAACGCACGAAGTACCAGAGTGGGCAGTTTGATCTACTCTTCGAAGGTCTGAATTTTCTTAATTCCTGTCCCAACTGAACTTGGCATTGAGGTTAAATTTCATGGAAACTGACCGTGTCAATTACTCACCAAAACTTGTTGATACGTTCGAGACCCCGCAAATCTCTGCACCCTTTGGCGTGCTTAATCGTGTTTCCAATAAAGAATTTCGTCTTCGTAAAAAAGCCGAACATGTTTAATTATTTTGAAGTGGTGTTTTTGTCTCTAGAAATTACCATCCATAACCAATGACGGTAACATCAACTCCAATTGTGTTCAGCGCTCCCCAGTGAGAAGGCACTCGAATGTAAACGATTTCTTCATTTGAGCGATGTACTGACTTTCTCTTTGTTCATATATAGGCTAAAAACCGAACGGTTGCTACAAATGCGTATGCGGATGTGGCATGTAAAATAGTTTTCTACCACTTATGAACTTCCGTGTTAATTGTGTGTTCCGTCTCAATCGCTACACATAAAACACATTGTTTAGCTGGTTTACGTGTAGCTCTGATTCTTAATAGGGTATGCTAAGGACACATAACTTCTTATCAAATTCTGTCAATTCCTAGAGCTGAACGGGCCAGGCGATAATGTCTGGTTTGAACAGTGTTCAAGTAGCTCACTCATTCACAAATTTAACAGTTTCTGCTCTGAGCCGCTGATAAAAGAATATTTTTGGAATTCACGAGTATGGACAGCATGGAATTGGTGGTACATAGCTACATACAGGATCCAAGAGACAACTCATACGCCTTTATCTTATAAGCCAATAAAACATCGTTTCTAGCCAAGTTTATTCGTAAAAATCAGCCGTACGATGGGATCACGTGACTAATTTTTTTCACTTTCCAATGTTTGCATCGAAGTTTCAACCAATTTTAGCTCAAAGTGAAAAGTATACTAACAAACTGTAAGCAAACAGAACTGTCTGTGATCAACTTATTTTCTATGACTAGAGCAATAGTTTGAAATTAGACAACGACCGGTATGTTAGTGATCAAAGTGAAACTTGGTATTGTGCTATTTTTATAAAAAATAAACACACGCTTTTTGACTAGAAGCACAGTAGTGGGCTCCATTAGATAGTCGTTGTCAGTCGGGTTGAGAAGATAGGTGGAAATCAAGTTATCACTCGAGTTTTTGCACATGCCAAGCCACGGCAGCTCCAACTTACTGACAAATCGGTATTAGGTGCACGAATCCTGGGGGCGTAATCCGACTACAAATCTTTCAACACATACGGGGTCTCGAGGCTGTTATTGGACCCATCCACCGTACGAAATAACTCTAACAAGCCTGTAGGCTGGTACCGCTCAACGAAAAGGGCCAGGGGTGATTAGCTGACATTTTTCGCCGTCTTGTGCAAGTAGTCGTTGAGGACAACGAGATTTATTGAAATGGCTTTAATGCTAAGCATCAGAGACAATGTGTATAACCTTTTATCCTAGTGACTTACAAAGACGACTTCTCGTCGGATGTACTTGTTTGCCTGTGCCATTGGCCGACTACACATACGCTAGTATATCAGCCTAGGTTTTAATTGTGTTTGCCTTGAACGTAGACGTTCCGCCAACAAGCTGGTGTACATACAGAACTGACAACATTAGTGTGCAACTTCATATACGACAGTGATCGCGACTCTAGGTGATCCACGCGTAAACGCCGACAAAATTAACATGAGCTGTAGCAATCAAGGTTCCTACAAAATTCCGTCGAGTCAAGCTGGTTAGTAAAATGGCGAACTAAAGTGGATACCACATCTTTCTCCAGTAACAGTATCAAACTTCACAATCTTAGACCTCAAGTTAAGGAGCCACAACAAAGCTAAGACAGTTGGTATGACACATATGATAGTCATGTCAGTTACCGAGAAATGATTTCACATTTTGAGGTGAAGGACATTGTAGATTATAGAGGATAGTGAAAAAACTGAGTTAGTTTCCACGAATTAGTCATAGAACAGGTTCGGAACATAAAGGACAAGACATGTTGGAGGCCAGCTGCATCATATTTCCTGAAGTGACTGAAGGTGGTTGAGCTATGGAACGGTTGGTTTACCCCCTCCCTGTTGAACAGCAGCTCACTGTAGGTTCGGTCGTAGCTTACTGATCAAAGATGGTCGGTACTTTTACGATCACACTAAATTTTAAGCCAAACAGTCGCTTCAGCTATACAGGTTATGATGATGATCCCTATACCCTATTTAATTCAGGTCTGCTGAACGGTTAACCAGGAAGGGTTTGGATCTAAAACCTTGATGTATCCGGCGTCCTCAATCGTGTTACCTGCGAATTCCGGTACTGATTCAAGTGTTAATCAGTCGCTAACTACGGAAACTATGTCAGCTTGTTCACAGTCACAACAACACCAGCCATAACAATTTATGCAACCAGTCATTGGTAACTTCGAGACAAACCTATCAAAGTATCCGACAGGTTGCGCTGTTATTCTCCATTCTAAAAGAAGTCCTGTGTGCTGACTTACAGTTGCCAAGTTTCCTGTTCCGAATAGCATGGAAAAAATCATAAGTTTCTATCACAAACCGGATTGTTGTGGAGGACAAATCAAAACACTTTAGGTCATCAGTTAACCTGAAAAATTTACTTTTCATTTGAAGTTTGTTTGCGGGATTCATCCATGACTCATTAAAACGACATTAGGTACACCGCGGTTACCAATTAAACCTCCACACATTTTTATAGAAACTGTTTTCCTGGCCCACTCGATATTGCACTACCGGTGAGCAGTTACCACGCTATTAAGTTACAAATGGTTAAGCTCACTACTGTTATGAAAATGACTGCAGTCAGCAGACGATGATTCAGGTTGGTTAGGAATTACTCAGGGTTTGAATGATAGACTTGGTTCGATGCACAACTGAGGTAAGATAGTTGAACCAAAGAAAAGGAAATGTAGAAGAAAACGAAACGAATACTGTAGTATCCCTCCGGAAGGCAACAGAGTGATGATCATACAAACGGACATTGATCATCTAGGGCTGTGGCTTATAAACGAGTGGATCTCTTTGGCCAACACATTTAGACCCTCTCAACCTGTGTCCGAGGACGACAGCAAAGTGGGTTCGATCAAAATATGTTTCAGTCGGTGTGTTGTGTTATAGCACGTTCATGTACGTTTGAACCTAGATAACTCACTTGCTCGATGTAAGGTGCCATCCTCATTCTGTAGGTGTCGTCTTGTTGGCATTAGTTACTGAAGCATACGAGACTAAACTCCTGAAGAAGGCCACCCTAGGTGGTTGAAAGGTAGAGTATTACAACTTGCTCGTAACGTTGTGTTGCTCCCAATCTGTTTATCAACGTACGAGACTACACTGTAAACAGACGGGCCGGCCGAAAGAAATGTGAAGGCTAGTCGTGGTTACGAGAGGACTTCGATCAGTTAATAATTCTAACTGACCTCATTCCAGCGATATGTAAGTACCCCCACGTGCACGTCGTCTGTTGCTGAATCGACATCGATAATTTAGTGTTGTGGCCGCGATGCGACCGGGTTACTACATCCAGTTCAGTCCGGTTCAGCTTAGTCAATTTCCTTCTTTATTCATTCAAGCGGTGATCGCACATCATCACTAAATGCATAGCTTCAGCAAAAGGAATTATCATTTTACTTGTACACAGAAACGGTATCTACGTCAAAACGAAAATGTTCTTAGCCAAAACAACAAACAAACCAATTGTGAAAGTGATGAAGCACCTCGACAAAAAGCTCACATCTTCAATTGGGCAACGGTTTCATACTATCCACAGTTTGCATGGAAAGGTACAGGTTGCAAAAACTGTGTTCGCTTCCTCCCATCAGACATGCAACAATAAAACAAATTTGTTCGTTTTACACACAAAACTCGAGTGTGGTAATAAGGAGTGTTGTTAGCCTGAAAATGTATGAAGGACAGTCACAACTGAGTGTCATGTTCTAGTGTGTGTTGCTGAGTGTGCTGTGTGTGAATGCGACATGTGAAAGACAGCTGGTAAAACGCCACTGGAATCACAGGTTCACACCTGAAGGCAGTTGGAGTAGATTACGAATAGTCAGCTTTGGAGAATGTAGAATGTGCTTTTGGGCGCACAGCTTGGGGCCTAGGAGTAAGTTATAATCTTTTTTATTGCGTACAGTAGCCAAAACCTGACGATTTAGGGTCCCTTGGAGTCGATTGCGAAAAAACTGTCAGCCTTGATTTGCTGATCGAAATCGACCGAATGCAATCTAATGGGTTTCTTCCAACCTTTCCAGAGTCATTTCGGAAGATATTCATGAGTGTTGTCTGATAGTCGCAAACCATTTTTCCCAACCTAGCCTGCTCCTCAGCGACAGGTTGGATAATGGATACTGCAAAGTGAGGAGTTTAGCAAATCACCCTCAAATTTGTGAACTTCCTATTGAACGGCTTTTTGGTGGCAAGGCCATCAATGCGGCAAAACAACTTTTGGTTACTATATTTGTCACTCCACGTAAAGTCAGTACAACAGGAACCCTTATTCACTATTTATTTACTCAATTTTGGTTATTTAATTGAAAACTGATTTAGTTTTCAATTTAAGTAATTCCGTGGTCAGACCAAAACGAGGTGAAAACAAGAGTTAGCGGTTTTGCAACGTTCGCAGGGTACACAGTGTAGATAGTTTTCAGTTTCATATATTGTTTTCTGGAAACACTCTGAACCATCATGTTGACGCAGTACTTCTGAGTTCTGTTATGACCTATTTTCTAGTGTGCCCAGCGTACATACAATGCTTGCCGTGTCTGTTAGACGACGGATTAACGTTCTTTTTGTGTTAGTTGAACAATACTAGAACAGTAAGTTTACTAAACCAGCCACGTTTTCTTCCGTTAACAACCTTTAACTAGATCTGTCCTTTTAGAGGTGCACTGTAACATCAAAGAAGACAACATTACTTCCAGTAACAGCGATAAACTGCATACTCGGGTGTGCACTAGTCACCTTTATCGGGGAGTTCTTTGTAGCTACAGTGCATATGATTACGCCGATTGCACCATCCGCGCTGCGTTTATAAGACGGAGTACTGGAAACTTTAGATTCTAAGTTCATTGCCTGTTGATGAATAAACTGGGAATAACATAACGTTACGAGCAAGCTGTAATCGAATTCGATTAAAACACCCCCGAGGGAGGTCACCCGAGGTGGTTGAAACGTAGAGTATAACAACTTGCTCGTAATGTTGTGTTATTCCCAATTTGTTTATGAATAACATGTTAAACACGACGCCCAAACTGTTCAACTTCATTCTTACTAAATTTGGTGTGGATATCTTACAAATGATTATTAATTGGCTCCTGTTTCCTCACAGATTTACCCACAGGCAATGGGCTTTGGTAGAAGCATAAGCCATCTCACCATCGTTTAACTGTAAACGAAAACCGTACGTACGAACCATAAAACAATTCTTTCAGTTTACCGACCAAAATCTCACTGTCTAATTAGTACCGCCGGAAATGATGGCAAGCACATTTTTCCGCTCTTCCGACTCATACGTTTGCAAATAGCAGTGCGACCGATAATAAAAGCTATTTTGGATTTTTACTACCGAACGTTTCGACCAAACTCACGAATCGAAGAACAGCTTCCAAGTCAGTTGGGAATTATCCATCGTGTGACTGGTCCGGTTGCTTGTATTGGCCATCTGGCTAAGTTGGATACTTAAACAGTCACATCGAAAATCAGACATAATTACAACTCATTGTGCAACTTTCAAAAGTCCCCAATTGATAAGAATAACCACAATAATTAGTTTGATTCATTTAACAGTGGCTATATCTATTGGATCTGTACGTTTCATATGACAGTGCGGTTCAGACAAGCTTTCCACAATTAATGTGGTTTTAAATTCAACAATTTTATCTTTTCTGCTGCCTTCTCAAACGGACAAAACTGAAAATTGTCTTATCAACACGAGCTGTTGTTCGACTCTGTGTAAGAAACACGGTGGAGTCGTGTTACAACATCCTCGCAACTTCTGTCTGCTGTCACCTCAGTTGTTGTTGTTTTGTATAACATTCACTTAATCACTGACACATACTAAAAACTAAATCTCCCTACATGTATGACTATGTTCGAACCTCGCAGACAACATTCCTAGTCCATTAATAGTTTGAATACCGCCAGAATGTTCACGTAACAAATATTATGAAGAGAAATAACAGCTTTACTGTGATTGGTCTATACTGTAATAAGACAGTTTATACGATGATGCATACTTCGGAAAAGATGATCAATAAATGTGTACCTTCCATTTGAGGAAAGTGGGATGTGTGACTTGACTAAGTCCCATAGGGTTGAGTATGCTAGATGTGAGCAATCGATTATTGCTATCACAACTAGTGTACACAAGTTTGCAAAGAGACTTTGGCAACAAATACAGCTAGTACTCGACGTAAAACTGAAGTAAGTTTCGGCGACAACAACAGAGAAAATCACTATTTATGTCAACTTTACACAGCACATGAGTTTTCAATAACGCTACTGTTTAGATGGGTTTTGTGATTTTTGAGAAATACGGGTGCACAATCATAACGAAAGACATCTACGACAACAGATCAAAACAATGGATGATTTCCGCTTGCAACTATCAGTTCAGCCTTAGCCGCGAAAACAGGTAGAGAGACTGAAAGCTGAAATTTACACCAATGTTTCATAACTCTACTGCAAAACCCTAACAGCCTATCTTTCCGTTTCATGGCTAGATCAAGACAATGAGAACAGAGTACGGTGGTGTAGGTACTGGGTGGAATATTACTACTGTTAATAATATTACTGTTTTTGTTATTCTTATTGTCAATATTGTCTTTGTTGTTGTCACTAGTATTAGACTCGAGCCTCTTGAACGGATTAAATGAAACCATACTCGTTTTGCACTCGTTAGAGCTGATCGCTAATACAACGACCAGCAATAAACCTTTCTGAATATGAGAAGTCTCGATGCAACTTTCGTGTGTCCTGATATCATTTTAAGATGTGGGTTTCAACAACGAACGGGGTCGCACGGTCAATGTGCGCATGGGTAGGCTGGGTGGCTCTTATAAAGTGGAAGGGCACAGATACACCGGGAGCAGGGAGTGAACAGGCTAGTATGTATGGACCCGGTTACCAAGTTGACGGGGTGTAGACTAACACATACACGGTGTACTCTGAGACCGTGGGTGGGTTCGCACGAAGCAGAACGCACACGGCCGGCACATCAGACAAACCAGTCTTCCGTCAGTGGGTACGTGAGCGATCCACTAGGATTGGCATAGACCTCGACCTTTATCTTAGACCTGATGGCCGCATAAATCGAGCAAGCTATATCAGGTGTTAGAGTGACTGTCATCTGCGAAGCGGTTTAACGGATGCATTTGTAGCTGCAGTAGGACCGAAACATTCAGACTAATACCGATCCTTCAAGAACTGTGCACCTGGATACAAAATCCGGAGTCCACACAAAGGGGCCTACCGAACGATTCGATCTCTTAACAGTTGTAACTACACCCATCCGAGCGGAAACAGGGATGAACACCCATTTCGGGTCAAGTCGTTTGACTTCATCGTTCCAATGCTTCGGCCACTATGGCCCACTTCATAACACCTGGCTACTCACATACATCACTGTAAGCATTTCAGCGCTTTAAAAACAAGGCCGGGTGGGAACCAACTTGCAGCGGTGACTGTAAGTGGATAAACTAGAAATGCGGCAAGTCCCTAACGCAGTGTACCAACAGGACACTGTTTTTCACTAAACGATAGGTAATAGGATGCTGCATTCTCGATTAGTACGGATGTTCAAATAACTAAGAGGGTAATCGAAAACTAACAATTTCCTTAAACGATCTGAAAGGCGTCAGGGCGTGGACCCGAGCTTGAAGTGTTATAGCCATACTACCAAAACTGTAGACGCCACCTGGCATATCTTAGTGTTGTGACCTTGGTATCCGGCCGTGTTGTCCCAATCCCTGTCAACATGTCTTAACCGACCATGCTCTCTGTATATAGGTACCGTGATGAAGGCAACTTACCAGGTCGTTGAGATCTGGGTGGACAGCTCGTTCAGAAATATTATCTAGATTGAGGTGGTTCGTGCTCTGGAAACCTGCAATGTCTCGAGAAATGTCTTGTGTATATCGGACTGGAGTGAGTGTATCATGCTGGAACCAGATCGCACTGGCGGACCGCGATTTTACGGGAAACAATTAGTGATGCTGAAAGATTTTTCGTACATGATAGACTAACCATAAACAGTGTATATATATATATATCACTGGATACCATTAGCTAGGACCGGTTACTTCTTCTTGATGTACGCTTGTCGGTGCTGTTTACAGCGTTATACGGAACCAATTGTAAGTTCCGTGCAATAACTACTCTATCCTCATTGTCAAAGATATTCTCATACATTAATTCTGGTTAACGCGTATCTGTGACTAAGGAAAACCGCAGGCAAGAACGAAACACCTAGAGTATTTGATCGATTGCGGTCACCAAGCTTGCGTGGATAGTGCCCGAAGTAATTGGCAAACCACTGCAATTCTATTCTAGCTTTGGGTGACCGAGTCGTGAAAAACCGTCACATGCGAGTGGCGTAGGGGTCTGCTGGCCACTGTGCCAACAGGAGGATACGACAATGACAGACTAAGCGCAGGTGATATCAATCCCCTGCTACTGCTGGTAGAGACAAGGATGGTTCATTAAATATGAAAACTTTCAACCAGTAGTTTCTAATGAACCGGCCAAAAAATTCACAATAGGAGCCAACCACTGGATGCACATTATCGATCCAGTTCGTTCCACCAACATTTTCTGAGTGGTTTCTGCTGAGGAACCAAATTAACCACCATTTCGAATTAGCTTCTTTTTTCGCCAGTGTTCCCTCTAATGATCCTTTCTCTAAAGGATTTCATGGACCACGTTACGGGCCTCGTAAATTTAACTGACATTAAATTTTGTCCCAAGAACATATAAGTGATATTTCTGCTGCACATACCCCCTAAACGTGAGCCCATTGTATAATCGACCAACTCATCCTGAACTGAAAACCTTTTGTCGTTTGCTTCTTTCGGTACTGGTTGCCCACGTGATCAAGAATGGGTGCCACACACTCATCAGTCTACCATTTCTTGTTTGTGTTTGTCGTCTAAACCGCGTATTTTCACGCAGCTCAAATGATACTGAGTTGGCACATACTTGGTGAACAGTGAAACAAACGATTGAAGGTTACAACACTTGTACGCTACAACTCACAAACACCATCGCCTTGGGTTGGCCAAGTTTCACAAGCGTACAGCAAATGAAATCGATCCGACCTCTCGGCTGTTAACGCGTACGGTGTGCGTTTTTTTCAAAGGTAGAAATGATTATAGATTCCCGCAGAACGAGAAAAGTTTCTGAGTAGTCGAAATCGTAGAAAACAGAATGAGTGGTTTTCTAACGAATACCTCTCCATCATGCCTAAAAATGTCGTAAGAATATGTTCAAATC
Organism: Paragonimus westermani; assembly: GCA_008508345.1. Lineage (NCBI taxonomy): Eukaryota > Metazoa > Platyhelminthes > Trematoda > Plagiorchiida > Troglotrematidae > Paragonimus > Paragonimus westermani. Next base: position 83,487 of record QNGE01001009.1, read on the forward strand.
CCTTTGGATTTCTGCTATTCTGAAAGCGATCAGATTTCCTAAGATGATATAGTCCCGGTCCATATACTGGAATTCCTACACACTGGCAATGCCATCTCGATTGGTAGTGAGGTGTTTCCAATCAAACTAATGTGCGTCTCGAACTACCGAGTATCTAAACTCTTAAATTGAGCTGCTAAGTCCACCAACACTTCCAACAATCCCTACTGGCCAATTTTTTCTAAACCGCAAGATGCCTGCTTATAAGAAGCTTGGGTGAATAAAGTTAAGCATACAAAAAGGAAGCAATATACGATAACCTTGTTAATTACTAAAAGAAATTTACCCAGGTGCACAAAACCGAGTTAAACAAAAAAGTGCCGATTACTCAACTTATGCAGAAGTCCATAACCGCATAGCTTTTGATCCATAGAATTAACTGATGTATATTGCCCGTCATGAGTGTGCAAACTCTTTTGGATAGCTTACATGGTAGCTCTTCCGATCGAAGTTAACCGTCATTATGGGACCCCACTTAGCGATACTCGAAATGTACGGTCACTAGTTGTTCTGCTGTTTATGTAGTTTCCGCTTTGTGATATACACTACCTCGCGTTGATTTGCTAGCCTTGCTCTCATAAAACATGCATAATTGTGGACAATCGGATGAACCAAATTGGCTGTCTTCATTTTGCCTTACAGATACAGGAGCACAAAATACTTAATGATAACCAGAATTGACAAGCTACTGGCTTGGATCTAGTGGGCAAGGTCTGATACCGGTTTGCTAGCTGTTCACAGGCTTCCTGAATCACAGTAATGAGGTTGATATCGTGCTGCAATGAATCCAAAGAGGTGAGACCTAAAGAAGGAACCCAAAGAAAGGCAATCACTGTGGGGATAACCATTCGACACCTACCTCGGTTAGTCCGGACAAAGCCACTTAAAACGGTTTAAACCATGTCTCACTTTGGGTGTTCTTCAAAGTCGATATTAACCGAGATCAGATGATCACACAACACACTAGAGGCCATACAAAGTTCAAACGTCAGACGTGGACGATACAAAAAACAACGACTATCGTGAACTATTCAATGAGTTGTTCAACCTCTGCGACGCAGGACTAGATTAGTAGGGACCGACAAACTCGGGTTCGAGCCCCACAACCAAAATAGTCTCATCTAGTGGGGGGTTGCTAATACACACAACACATCTTTAGTTCCACCTGTTGCTTAAAGTAACCCTGAGACTGTTCATAAGTGTGGATGCCGTTTGGATAAACGAAGTAGGTGAAATGGTGATCCACTTGAGCACGGTGACTAGTGGGCTCTGTGAGAATGTTTTACAAAAGCATCTTTTCGCGCTAGGTTAACAAGTAATCTCTCTTCATTGCAGTCTTATTGAATAAGATCTCCAAATCAGTCATCGCCCCATTATCTGGAGGCAAATCGCAAGCTATGCGTCAGCAGTATACTGTCAGTAATATAGACCTCACACGTGTTATTTGCAGACTAGCACTGCGTCAGTTTATTCTCACCAAATGGCTGAGTATCTGCACAATGCTGCACCGTTGAAAGCGGGGCAAACTAAATTTTTTCTTTGCTTGCTGGTTCACACTACGTTTCCCATCTAGGTCAGTCCAATAGAAAAAATGTCAAATTGTTCAATATGTTCCGTTAGGTTACTCTGTGGTTGCCTTCGCGGTTCAGACTGAATGTCCTCGTCCAGTTTTTGTGCCATTTGCTGGATACCAGGATAGAGCATTCGAAAAATTATCCCCTGCAACGTCAGAACCTTCCTCAAACGAACTATTTACCTGGTCTGTTGTCAAAGATTGACCATCTCGTATGTCCGCCCTTGTGTGCCTCAGTGTTACGAGCGTACCTCTTCCAAACAGAGAACTTGCATAAGCCCATGACATCGGTTTCACATCGGTTTCGGGACATTGCCAAACGGGACTTAGAAAATTCCATATTGTTCGCTTCACAGAGATTAAACGGGATATTTTCTTCGATAAACACCATGTACAATATGCAAACTAATAGATAGCTCTAGCTCTTGTAAACAAACCAGGATTCCACATGATCTACGATGATTCTTGATAGTTTGGATGGTAGATTTGTTATTGATGAGTTATTGTCATGCTGGACTTAGCCAGCATACTTTTGGTTTAAAACAGGATGAGTGAATGCACACAGAGTACTCGACCATATTACAAATTCGTTCTTGCTGTTTTAATAGTTCATCAAACCCCACCTGTCGCTGTACCGACAACTCAATAAAACATGCTCATAACCAAATCAAGATAAGTTGCTCCCGGTTATTATTCCTAAAACCATGTTTCCGTAACGATAGCCGTATTGTTCCAGTTTATTCATTCACTCACGTTACAATCTTAGCGTGCACTGTCAGGAATGAGCAGCCAGTCAATGCAATAATCAGCCGGGTGGCATACATATGATGTCCCATCACACAAATATACCTCAGCTACCTTGTGAGAAGCTTATGTGTCAGCAGTAAACTGAATCATGCCCGATTGATATGGCTTCTTTTGCTGCGGACATCCACGATTGCTGTCGTTCACAGATGCTACTTTGATCAGTATGACGATGATCATTTTTAACAATTACGGTCCGGGTCACATATGACCTGTTAGTAGTTTTAAGAGATGAACAACGTCGATACCCTGTAATGTTCTTCAGTTTGACGAAATTTCTTCATAATTTAGAGGAAGTGTAGACATTTGTAACCAGTAAGCTAGAAAACATGCCGATAAACTTCGGAACAAAAATCTTCCATGGCTTTGAATTTCGAAACGACCGTGACTGATCTGTTAGTTGATCTATTATCGAACAGAAAGTATTTGAAACTAGCCCTATCCGGACAGTAATTCGTGGTCGTATAAGTGGATTTTTCTTAGCCTAGACATATTGCTTAAAGGGACTTATTACAATGTCACCCACGATATGAACTCTTGAAGCATTCTCTACACCACTATCCACCTGGTCCACAAATAATCTAGTTGGATGAATACGGATGGTAATCTTTGATGTGCAGTTTTAAGTACCAAGCTATTCAATTTTGTCAAAAACAGTTACAAAAGAATTGTTGGATAATTCGCACATCTATGTCTATCTGACCGTCACAGTATCAGAGTAGAAAGTAGCTAACGAAGACGGTAACGAAAACAATCCGAAAATGGTTTGATTGTTTCAAACACCAACAGTACAACGGTGTAAATAAATGGTCTTTAAATTCCGAAGTTTCGATCAACACGGGTAACAACTGTCACGCCAAATCTTCAGCCACATGCTAGCACAAGTGAGACGTTTTGCAGAGGACTAATTGTAACCGTCCTGTGCACTCGTGATTGGTTATTTATCGGTAGTAATGAAGCTCCTGGCAGTTCCTGTGTGTTTGTGTGAAACGTGTATCGTTTTAGCTTTCTGCTAATGCCTTTCTTCAGATATGTTGGTGTATTGTAAGATGTACTGCTTATTTTTCGGTCCAATCTTGAATTTTCTATCTAGAGTGGAATATGCATTCCTATATTGAATTACTTCTTACTTAATATTTTCAATATGTTTCATACAAGTTTAACTCTTACCAGGGAAGTCTCCAGTTTTTTCGAAGGATAAGGGTTTCACTTTCATGCCACTCAACCGACTGGCTAACCATCACTGCCCAACTGGAAAAAAGACATCCATTCACACCCTAACTTGCCTAATTCTTCTGAGGTTAAACTAGATGTGTGTTCCGTGAGTGGAACCACAAGTGGTGCATCGCAAGCCAGTGTTGATGAGTGTTAGACGCGGTTCTCCTAGCGACGGTGACAACTGTGGGGTCAATCGTGGAATTGACCGGGCTAAATTGTCTGAATGACCATTATTGCTTTCACAAAATTCATTCCGTACCAGCACTGCGTCATCGTTGTGGTTGACACAGGTAGGAGATTTCTGGTCCACCTATTCAGTATAAGTCTTGAAACCCTGTTTTAGTATCTGGATGTTGTCTAAAGTGACTGTATGATCTTCGGTTGGCCTGTCTTTCGTTTTTATCAGATAACGCTTCAAACTGTTGTTAAAACGACAAAGCGTTACAATTTATTGGTCTATTAGGACTTTCCCGCTTGCCAGTAACGTATGCATTTTACAGGGTACCTCAGCCGTTGTGTTTCTAATTTCTTGTATTCACTGTTTGATGACAACCAGGATATGGTTGTGTGTTTATCGACTGGAAGCTTCCAAAACGAGTTGCAACGCTACAAAATAACAAACCAAGTGGATAAAACTGTGACCGGTTCTTAGATTCGCTGACTTAGGCGAATCGAACCACAGTGCTTCTACAAATCGTTTCACGAGCGAAGAGTTGTATGAATTAATTCGTACTCCAGTACAGGCTATCGGAACTTGGAAGAAAAACGACACTCAAAAGGAAGAACATTTTTTCTGGAGGTGTTCCCTAAAAGGTCTGCACTCCTTCAATATCGACGTATCTCAATACAAAATGAGGAGAGGTTGTCTAAGCTAACCTGTTATAAAGCGGTCAGTTTTTTCAAGTGCGGTTATCCTCGCAGTCACAATGGTGCTCTGGGGTGCTTGCGCAACTCATATTCAGCGAGGTCAAAACATAGGTGCTTCATTAAACCCTTAACTTGTTTCATTGGCCACAGTGTGCAAAAGTCATTGGTTGTGATAAACGGCCGATCTATTACGTGCGTGAAAGAGTGAAAGTCAGATAGACTGTTTAATAAATTTTGTCATGGAAATGGTTTGATCGTGAAGAAGCACGGCACGTTCAAACATCAGGAACAGTTAAGCCATAATACGTGTTAACCCAATTTTCACGCTAGTCAACTGTCCTCACAGTTTGCATAATGCTATTGGGAAGGTACTAATCTAACTTAAGTTGTGGACCTCACAACTGTGCTCGACCTTTCGGTCATCACAGTGCATCAAAATTTATCTGCTGATGGTTACTTCAGATAGATCACTTCCTTGGAAAAGCTTAAAACTGTCTTGTCGCTCGAAACGCACCGCGAACCAACTCGTAGTTTTCGTGCAAAAATTTGCAATCTTTCTCATCCATTCTACACCACCTTTCTACGAGTCTCGTGCTAAGTGTTCACCAAAACTGATTACTCTTGGATATAAACTCCACTGGTACAAGTTGAAGATGCACCGATGCACAGATGTGTTTTGACTTCGCTGAACATGGATTGTGTATGCGCCACAGAATACGACATTGTGTAAGACGAAGCAGTTTGCAGGTGAACGGTGGTCTGCAATGTCAGTCGTACTGAACACCGTGAACACAGCTCAGCGACTGATGATGTAAAGTCTTTGGCTGTATTGCATCGTTTTAGTGGTAACATTTTGCATCTCGTTCTGTCTGTTTGATGACTTTTATATATGACTGGTATTGAATGTAGCTAGGTTCCATGTGTCGGGTTTGCAACTGATTATTTGTATTAAACGGATTATGGTATCAATAAGATATGCCCTGGAATCGCGAGAAGGTGGGACTCAACTTTACAATTTCTGCTCTATTTCTTACACCATTACGGACCGCTACGCTTTCTAGTATCGTGTACAGTTTTCTACCCTTCCTAGAAAAGGCCAGTTTCAAGCCATCGTGAATGACGGAAAGTTCAGTCTTATTAAAAAATCCTTCGACTCAGGTAGATTGTGATACTCAGAATACTAGATATATGTTAACCGCATTGTCTAACCACCGGCTACTGGTTTTATCATCGAAGCAGGTAATAAGTAGCGTCGCACAGTCTCGTATCGAAACGGTTTTGCGAGAACGAATCCACTCCTTCTGTTTTAAGGATAAACTCACACTGTTTCTGCGTTCTTTCTTTTCAAGTTTGCCACAGTGTGTGCTCTGTCTGAGTTTGTGTCCGAAATCTAGCTCGTTGTAGGTCATTGAGTGCGAAGATACATGTGTCAACAAAGTCATACCTATCTGTAAATGGAACACATGATTGTGATCTTCGGTTTAGTGCTGAGTTCTATTAAATTATCGCGAGTATTCAACCAAGCTAAAATGAGTGATGATTTGAATACTTTTTCGGAAAGGAAATACAAGCCCACATCATTCAATATGAAATCTTATTTCAACCGCATATATACGAATGAGGCAACATAGCTCGGTGAACTCCCTCCGAATGAAAACCATCTGATGGATCATGGTAAGACTCAGTGTTCAGTGGAACAGAATGTGAACCGGACTTATGAGTCACAACCATAAGTGTGACTTGTAAAGGTTTTAACCAGACAATGGCTTAGCACCATCGACTGTCCACCTATTTATAACCGACCCAGTCAAGGATGGTTGATCGTGAGCAGTGAGGACCTCAAGAAGACGGGAATAACAAAGTAAAGCATCAGCATTCAGTTACTGGCTGAAAACCTTAAAGAGGCTTGCTGCATGTTGAACAACAATTACGAAAGGTCGCAGTTTTCCTAGTTGGATCAATTTTTTGACTGACTAGAGATGAACGATGCGCTAGAACTGAGTTTCTGTCGGTGACTGAAGCTCGTCGTTGACGAATCCCTTCATCCGGAGGCGAGCTTGGTCACTTCAGTTCTAATGACTGCGAGGCGAATTTGTAACACACTGTAAATGTCATCTAGCAGATTCGAGATATTACAGTTTGTTGTTAGCGCCTCGTGCTTGTGCTTATGTGTTCATCAGCAGCACACAGCCTATCGGTTTCACTGCTTTCACTTCACAATGTCAGATGTGATTCAACGAGCTGAATACTGCTATCACTGCTATCAGCAGGAGGTATCAATGAGTGAAGTATCTGATGGACTTCGTCAGGTTTACTGTAATCACGCTGATTTAAGCCAGAGGATGTGGGTGAAAACTGAATTTCTCTCTTAGTGCTGAAATGATGCGGTCTTTACTCGTATATACCAGAAACAGAAAGATTGTAGGAAGTGAGTCATATACTGTCAAGACATTTGCAAAATTCGATTATCTACTGGGAGTTAATTGCTCACGTGACTGAAACAGCGTTGTTTGAGGCCTCCCAGAGTGCGGCGGCATCAAGTGAGCAAGTTTTTAGCCAGGAGTAAAAGGTGGTACTTCAATACCAAAGATAACCAAGTGTTAGAATTTAGCATTCTGTAACTCTCCCTCAAGAAATATGCAATCAGTTGATGTCACGACAACTAAGCAAGTTTCATTCATAAGGAAACACTAGCTGCCATAACCGCAGGTGAACTGAACTCAGTTTTAAACGGTTGCGTGATATTCTGTTTTAAATATGTTAAACCATTGCTTAGGTATATATATATATTTATCTTCAAGTTGACCATCACTCACATTTGATCGCAGCGTTCGCATTCAGATAGACTTTCCAGCCAGCCTCTTTCGAAAAGAAGCACTAGACTNGAAAATAAACCAAATCCCCGACTACTCACCAGTAATATATATATCCGTAGAGACAGTTTGGCAAGATTGATGATTCCGAAGCGACCAGTTGCGAAATATCTGGAATTCTGCTAGATTCCAACCAGCGAAAAAAACACTATGCCAAGAGGTGGCAAATGCTCTACCGCCCGAACTACAAAGCCAGGCCGGAGGCCTCGAAACTGCACATTCGGACCTAGCTAACCAGCCAAAGATCTGCGTCGTATGGAATCTACCGAATGGTTCAACAGACTGATTACCCAAGCAGGATTCCTCGATCATTTCATATCGGAATCCAAGAAGGCATTGACAACAAGTTACAGTCAGAGGTTCGTTCTGTTCTTGGGATGAATTAACCTAAGCTAACTCAGTCGAAAGTCGACTAATTTACCAAACCAACGGTCGTTCGTATCAGTTTACCCTAATCTATCCGTCATGTGAAGCGTGTGTTGTAAGCGCTTTGCAGTGGCAAACAAAATCGAATAGACCCATCGATTTTCTCTACTTCAAACCAAACTCTGATAACAACGACGAAAACGGCAATGAAATATTATTCGTACCGAACAGTCAACATTACATGCCGACAACAACAGCCGAATTCAGGTCATGGCAGATGAAACATAATAGTTCTTTCGTTCGCCTGTCCGTCTCTCGATATGTCTGTCTGTCGGTGAGCCTTTCTTTCCATTTTTTGTCACTCAGGGAGACTGATCAACTGCGCCAGCAAAACTGGCTAACATTCAAATAAATTCTAACGTGGCTAATACACCAACACTTTATCCACGGAATCACCTGATATTCCAGAGATAACATCATAATATAAAGTCAAACGAATTGTTTATTTCAATCCACCTGGCTGATTTCGAAGCTTCGTGTTCTTTTCGAAATAACCGAGAAATTTGCTAAACTGACCGCGACACAACTACAGGTATGTTCGTCCAGCCACACCACGTGCACTTCATGAACAGGACGCTGACGAATTAGGAATACCAGCAGTAGGAACAGAATTCAAATTTGGTGAACATCTGTTTTCCGAGAACGCAGATGTGTTGATATGTTTAGTCGGGTGTCTTGAACCGATAATGAGTAGCAAACTATCGGTCCTTGTGGGCAGACAGCCAGCCCAACGAGGTCATCTCTACCAAGCAGAAGATAAACTGCTGAAATGATTAGAAAACGACCAGATTATGGCTTTCGAATAAATAAACAAATTTATTGATCCAAAGATATCGTACACAATTTTCTTGCAGTAAAAGAGAACTGTAAACCTCGATTGAGTCAGACAGATGCTGTGTGTTTAATTGAACATCAAGATGTTCTGTGTTGAAAATAAGCTTATGCTGGGTGGTTCAACCTAAATAATTTAAAGACAGTTGAGCTACATCTTTTGGTTTGGTTACCAAAGTAGGAGAAAACCATTTTCTATCAATCGCAGACAAACTCAATTTCTCAAAAACTTGATGGAACACTCCACCTTGACAAGAGTTCAGTATGAAAACGTGTCGATTAGTGGTACATTGAAATTTTAAACCGGCGGTCCCTACAGGTGGTGATGGTGCTGACACGGTTTTAACAAGGTGATGGTACACTGTGGTGCGGAGTCCAGTGAAGAACAATCACTGGGGAACTGAAGGGTGTTCACTGCCGTGAGCATGACTAAACTGACCATACTATTGTGCCAGTAACTAAAGGAGATTTTTGTCGTCATTCATCTTGTATTGTGTGGTAACGGTAGTCAGTATTTAGCTAGAACGTGCTGTTATTTACATATCTAACATTACCTAATATCACTTCAGCCTACAGGATCAAAGACATTAAAATGACCGGAATCAAAGTTCTCTATAAGGCCAGGATATATGGCTCTGAACCTGGGTTTCGGGTTAATGGAAAATCGGAGTAGTTTAATTTACGTCTAACTAGTACTCTACCGTCAATATGTCGAAGCGTTGTTTGGAGACTGTCAAGAGGAACTGAACTTTCAACCTTTATTGGATGCTTTCAAAAGTAACCCTACAGTGATGAACCTGTAATTTCGTCACATTTGTTTTTCAGACTTTCTCGAATAACTTTTGAATGTAATGTAATTGTAATGTCTCCAAATATGGGAGTGCACGCTATAACGTAATATTTGTATCGAAAAAATATGGGTCATTGTACAGTTTTGTCGTAGGATGTATTGTAATTAACTAAACGCATTCTAAACTATAAATTGAAAACTAGACGAATGTTACTGCGCAATGGTGTTGAGAGGTGCACCACGTTGAGTTCAAAATATGACTTTATGTGGAGAATGTGAACGAGGACGGAGGCAAATGGATGAATGAGAATTGCGTGCACAACTTCACTAAAAAACGTTCGTCATCTAATTTATCGAAGGCTCAATATAAAAATGGGAAAATGAGTGTCAAATATCTGCGTTCACGTCGCACAATTGAACAAGATGAACATCTGGCTGTCATTAAATGTGGCCGTGAAGAAAGTTAGGCGCATTCCTGCTTAAATGAAAGTTTCTTAGTACGCATCGTTGACTGAATTTTCTGATGGGAAGAGGCTATCAGATTATCAAAACCTATAGGCGTTGGATGTATAAGGATAGCCACCTGAAATCTTTGGATCAAGTTTCACTTCGTTTTCTCATCGCAAATGATAGGTATTCTTGCGATGGATTTCAAAATGCATCGTGTTGGTTTCAAATTCACAGTGTCGATTTATAATGGCAGGCCCAATAAAAGCGGCGTTATCAAACTATCACTAGTAAAACAAAATGTTGAAAATGAATCGTTAAACTTGATGCAAGTTACTGTTAGATATTTAGATGACACACAATTGCAAAAAATTTGTCCTTTGACTAGATTCAAACCAGCAACTGAAACAGTATCCCTAAAGGCGGCAGGTGCTCTACCAGTTGATCTATAAAACCACGCCGCGAGCTCAAAAATTTCACGTTTTCAGCCAGCTACCTGCTTAATCCATTTTGTCACAAGGAATTCTGCTGATATCCAAACTTTTCGTAATTTGGCACCACTTAGGTTATGAAATCTGTTGAATCACTTATGAGTAACACTTTCAGAATGTTTCTAGTGTCGATGCGTAACCTGGGCATTTTTAACCGAACAGCTCAGAGTAAAGTTACCGAACTCAATAATAACCTCAACCCGTACACGGATACATGTGTTCAGCAATTCCGTTATCTAACCGGATGACAGCCAATCCTATTTGTTTCCTTGTAGCTACTGGTACAGCCGAATTTTACAACTCTGCGTAACACCCATCCATAAATTTAGTGAGTTGTGAAGTGCTTATCAAACCCACCAACCCAAAAATGGGAATTATTAAGGATTTTGGCCGTATAACATTCGGATTGTGTTGTAATTATTCGTGTATCTCCACAAAGCCCCTGTTTAAAGAATGTGAAAATAGTTGTATTCCATTGATAACATTTCCAAACCCAATCACAATTAGGCTCTCACCGGAAGCGTTATGTTGTTTGAGATAGTTAAAATTGCTATGATGATAACATAATCGCATCTGGTTTGTTTCCATGAAAAATGCAATATTAAATAACACCAATGTACTTTAGGGTTGGTGAAGTACAAAGGAGAATACTAGTATTTGAACAATTGTACTATTTTTCATTCCCACAGATTTTAGTCGCTCTTGAATCACCAGACCAACTTTGGATAGATGACTATCACTTTTGCCATTCACTTTGTTCAAAATGATTGCAACTGATCATACTGAATATTACTGCTGTTGTAACTGGAATTAGCCCATCGGCGTCAGTATCTCAGCGAACTTACCTGGCAGTCGCTTCATGTAGATGGAAGCACAGCAAGGACGATTTGACTTCAATGATGGTGGTACCTACATCGGCCACTGGCAACGTGGATGCGCTCATGGACTTGGTGTGTCCACTGGCCCGAATGGTGTCGGGGAGTATTCTGGTCGGTGGGATGCCGGATTTGAAACATGTGGAGTTTATGTGTGGCCAAATGGAAACTCTTACGCCGGCACCTGGGCCAAAGGAAAGCGTCACGGAGCAGGACAACAGATACGGGGCAGGTGGTTATATCAGGGCCAGTTCACAGATGGCATTTGCGGGCCATTAGGAGTCAAAACAGCATTGAATGGCAAGTCGTCTTATGAAGGATGTTGGTCGATGAACCGCTTCGAAGGGTACGGAATTGAGACATGTTCTGATGGAAGTAAGTTTACCTTGGGTGGTTTCAATTTTCATTAGAACCGTTACATTCCACATGCTCAGACACAGCACGTACAGGAAACGGAACCGAGCTCTGAATAGGCAACTTTGTCTTGAGAGAGCCGTACACCAGTCTACCTAGCTGCTCATCAGTATATCATTCTCCATAGTACGTAAATAAGATTATTGCCACCTAGTTCATTGTACCATACTACATCAACATCACCTACTCGTTTCGTAGGTTACTATGTTAACCCAAGCTATTCTCACAGAAATCGAAATCAGGCCAGTAGGATCTCTGACCTGCTTCTGCAAAGTTATTGACTTTATGGGTATGGTGAGGTGCGCGTCCAAGTTACACAGACATTCCTAAGATGTGATCATCACTGAGGCTTAAGAATGTCTGTGTAACTGAATCCTTACAAGTGATCTGCACAGATCCACCTTTTGTCCTTTAAACACCTGTATGAACCTGAGGTGACAGGGTTGTGAAACAAGAGAACAGAAACCTTCGTAACAAAATTGGCTAGAGTGGTTAGATTTACGGAAGACTAAAATTAAATCGTCTTCACTCAGAATAAATATAAGTGATTTCATAATAGAAACATATACACCACGAAGCCAGCCCAAGGTTATGAAAGCACATCAAGAGGGAATCAGGTGCATGACGCTAGTCAAGTGAAAGTTTAAGCTAGAACATGAGGGAGTTCGCTGTAGTTTGAAACTGTAAAGCAAACGGAACACGTTATCAAAACGTACCAAGGAATAAGGAGAGTTGAATCCATATACAAATTCCCATGTTTACTAACCACCCAGTCGATAACTGAGGACTGTTTCAATTAGATTTGGTTTCATGAGTACCAGGTACATTCGAAAGTGGTCCGTGTATCGTTCTACACCCCGAATGTTATAGACTCTGTAGTTCAGTGAATAGGCGTCCGGATTGCTATTTTGGTACATATCCGTCAGTCGTGGATTTGACCTCTCTGTTTGTATGGTGTTGTGGAGATACAGTTCAGCGGAAGCTGCCATGTATCACTTGGCTACTAATCACTGACACGCACTGTTTGAAAAATCTTCTATCGAGGCTTTTATGAGGTCGTGATGGATACCTGTTTGGTTACAGGTCATCTACAAATGGCTTACTGACTTCAGCCTGTGAGACAGTGAGGTATGCGTTTCGTCAAACTACAGCTGGTAGAGCGCTTGCCGCGTTGAGACATGCTGTGTCTGTCGCTGGTTCGAATCCAGCCGAAGCCCTAACTTTTCACAGTTGGGTCTCATCTAAAATCATAAATCTGCCACACTACTCATTAGAAAAACTACAGGGTATCAATGACATTTATGAATGCAAAAATATAGGCTAGTAGACATACGTACGGTCGACCTATTCATTACATTTTTGTCGACAATTCCGTGTGAGGACGTCGATAACCTGCCAATCTGAGGTGGATAGCTCACAATTGACCGTTTGTGCCGTGTTGACCAGTCATATTTGTGTGACCGATGATACTTGTAGGTCCTTGGCTTGTGTAGCATCCGGTTTTAATGGCCACGGATCTGTCGATAGCGGATTTCCCAACCCGGAGTGTCCGTTTGAAAGAACTGACCTCCCGTGATCTAGCGTCTGTTGTACGAAGCGAACGATTTTCGTTGGTAAGTAATAACTAGTTTAATGAATCTCGTGATTCAAACTTGGAGAGAGGTTCCAGTAGTAGGATCATTGACCGGAGCTAACAGAAGAGTTACTGTGCCTCACCTAGAGACGATCAAGTAAGCTGAGCACTGCTCACGTGCGAATATGATTACTTGTATTCAATAATCTGGTCCGGCCCAATATGAGGTCAGTACTTTATTGTTTAACACGGTTGCCTCACAAAAGTGAGGCTGAGGTTCTGAGCCGTGTCGTGTCAAGTATGTCCGGTGCCGGCAAGCTCTAACCAGAGAGAAGAGTGATTATAATGGTTCTTTGCAAACGGAGTTGACCGGAATTATTTGGTAATGACACGACTAAGGTCAATGGTGAATGATTTCCGATTGCTTTTTGAACCAAGAGACCATTATTATCTACCCGTTAAAACAAAACGGGAAAGTGTAAAAGAACCAACAAATTACACGACTGCAATGATAGTGTGGTGATGTTAAGATGCACACAAATTTGCGGCCGTCCTGATTAAAAAGAAAGGCGTTAGTTTGGGTTCTCATCACTATGCATGTTGAGTGAATGGTGAAAATTTTCGTGTTATATTAAGTCATCGCTTTGTATCTGTGATGTGGCACCCCAAAGAATACTCACTGTACATCCTCGACCAAAAGTTTATGATCGTCACCTTTATCTGGATCCAAAATGCGAAGTTGAGGCTAAAAGGCTTGCCCAAAAACAGGCATCCTAACCGAGTCCGGTTAAGGAAAGGCCTCAACTCATCGCTGTAACCACACACAGACTACCTGTCACGGGGTTGTACGCGCATTTCACATCAAGTCGCTCGACTTCATCGTCCCAATGTTTTGACCACTATGGTCCACAATCAGTACCACGTCGCTGTTGGAAAACGTCTCTGTAGCCGTTCCAACGTTTGGAACGCAGCCCTGAACTGAGTACCAGAGTGTATCAATAAGTGCGAATGGACAAGGTCAACTACTACAATTCCCTAACCGATTATGCAATCGTGACGACTTTTTCACTAAAAGGTGAACAATAAAAAGCTGCATTCAGGAACGAAACAAATGTACGAATTACTAAGGACTGGCAGCGGAGCAACAACTTACCCACAGAATCTGAGGTATGTCATGCCATGTTTTTGAATTTGCCGCGCCACTTGTGGTCTCTGAGGCAGACTTTTGTAGACGTACTACCAAAACTGTAAGCAGTATCTGGCTTGTCTTAGTTTGTGACCTTGGTATCCGGCCGTGTTGTCCCAATCCCTGTCAACATGTCTTAACCGACCATGCTCTCTGTATATAGGTACCGTGATGAAGGCAACTTACCAGGTCGTTGAGATCTGGGTGGACAGCTCGTTCAGAAATATTATCTAGATTGAGGTGGTTCGTGCTCTGGAAACCTGCAATGTCTCGAGAAATGTCTTGTGTATATCGGACTGGAGTAAGTGTATCATGCTGGAACCAGATCGCACTGGCGGACCGCGACTAAAGAGATGATATTTCATTTTATGGGAAACAATTAGTGATGCTGAGAAATTTTCTTTACTCTCTAGATGAACCATTAGCTAGGACCGGTTACTTCTTCTTGATGNTTGTGACCTTGGTATCCGGCCGTGTTGTCCCAATCCCTGTCAACATGTCTTAACCGACCATGCTCTCTGTATATAGGTACCGTGATGAAGGCAACTTACCAGGTCGTTGAGATCTGGGTGGACAGCTCGTTCAGAAATATTATCTAGATTGAGGTGGTTCGTGCTCTGGAAACCTGCAATGTCTCGAGAAATGTCTTGTGTATATCGGAATGGAGTAAGTGTATCATGCTGGAACCAGATCGCACTGGCGGACCGCGACTAAAGAGATGATATTTCATTTTATGGGAAACAATTAGTGATGCTGAGAAATTTTCTTTACTCTCTAGATGAACCATTAGCTAGGACCGGTTACTTCTTCTTGATGTACGCTTGTCGGTGCTGTTTACAGCGTTATACGGAACCAATTGTAAGTTCCGTGCAATAACTACTCTATCCTCATTGTCAAAGATATTCTCATACATTAATTCTGGTTAACGCGTATCTGTGGTTAATGGCTCGGTTCACCATGCAATAAAATATCTGATCCATAGTATTCCAGTACACCTGACCTTACCTCAGCAAGGCAGTACTCAGCAGTATGGTTGCTCAGATCCTGTACTTCAATGAGAGCTGACTGAAGCGACTAACTGCACGCATTCGACAATTGTCATGACAATACATGTAAAATTAGGAAAATGAATCATTGACATAAAAGCGTGTATTCATAATCGATGCTCAGTATCTTCGCGGTTTTGCTTATTCCAGACCGTTCTCCCTAAACGTGATGACAGCATATGTTGCAAAGGAGTCTCAGCGATCGCACTGCATTCCAAGAATATGGCCTTGTAAACAATGTGTTTGATTTAGCTGTCCTGCCGATTTGTGGATAACTGATCGCATGTTCACATAATTAGCTATTGGTCTCCTCCACACACTTACCACGGGTCGCATACATAAAAACCAGTTCATTACGTTGCTCAGACGTCGGTGTGCCAGCCCATCGTCCTCTTGCGTTCTGGCCTTATTCTATGGCTTCAGCCTGCTTGGCTTGCCATCCATGCAGCACATGTTTGCTTGCTGGCGGAGGTTACAACACATCATTCGCCGTTTCGGGGTTCGTTAGTGCTCGCTTACCTTTGCCTTCATCTTCCCTTGAGATGGCTCTGTCAAGTGACCGCCCCGACATGACGTCTAACTCTGCGACCGTTCACGCTTACATGTGGGTATTATACAATTCGCTGCCATTCCTTCTGGCTGCCCTGACCGTCTCTTTTACATTCTTGTTCGTGTAGACAGTATATTGACCGATTGACCGTGTTCGATGTCTAGGTTACAAGTACATCTCATGCTATCGATGTGCAGTCTTTCTCAGTTCATAAGTGCAACCACGTACTTTACCAACGACAGTTCAAATGATGCCACAAAGTTAGTGTTTTCCCATGGATTATAACATTAGGACACAATGGCCGAAACGACTGCTACTCTACTGACTTGTTGATGGGCTGTGGCTTATCCGACGGTACGTTTTCGTACATTCAGTATAACATGTAAAAACAATTTGATAGCAGTTTTCAGCGCAGTCGTATTCCTCTGTCAGTCTGGCGATTAACTGAGAAAAACGGCCATACTGTCTGTGATGTGTGCAAAGCTGTGCCCAGTGCTCATCCAAAACTTTGCTCCCCAATCTTGTTTTTTTGCTTCAGGTATTTATGCGGGAGGCTGGTCGAAAGGTTTGCGCCATGGACTGGGTGTCAGACGATCGTACCTTGGAGCCCGGTCACCAAATATCCAACTGCAGGCAAGTGACGACTTGTCCGTTGTCTCAGCAGTTGCGGATAAATCGAACCAACCAGCAAGCGCTGTCCGACAGAGCACTCCGGAGATTGGGGTGTCAGTAGGTGATTCCAAGTGCGCTGACATCATGGTTGAAGCGAGGGCAAGCCGAAAAGCGCAGATTGGTCGTTCCATCATGAAGCGTTTGCGAAAACAATACTCTGCTATAGAGCTTGGTTATTCGGCCAGCCCTGGTAGAATGAGCATGGCGTGCATGTCTCCAGTCCCCAGCTCAGCATTAGGTCCTGCGTTGTGTAGTGCCGGCACATACATTAGACCGAAAGAAACGGAGTGTTCTGCAGTTGTTGTAGCAACTGAAAACTCAGAGGGGTCCTTAAAGGTAAAACCGCCTGAGTCTTGTGACCGATCTACAAGCGCCGTGCTTGAAGTTTACGCGGGCGAATGGTACGAGGACAAGAGATCGGGTTATGGGGTTTGGATTTGTTCCACTGGGTTGCGTTATCTAGGCGAGTGGGTTGACAATCAAAGGCATGGCTATGGAATTCTACACTACCCAGATGGGACGCAAGATGAAGGTCAGTTCATGGCGAACCAACTTTCAACACGGGTGAACAGGAAGAACAAAATACACATTTTGCGCCAGAACAAGCTGAAGGATATGGTGGAACTGACGGTCGTGCGAGCGACCGCCGCTGCCAATGAGGCGAGAAACATATCAGCAGAGCAAGCAAGAGAAAAGTGAGTTAGCCTCAGGGTATATCCGGTCGTTTTGAGTTGAACAAATGTTTTATTTGAAAATCCACTTCTACGTTTGCCTATTATTATTCAATGGGATACATTTCTAAGTGTTACTGGTCCCCTATTTCTAATGTATGGTAAGTAGCTTTGGCACAGTTGACATTGGTGGTCTGCAAAACCGCGTTTTCGTGCACCTGAATGTCTTTTTACGCACACTTCACAATCGGTGTTCACGGTACCGCTAGTCCTGTACATACAGTTGTCACACGTAACTTTGTCCAACAGCATCATCTTGTTAGATGAAACTGTTCAGCGTAAGGTAGTGACTTGGAAATGCCCATTCGGAAGTGTAAGCAAACATCATCTTGATTACTGATCTTTAGGTATCACAATAATTCGGTTGGATTCCGTGGGATAATCGTTGAATGTTGAACCAAACACGCATATAACTGTTTTTGTAGTAAATAACTCAATTCATAAGGGTTCGGATGTTTCGCGACGTTATCGTTATGGATGCAGCATACACCAGTGAAACAAGTCTAACTGATCCATTCCAACTACCGGTCGACGACTGATGCAATTACTCACATGGTCTGTTCACTCTCTTCAGTGCTAGACTAGCATTGTAAGGTGCTGTGGAGCTGATTCCTTTTCTGATGTAACTCTCTTGGAACACCCGATCGTGGTAGAACATCACATCTTCTACATGCAGGAAGCTTGCATCCACTTTACGTCCAGTTAGTAGACGATGGTTTATCATGTCGTCTCCAAACTACTTTACGTAATGGTCGTAAAGCAGTTGGTACTCCACACAACTGCGGGGTCATTCACGGTGTTACTTGTTCTCTCTCGTTCTCTGCATTTTGTATGAACGATATTCTGGTTGACTGTAATGTGTCTATGTTCACATATGTTCATGAAATTAGCATGCTTCACAGTCTTGACAAGGACGATCAATTTCCGACTACGTTAAGAGAATTGACGAAAATTTTATAGTAAGCTGTTGGCTATCAGATAACGTCAAGCTCAACAAACATTTGAGATGTGGCTTCGGCTTCGCACAAAGGTGATGTCATGATAGACTTCTTTGCTTTTTTCGGATCAACCGTCATATAACTTTCTAATTCTGTTGCATACATGTAAAGATTTATGTGCCAGTGACCCCTTATGATCTTTGCAAGTTATAGATATCTCGTCAGAAGTTAGATACTCTTGATCAACGCTTGAAATACTCAACTATTTCACTTCATTTTATACAACTATTCTCTGTGGATTATGGGTTATCACACTGGTCTTAGTGTTTCTCGATTATATTCACCGGATTTTCTAAGAAACAGTTTGTTTATCGAGTCCTTTGCTCGAATAACCTTCAGTTTCAGTAGACCCACTCTTGTCGTACTATAGCTTACATAGTTTTCGGTTACCTTAGAGCTTTCCATGAATTTGCCAAGAGTTTCTTGTTTTGCTTCGTAACGTACTTTTCATGAAGTTTCCATCACAAGTGTACCTCCTAGTTGTTTCAGCAAAAATGTTTCGCAAGAACTTCTGTTTGTGAATCTTTGGTCCTTTCCTGCTTGACACGTTTCCCTTGTAACAAACACAAACCCCTTAGACGACTGCTAACAGTTGCTGGCCAGCAATCAATTCCGTAAATCTTTTCACACCCACCATATGTTGATCTTACAAATTGCCAACCTTTTTTCCACCGGATATCCCGTAAAACTAGTATGTTCACCTAAAGTGATTGCATCGATTCGTGGTTGATGTGACTACAAACAAAAACGTTTTAAATGGTAACTATAATTGTTTGAGTTATTCTGGTTCCGAGAGGTACATGACCAGGAATGAAAGTCAGTTCAACAAGATATTTTGAAAAGCAACTGACAGCAAGACATCGGCATCCAAGAGAATTGTCGAGATTACTAAGGTTGATAAACCCGCTCACAGTGCGACAATAACCGCAGTTACACTTTACAAGTTGTCATTCTGTAAACTCTCTGCGTTGTATGACCAACAGAAAATTTCAAGTTGCGTTGCAGAAGAGACCTTGGTTTAGTGTGGTTCGCTTTCTCGAATATGTATACTGCTCTTCGGAATGACAACACAGACATTTTATTCTAAGAGCCCAATTCTGAAAGGTGTAGAGTGGTATTTTCATCCCTTACGGTCTGAGGTCACTTATCATTACCATCATCCTACTCCCCATCAACATCATCGTCATCATTGTAAAGGGATTGGATTGGACGAAAGCATCGATGCGAAGTCAACCATTGATTCGCAGAAGTCTGCGGCCAAGCAGTGTCGAAAACACGAACAGATTGTGTGTCAGCGCGGGGACCAATCAGCACAGCACGCTGCTCCAGCATCGGATTTCGTTATAACGAGCACCGGAGTAAAACAAGTTGTTTAAGTGCGTCACGCGTTGAAGCAAACGAGCTTCAAGCGGAGTCGAGTCGACCAATGAGAAAGCGAGAGCGTCAACACCAATTGTAATTCTTCATTTGACCGATGTGTCTAGTCTATAAAATAACCAATAAAAACTCAATAAACCGAGATTTGCTTTGTGCCACGAAGACTGACTTTTGCTTTCGTTCCGGAAGGTAGCGATCTTTCAACATGGTGTCAGATGAGAAGAAGGAAACTGCAGTTGACAGAAGGAACACCATGACGAACCCATCGATGATTTTTCCGCCCGAACCGCTGGATGTGAACAGCACGAACAGACTTGCGGACAACTGGTGTTTATAGAAAGAGAAGTACAAATACTTTTGCTTGTTGGCCAATCTTGAAGAGCAACGTAAAGAATACCAGCTGGCTATGTTTCGACATGTAATCGGAGATGGGAGAAGACAAATTCTGGAAAATCTAACGTTCGAGGACGGAGAGGACAACAAGCGACCGAACGTGATCATTCGTAAAATGGATGAATATTGTTTTGGACAAAAAAAACGAAACGTTTGAACGCTTTCAGTTTTTTGAGAGGAATCGGCAGGCCGGAGAAACGATAAATCAGTATGTTACCGTTTTGAAGAAACTGTTAAACATCCGAAAGTTGACGCTAGCTCAGTGCATCGACATCTCCAACAGTGAAGAGGCAACGGAACAAAGGATGTCATCTTTGAACGCGGACCACGGCCTGGTATTAAACACTATGGACAGGGACAAAGAACGATTCTTGATGATTTCGTGCCAGTTCTGCGGTGGAAGACACATTCGTCAGAAAGAAAAGTGTCCAGCATTTGGAAAGACGTGCGTGAAGTGCCGGAAAAGGAACCATTTCGCTAGGCAGTGCAGATCGCCTACGGTCAGTCGGGTCGACGAAGATGATAGCGAAGTAATAAACTGGCTCAACGGATCAAGAGGACAGAAAGGAATCTACGCAGATTTGCTCATAAAAGATACAAGAAGGAAATGCCAGCTGGACTCCGGTGCATCAGTCAATGTCAAATCATCAGAATGCATCAAGGACTCCAACATACGCGAATCAAATGCACAGCTGAAAATGTGGGATGGTGCAGCGACAAAGGTTAACGGAGTTGCGACACTGCCGGTCACGAATCCGAAGAATGGGAAGATTTATATGCTTGATTTTTTTCTGGTCGATCGGGATTCAACGCCCATTTTAGGTGTTGATGCCATTCAGTTGATGGGTTTCATAACCGTTAATCACGATGAATTTCTACACAAATTAGCCGATTCAAATGTTCCTGACCAGTATTCGTGTGTTTTTGATTCGACTCTCAGTCACATGCCAGGCCCTGTTAGTTTATCGGTGGTTAGTGATGCCGTCCCTGTTGCGTTACCGGTTCGGGGGGTTCCGTTGGCCATACGAGATAAGTGCAAAGCGGAATTAGACCGACTAGTTCGAATCAACGTGATTGCTCCGGTAGAGGAGCCGACCGATTGGGTCAGTCAGATTGCTGTAACGTTAAAAAAGTCAGGTGACATCCAGTTGTGTATCGATCCCAAGCCATTGAATAAGGTACTTCGAAGAGAATATTACCGTCTACCAACCATCGATGACATTCTGCCAGAATTGAATCAAGCCCAATTTTTCACAAAGGTAGACCTATCCTCGGCGTTTTGGCAATTAGAACTTGACGAGCAGTCCAGTTACTTTACCACATTTGGAACCCCCTTTGGACGTTTTCGTTGGTTGCGTTTGCCTTTCGGACTGAAGGTTTCCAGCGAAATTTTTCAAAAACGTTTAATCCAGGCACTTGATAAATTGAAAGGAGTCACGTGTGTTGCAGATGACGTGCTAATTTTTGGAAAAACTTTGGAGGATCATGACAGAAACCTGGAGGAGTTTTTGAAGCGCTGTATCGATCGAGGAATTCGCCTGTCGCGCAACAAATTGGCTTTACGAGAAAAAGAGGTCACTTTTCACGGACATTTGCTAACATCAAGCGGACTCAAGGTAGACCCTGAGAAGATAAAGGCTATAGTCACATTGCCAGCTCCTGAAGATGTGAAAGCAGTATCACGACTGAATGGTATGGTCAATCATCTCAGTCGGTTCCTTCCAAACCTATCCGACATGATGCATCCGATCCGCATGTTGACCCATAAAGGAGTGCCATGGAAATAGGAGGAGGAACAGTGGGCAGCATTCGATAGAATCAAACGAGTTATTACCGAGGCCCCTATATTGAACTATTACGATCCAGCATTATCTCTGGTCATTCAGTGTGATAGCAGTGAAACTGGTCTGGGGGCGGTATTATTACAAAACGGAAGACCAGAGGACTACCGAAGCCGGAGTCTTTCGTCTTCTGAGCGAAACTATGCGCAAATTGAGAAGGAAATGCTGGCTGTGATATTCGCCCTAGAACGTTTCAGCACTTATACGTTCGGTCGGAAAACAATAGTTCACACCGACCACAAACCACTAGTTTCAATAGTGGAGAAACCGTTATCTGCTGCACCGAGAGGGTTACAGAGAATGTTAATCAGAATGCAAAAATATGACGTCGAACTGACCAATCAGCCGAGGACTCAGATGCACATAGCTGACACTTTGTCCAGAGCTTGCGAAGAAGGTTCCTCCTGTGAAGAGCTTCATTTTGACACTATTGCGGCTATGGATTACACTATGACGGAAACCGCACTAATCACCGACCTAAAAGAAGCAACGGCACGAGACGTCACGTTACAACGTCTGGCCACACGACAAGAGAAAGTTGCCCGAGGAATTAGAAGTCTTCTTTAGTGACCGCGATCAATTTATCCAGGAAGACGGCTTAATATTCAAGGGAGAAAGAATCGCAATTCCAGAGATATTTCAACAGAAGATGTTGGAGCACGTTCACCTGGCACATACAGGGGTGAATAGCTGTATCCGGAGGGCAAAGGAGCTCTTCTATTGGCCTCAAATGTCAAGTTCCATAAGGGACTACATACAGAGCTGTACTGCATGTCGGGCTATTGACTCAAAGCAAACCAAGGAAACGATGTTGATGCGTCAAATCCCTCAAAGACCCTGGCAAATATTATCGGCGGACATCTTTGCATTCAACAACAAGCAATACTTGGTGATAATAGACCATTTCAACGATTTCTACGAGTTAGAATGGCTGAGTTCCACTACTTCCAGCGCGGTCGTTAATAAACTTCGAGCCCAATTTGCGCGCTACGGTATACCTGAGATCTTTTTCTCCGACAACGGACCACAGTTCATCGGCGCGGATTTTAGAACGTTTGCTGAAAAGTGAGGATTCGAGCACCGTACAAGTAGTCCGTACTACAGTCAGTCAAATGGTAAAGCCGAAGCGGCGGTCAAAATGGCAAAGCGACTGCTACAACTGGCCCAATTATCTGGAAATGAACCGTATTTAATGTTATTGGAGAAACGGAACACTCTTAACGAAACTGTGTCCCACAGTTCCGCTCAAAGAATGTTGGGGAGAAGAACACGCACGCATTTGCCGATGATAGGAGAACTACTAAAACCCCAAAAGCCGAACGTAGCTGAAGTGCACGATGATTTGAGGAGAAGAATGCTAACCAAAAAGCGATACCACGACAAAGGAGCCCGCAACCTACCGGTTCTGCAGGTAGGCGATAAGGTATGAGTACAGTGCGTTCCAGAAAACCCACGGCGATGGATAGAAGGAGTGGTGGTGAGGTAATGCGGTTATCGGTCATACGAAATAGATTCCGGAGGAGTACTGAAGAGGAGGAATCGGGCGCATCTGAGAACGAGAGTAACACCGGATGAAGACCTCATCCTTAAAGAGAAGAAAGTATTATCACGAACCAGGAGTGGATTATGTTACGAAAAAAGGAAGGATGTAAAGGGATTGGATTGGACGAAAGCATCGATGCGAAGTCAACCATTGATTCGCAGAAGTCTGCGGCCAAGCAGTGTCGAAAACACGAACAGATTGTGTGTCAGCGCGGGGACCAATCAGCACAGCACGCTGCTCCAGCATCGGATTTCGTTATAACGAGCACCGGAGTAAAACAAGTTGTTTAAGTGCGTCACGCGTTGAAGCAAACGAGCTTCAAGCGGAGTCGAGTCGACCAATGAGAAAGCGAGAGCGTCAACACCAATTGTAATTCTTCATTTGACCGATGTGTCTAGTCTATAAAATAACCAATAAAAACTCAATAAACCGAGATTTGCTTTGTGCCACGAAGACTGACTTTTGCTTTCGTTCCGGAAGGTAGCAATCTTTCAACGATCATCATTATCATCATCATCACGGATAGCAGTATATCAGTGGTTCTTACCGATGCTTAACTGCCACACAATCACAAATAAAAGAATCAAATCTTTCGGGAGAAGAAAGGCACAAGTAGTGGAGGGTAGGAGACAACTGTTAATAGTAGCCACGTCCATGTTTATACATTCAACATCAAGACAGCTGCATTTTGTAAACAGACAACCGAGCTATAACTGAAAGAAAGACGTGATCGGCAAGAGAACATCCTCACGGTCTTCACCGGCCGGCGTCATTAAGTACACTAACTTCCCAGACAACTTAGATAGAAGACGGCAGCATTCACGCCACTGAGCCCGATTATGCCGCATCTCACCTAACGTCTCCAGCCGTCAACTCTGTGAGTCATGAAGGCCCCAGCCAGGGAAACGAATCCGATCTACAGTGGACAACCCTTTCGTGGACGATTTCATTAATCTACGTCAGGTCATCATCTGTCCATCTACACACATTGCATCAGTCAGCCGTAGCATCAAAAGGGGTGCTAGGTATGGCGGACGATTGTTTATCACCCTTAATACATGATCTAGCTAAGTCTGTACAAATGTAAGGAGTGAACACAAAACCTTGTGTGGCAGTCACTACCCACTACCCGCTTCCTACTTTCCCCATTGCCTACCTGTTGATGTCACCCGACACCAGCGATCAAAAGCAGACACCGGTCGTCAAATACCTGATGACGGTTCACATCCTGTACTCGGAACGGCCATGAAGTAATACATCCCTAACTGTTGCCTTAGGTACGGGACCACTTAAGCTCAGATAGGTTCAACTCTGTCACCAGAGATGCCCCACACTGGCGAATACCCTCTTAGCCTTAGGGATATGCGATTCCGTTTCATTTTCTCTATCTCCGCTGCAGCTGATGTGGCTTCAGAAGTATGCAGTCCGGTCAACAACTTCCGTAGCCTCACTACCCAACATAAAATATGCGTAATCACTGTAATTTTGAGGGAGTCCTTTGCGCTTCGATCTACAAAGCGCACACCGAAACGTTCAGCAGAGTGCGAAGTAGCGTCTAGTATTGTTAGTGGTGCTTGAAATATATCGCACGGTGACAGCTTGTCACCAGTAAAATCAAGATCAGTCTTCCATTAGGCAGAACGTCCACTCAAGCATCTGGTAAGTTCTGGGGACATTCCCATAATATTTCGTCTGTGAGGAAATTTAAAAATAGTGGTGAAAGCACACAACCTTGACGTACGTCGCTCATGGTGCTCAAACTGCTAGACAGTTCACCGTGAATCACAACCCCAGTTGAAGTGTGAAAATAAAAAGTTGACAGTATGTTTGCATATTTGGTCAGTACAGTTCTGCATCCAAATGGCGTTAAAAATGTAGATCGGTTCACTGAATCGGACGTATTTTTGTAGTCAAGAAATTGTAAGCCGGCGATAAACATGACGCTGCTCCACAATTTATCGAAGAATGGGAGTTTGAACAACACATACTAGCACAGAGCAAGACCCTGACTGTTCTTTCTTAGTGTGTCTGTGGAGCTGAAGTGAGTTAACGAAATAAAATGAATATCAGAACCCTAATGATGGCTGGAGTCACTCTAATCACCCCAGACACATTCATTAGATGTGGGAACTTTATCGAGTTGCTGCGGTACAAGGAGATGGGCTCTCTCGTCTACACTGATTGAAATAAATCAACCAAGATCACTACTAACGCATCCCCACCTTTTCTGAAAAATGCTATCACGGGGTCATCCCGACCAATAGCTTCATTACGTTTGAGAGCCTAGATACAATTGCAAACCCCAGTTTCAGTTGGTGGTCTGCAATTTACCGATCAAGTTACTATATCACAAGTTTATGGCGGTAAAGTAGTAGGATCAGGAGGCCAGCTAAACTGACTCTTAAATATTCCCCCAAGCTGCCCAACCGTCCGAACTTACTATAAATCACTGTGCCATCTTTCTCGCTGGTGACATAACTGATAGACCATCGTCTAGGACCAATGCACGGATAAGCTTGAAGAGTCTGCCAGTTTTCCAGGGTACACCGGAGGACTCTCCAAACAAAAGTAGTTTCCATCCCCTTTACTTTCTCTATAGACAAAGCCCCACGATCGGCTAATAAGCTACGCATCAGTTTCCTACAGATATTTCTCCCGAACATTATATGAACTGCCCAGAGGAATGTTACAGGATTTCTGTGCGGTCCAGTGTTTTTACCAACAAACCACCGTGCCGCATGCCACACTATCCGCTTCATGAATGGCCTTTGAGATTTGGGTCCAGCAGCTTTCAGGATCTTCGGGGTGAGAAATGAAAAGTTTGTCTTCGAGGCCTTATTAATGGCATAGCCAGTTTCTCAACAGTACAAGCCATTGCTGTTGGTGAGCTCGTTGCTGAGCAAAAGTTAAGACGAAACAACAACTTACCAGTGTATGATCTGAGTCCAAGTGTGTGCTCCAATGAGACCGACATGCCTGGATGGAGCCCAGCGACATGTAACTAAGACCTATGTGTTTTGTCTGAAACCAGACTTGATTCGGAGAAGGTGGACGCCAAGTATAACGCTGATGAAGATGTCTAAAACTAGCGTTGACCAAAAATAGGTTATGCTCGGCGCACAGTTACAACAGCCGTCTGCCATCGTCCGAGTGTTGTGATGGTATCTCCAACCTGTCGCCTAAACGAGACTCGGACCCAACAAGGCGGTCGATCTGAGCGTTCATATCTTCGATCAGAGAGACTATACCGAAACCATGTATCGATTGAGGAGGGCGGCCAGATCTGAGCAAAAGGCGTCCTCGAAACCGACGTCAGTACAGTCAATGTGAGCATGGGCGGACATAATGAAAAGATTTCTTAAAGTTCTGCGTATGGAGCTGGCCTCATCTAAACCTGTCGAGCCGACCCCAAAAAGTGCACTGCAAAGATGAATCTAACCTATCACCGCGACTACGGCCGTCTTTCTGAGGACCGCACCTACTCCACCCTGACCGATAATGGTAGCCGTGAGATCATTCGAAGTGCACAAGCAGTGCTAGATAGACAGTTTACATTGTTCGGGGTTATTGCCCTGGATTCTAGTCTCCGAAATGCAGTAGACCTCGAAGTTTAACGAGTCTAACGCTTGTGCGCGAACGGCCTGTTGACCCATCTGCTTTAGAGTGCGAAATTTGAAAGCAGCTAGACTAATTCGCATTCTACATTTAAGCAAAGGCCGAGAGAAACTTGTGGCCAGATGATAAGAGATGGGCCTTACCGAAATAATGCTTCTACGATAGCTTATATCTGTTGTGGGATCTACAGCGCAGTCAATAGAAAGAAGTGTCTGGGGAAGCGTAAGAGCTAAAAATGATACGATAGTGGCGAAGGGGTCAACAGTAACGTGTTTTTGCAAATCCATCCTGTTGTATGCAACAAACGGGGTGGCACGGTTTATATTGTGAGGCGACTTATGCAATATAGGATTACTGATGTTGTGAGTATTCCTGGCTGTGTGTGGGCCGAGTAACCACCAGGATGTCCAGACCTAGAAAGGAGAACGACTAGAGTTCTCAGCCGAAGCCTCCGACTCAGAAGCCTGTACTGCAAGGCAGTGGGTGCGTGGCAGTGTACGAAAACCGGCACTTTTTCCGGAAAAATATGTCAACCTTTTTCCAACCCCCAACTTGGAGGACCAGGAGATTGTGGTTTGTCAGATCTTCGCCTGATGGTCTACCTGGCATGAATGCCTCTGTTGATGTAATCATCACATTGCCTGGTTTAGGCCAATAGATCATCGTGATGCACAAGCTGTCACACTGCGTTAAAGTTTGGTCTCGTTGCGAGAGGCCATTGTCCATGGGAGTGTAACGAAGACATGAATACAGGGGTCGTAAACAAGCCGTAGCCACACAAACATTTTCTAAATTGGGCAGCTAGGATGCATTCCTGTCAATTCAATTTCCCAACTTTTCTTGTTGTCTATTCTGTTAGGTAATTGAAGAATGGTACGGTTTGTTGTGGTCCATTCCGGGTTCGCAGCATTCCTATTGGGTATACTCCATTGAATGCTGAAACTTTTCTTTATCTAAATTTGTCATGTACAGCAACAAGCTCCATACGAACCCACAATATTCACCTCACACATTCTCACCACCCAAATAATTATAAATTAAGGATAGAGTACTGGTAGCTGGACACAGTGGTGGTGTTTTTCGGAGCTCGGGTTCAGAGTTTAGGTACTGGGATGTACACCAAGCTTGGCATTTAGGTTGCAAACGTTTCAACACCAAACGAGGTGACATCATCAGCAACGTAGATACCAGGCTCGGCAAACATCCCAACACTTTAATGGAATGGTATGGTCAAGGCTTTCCATGAATTACCGCCTAATATTATGTTTATGTAGTCTTCTGGTGGCAATTATTATCACTAAGCTGATTAGCTGATGTGTGTTCAACGATAGTTTGTTCAGTACACTTCTGACTGAACAATCGCTGTTGATGAAAGGAACATTTCAATCAACTGTCGGTCAGGTAATGACCATGCATTTGGCACATACATCTGGCGAATTGATAACAGGTCATTCGCTGTACGTACAACGCCACCCATAGAACAAATAATCCCAAGTTAACGAGAGGACCAAATATTTGGGATAACTTTGGGTGTGTGAAAGATAACAAGATTTGTAAAACGATCAATTGCCTTGGTTGGATTGAGATAAAGATCCACATGAAGAAAAACAGCTGCATAATGTTCATTCGGTGCTGGAAGCACCAATCTCAAGCAGCTTGTCTTTATCCACGATATTCTGACCGCAGACTCTGACCAGATAACCTTGACCCGTAGTTTTTCTGACTTTCGCCAACATCGTTAACAATAACACACTCACTCCAGTGTACCCAGAACGTTACTGATTCGCCACTAGCAAACGTACAGTCTTCCCCTCTTTTTGCAATGCGCCCCCACTGTGAATAGTTTGTGATGAGAACCAAGCGAAATATCCTTGTACAAAGCAACTTCTTACTAGTTCCTTGTTTCAAAATCTCATGCAATTCCACTTACTCAGGGAAGTGGAGTAGGAAAGATACTTAGATTTGTAGGTACTTTTAAACATATACGAAATGCGAGATGGTAATCAACCAAACGTACCAACTTGGCTAGGGCTTTGGTACAGAATAGTACCTTGTGCTTGCGAACACGCATATATACACGCCGGATGACGGTGCCAAGGTCAACGGGAACGCATGAGCGTCTTGTCCAAGCACTGCTCAGCGCGGTAGCCTGTGCGAAGGCGGAAGAATGTGGGTTGTATAAGTTCGTTAAATGAAAGCTGTCTGAAGACCACTTATCAGACCAATACAACTCACTGTAACGGACGGACAGAGAAGTTAACGGTTAAAAAAATGCGGGCGTTCCCTCAAACTAGGTCCACCATAAACAGTCGCCAAACATTCCGGCTTACATCTCAGCAGAAAAAGTTGTGGAATTTTAAAAATGAAATAACCAGTAGGATTACTTTCTCATCCTAGTATCCATTAATATGAACGACCACCAGACTATCCAAGGAGCATTACCATTGGATAGTAAGGAACAATATTACCAGTATTCTCTATAATAAGTCACTGGAAATCTTACTGCAGGATTCGAGTCGACTTTTAACATCCGATTGAAGAACCAGGTTTCGCCGTCGAATACTTGCGACAGATCGATGTCGATGGAATGAATGGTTAACGTCGAATGGTGCAACTGATGCCATTGTATAAACGCGTCTAGTTATCAAAAGTGGGATAAAACAGTAAAAATAGGCAGATCAGCGTGGTGATGAATAAAAAGTTTATAAATCCAGATAAAGGCAACAGATTTCAATTGAGATTTGTCGTAGAAAACTGGTTGGTGTACAACCAGTAGAATAAATAATGGATGGTGTTGAATGTACACCGAACAGTGGAATCAAAACAGCGCAGAATCACACAAGAAACGGATCGAATATAGTCAAAATAAAGGACGAACGCATATTGAAGATAGTAAGATACGAGGTTTAGACGAGTTAGTAGAGGACGAGTTGCTCATTGCATGAGGGCCATGTTTCTTAGGACAATAGCGAATGAAACAGGGCTCCAGAGGTTGGCAAGCTTATCACCGAGCCGCCAAAAGCAAAGCTCCATTGCAACCAACAGGAAAGGATGATTGATGCAAATAAAATGATGAACAGAAAGTCGCAACTTGTAGGGGAACCGGTTAGAGGTCAAATATAAGTTATATTCAGACCAATTAATTTCAGCTCCACAATGCGAAGTTGTTTGTCAACAGTGAGGCAACCACCTCGGTGAACCGAATATAACGGTTCAACACAATGAATTGGTAGCGGAGCAAGAGAAGCAGAGGATAGAAGAAATTGTAAAGTACGAGGAACAAACGAGGGCGGTTCAAGATTAAACAATCGCAGAGCCAAACAGATATTTACATCAGGCTTTAACAAGAACAACAGCAAGATTAGTCGATAAAATTGCCACGAAACACGTCTTTTGTCAAGAATAGACGGGTAGTCTTGTTTCATGTCGTTTATGCCCTGTAAGCCAATTCTAGTTCTAGCTTGGACAGCCACTGTTAAAATTGATGTTGATCAATATACTTGGACCACCTTGAGAATGTAGTCTAAAAATTCAATTCAGCAAGCTACTCAGTGATACTCTATTGACCGGTTTAAACATCATCGAATGCTTTTTAGCGCTGAGAAAGACATATTGTGGTGGATTGTCAGGTCGGACGTGCGAGCTTTCGAACGCTCGGCCGAATACCTCAACGCGGGGAGGTACGTTCGAAAACCTGCCGCGATCAGATCAAGGACAACGTGCGCGACCGGATGAGTCATCGCTCGACTGGATCGGACCAACGGACGAGGCAGGGCAGGCGAAATACGACAGAGGGCCAGGTCGGAGGCGTGGTTTTTCCAACATTTAGAGGAACATCTCGATACGATGTTGGAATACGGGGAAGGTCAACACTGGGTGGATGGCGGACAGCACGAGTAGCCGGACGAGCCATCGCGCAAGGAAATCGGACAAACAGACGAGGAATGGCAGGCAGAAACCCCCCGGTAGAAGGCGCCGATCACATACGTAAACCGGTCAGAAGTGCACACGACGTGTGAACGGAAACCGGGGGGTGTTGCGGGTTGGAATTACGACTCATAAACGAGAGAGCGCGCGTTGCATGTGACTGGAGATTTGGACAATAAAGATTGTGCTTTATTGGACGCCTTCTCGCTACAATATGTTGTGGAGTACCAAAATTTTTATTTCACCTCATCAACAGTTTACTAATACACTGGTCGGAACGCATAGAACCATACTGGTAACAACAAAAACTGAACGGAAAGAATAAACATAGTACTGTAGTAAGCATAAAACATCACGCTATACTGTTCTTTTCAGTAGTCAGTCAGAGGTACGTGATTAGGCATTTCAGTCAACATGGTGTTCATCATGTATGAACGTGGCGCTGGTAACTGTAGTGTTTTAGTGTCGTTATTTGCGACTGAGTGTTTGTGTTCTGGAGATGATGAAGTATATTCCACGTGTCAATTTTATGAGTAAAAAGTCTTTGTGCTCCCCGGGTTGCCTGCCCATCACAATGGGTTAAGACCAGTATAATTTGAAAGCTTGAATGAATGTTCTCTGTACGTATAACACGGCTAGTCAATAAGGTTTTGCAGGTCACCAATTATGCGTGATATTTTTTACGTAACATAAAGTGAAGGTTGATCCTTTCGACCTTACAGTTCGCTTCTGTGGGATGGTCTGCAACCGTTGTCCTCAGGTTTCTCTCTCAACCGCCCGGTCGGTTTCCGGCTGGCATCATTGGCTGAATCAATTAACTGAGGGAATACACAACTTTTCGCTAGGGTAAACACCGAACTGTTCTACAAGTGTGGATTTCGCCGCAACTTCAAGTTAACCAATAGCTAACGAATGAGGCAATAAAGTACGGTGAACTGTATAGCGTGTGTGTAAGATCCACTCTTCTGCCTGAATTCTGCAGACGCAGTTAAACAGTGGCCTTTCAAGCTAAACTGGAACCTGTGGCGCACTAAATTAGTCAACTGATTCTCAGGCAATTGCAGTTTCATGACAGTTATCTTTTAAGTACACTGCACACGTTATGGTTCTTATCGGTTTCTATCTGGAGAGGTATCCATTCAACAACAACGTCTTGGTTACCAAATCTTTTTCCCTATACCAAGCTATCCTCTGTGTTGATTTTTCTAACTTTTCTAAGCATTATTTTGGTAAACCCATATTTTCTAGCGATGAGCCGGAAGTTAGTAAACTGGAGGCATGAGTCACCCCAAGTAGCTTTGGGATAAATAGATCGCTTCATTATAGTATCCTGAGATCACATAGATAATTTGAAAACACTTGCCTTGTATTAGATTCAGATCACACGTGACTGTTAACCCGTAAGCTATAGCAGTCATAAAGATCTCAAGTAAACGTAAATGTTTCTTATCGCTAGAGGCCGAAATATCAGTATGCTGTCTTTATAATGTGGTTGAGGCAGTTGTAATCTATCTTCCTATTACTTTGTGGAAGTTGGCAACTACTGTCTGGCTACTACACCTCCCCATTGCCCAGCCGTCAACCAGTCTGAAAGCAATACTTTAGAACTAGAACTAAACATTTTCTACTCATCAATATTGACCAGTATGATGTATTCATTTGAAAAGCATACGTTTGGAACGGCTGGTAACTCGAGTCGTGAGGAGAACACGTGTGACAAATATTGCGTTTCGTCTATTATGACCAATACAAGTTTCCCGTGGGCCACATTGCACGACACCGGGTGTGTGTGTATCTGCTGTTCATAAACACCAATCAGTCAAACACTTGCAGCCCATCAAAGCAATGGAAACGTGTCATTCAAATGATCAAGAGGAATAGTCCTAAGCAGTTTTTGAGTGGGTAGAAAGTCACAAAATTCATACGGACACAGGAAAACGGCACACCGGTAATCCGCAGAGCAATAGTGATCAAAGAACCGTGCTATATGCACAAAATAGTCGTGCCATCAGTTCATACTGAACTCGACCTATAGACTTACCCTGTTTCTTACATTCGTTCGGTTGTTTATGCTGTACATCTTGGTGCACACAGTGACTTTTCAGTTAGTTATTGAAGTGTTGAAAAACAGACGTCTTACTATTGAGTGTAACTTAACACAGAACTTGCTTGAGCTACCCAATAAGATAGTTAATAGAACGGAATAAAAAACATTCACTATTATCTACCTGTGAAGATTTCGATAAAACACAAAAAATGCTGTACAAAATTTCCGAATGCTCTCCGAACGTTGGGTGCTCATGTTTGCTCACCATGTTTGGCCACTCGTTTTGTAGGCGGTTAGCACATAATTTTCAGTGATTCACTGCATATACTAAAAAGGTTATATTTCATCTCACTAATCCTTGTGCCAGTGGTTGTAGACATCGGGATCTAATTTGTTCGATTACGCTCAACGACCGGTCTAGAAAAATCTACTGCTGAGACTGTCGAGGCTTTTTAAAACATGTCTGGTGAGTTGACTAGTAGCAGGACCGGAAAATCTGCAATTCTTCGGAGTACAAACATGCATTTGCTTCTCCAGAGTACTGCTTTCATATTAAGAGTTCGACGACAGACACTGTACAGGAGTGTTAGATGGACATTTGCTTCCTACCTTACCATAAACCATTTTGAAAAATTGGTGTGTACTCGCCCTCAACTCACTAAGAGGTACGTTTCCTCTCTTTTCATTTACCAGGGCACAGCTAGCACGAAAGATGGCACAAGATGCCGCATCTGTCGTTTCCGAGGCACGTGAGGCCTCAGAGAAGGCTCGAGAACTGGCAAGTCAAATTGACCCGCATTTCCATCAGCCAGGTGAGTAAACTTCCCGAAAACATTTCAAGGAGTTCGCTGTCGCTATCGCTGCCGTCGCATCGGTTGGGTAGTCGGTACGCCCCGGCCATTTATTGGCCACTCCGTTCTTGGTATGGTATCCGAATCAGGCTCAGTGCTAAATTTTGTCTTCATGTTTGCGAACTGTTGTGCTGCGAGTGGGCAGCATGTTCGTGTCTGGACTTGGCTTTTGAGTAGCTTTCCTACTGGCTAATCGGCATTGTGCACGTGGGCTAGTACCGGCCTTTGACATTCTCACCGCACGAATCACGTGACAAGAATACTGCAGTCGTGCTGCCTGCCTCCGTCCATCCCCTCACGCGCGCAATTGACAGTCATGGTGCGTGTTTGCAGCACAATGCGTGTGTGCTGATCACGCTTTGGCATGGGGACAGCACAAAGATTGAGAGATGTTGCTATGTTTTGGCTCACTATTCCAGACAAGACCTGTGCAATCAGACGGTAGGAACACACACGGGTCTCCTCGATGACCGCATTTGATAGTCAGTGTGTAGGTTAATTATTAATCCAAAGGAATCATTTTTCTGTTTACGAACACATTACTGCCGGTTGACCGTCTTGTGACTACGTTCGCAATCAGTTGCTGAAGATGGGGAAGCAAAAACTGAGTCGACTGCGTGGCATTCGTCTTAGATGGCAACTTCTGCTTCCAAGATTAAGGGTGCAGAGAAGCAAATGGTGTGACTGAAAATTCCTGTTAAGCTCTGTATTTCTTAGCATATGTGTGAATCAAAGTGTTATCCAAGCTAATGTTGTCGAGAAAACGATAGCAACCTGTTAACATCCCACTTTAAGCGAAACAAAAAGAGAAAATTAAACAGGGAACGCTGAACTTGAGCAACCCATTCTAATTCACTTGAACAACCACCGTATACGAATGACTGCGGTGACTGTTATCTTTGGACATACTGATCACCTGTAGTGATCGAAGCAAGTTCACCGAAAAGGCATTTCACAGCTCTGACCAAAATCATCGCAACCAAAATTTATCCAGTATGTTAGCTTACATACATAATATGATGAAGCACGAAAATGGATTAATCATAAACGTTGTTATTATCAACTAGTGCCCCTATCGTGTCGCGCAACTCCACTCGTACAGACACGACGTCAACTTTTGAACTCAATGCCGTGTGCTAGCAACAGTCGTTAACGTCTGCACTCAGCGACAGTATGGAAATACGCGCACGCGTGTTTTCTCTGGCCGACACCCTTCAATCGATATGACATTACTTAGGTGACGTACAATTCCCAGTCAGACAACCCTGGTATGATAGAATTGCAAGTTGGGTCATGATCGCTGTGCACGTGAATAATCGATTAGACAGAGAAACCAACAACTTGTTGTTTAGTTATTTAAGTGATGTTCAATTTATATTTGACGAAATCTCACACAACTAATCAGAACCAAAAAAGTCGTTCAGAAAAGTTACTGATTTCTGTGATTTCAGTCTAAAAAGAAGTCCTAATCGTGGAGTCATCGAATCGATATAACAGAACAGTCATTATGTCTTCACTTGGGACGATAAGGTAATCTAAGCATTACCCACTGAGCATTTGCGTTTGTCCACCAGTGTGAAGTCATTTGAGCAGCGGTCAACACGGTTGCTTCATGAAAGCGTGGTCGAAGTTCTAGTCCCGGCCATGGCAAGGATATGCACCACTGACGAGCTCTAATGAGAGTGAAACTCGAGTCTAGTGCTTCCTTTCGAAAGGGTCCAACTGGAAAGTCTATGGGAATGAGACATCTGCGATCAAACTGAAAGTGGCGTTCAATTTACACTCAGAAAAACCACCTGCTACTTAACTAGAATGTATACTTGTTCTTGACCATTTTTTTCTCGGGAGTGTGTTAGAACCGATTGATGGTTTGCATGTGATTTATGTATATACGTTAGGTTTCTGCTGATAGCTACAAGAGCCTGTCCGGTATTCTATATGTGACACGTTGCATGATAATCATGGTGCGTGCCCGTTACCCGGGGTTTTTTCCCAGTCTGCGCGCGCACGTTACTTCACACATACGGTTGACGGCATCAGTTTTGGATTAGCCTGTCACAGTGACCAAAGCCAAAGGACGTCTGCGCATAACACTTGAGCAGGCAGCTTACGCTGCTCCACTTGTGGTTCCATGCATATACCACGTATCCAGTGTAAACCCGAAGGATTAAGACCAGCAGGCGTGTGACCGGGGCCTATGTGTCTAGCCGGCAAATGCTGGTTGATAGGCCAGTATGAAAAGGCAACTCTTATCTCTCGGAAAAGAAACTGGAGACTTCACTCGTAAGAGTTAAACTTGTATGAAAAATATTGGGAATATACAGCAGGAAGTAGCTCATTATGTGGACAGGCTTCATTCTACACCATATTTTTTCGTTTTCTTTTCAAGCACAAGACTTTCTGTTACATGCTAAAGCAAATCATTTTGGCGCATGAAATTTCCACGTTAGAATCCTGGATGTGACTGCAAGAATGTGATTGGCTCAACTAACCCGAACGAAAAACCAATCTCAATTAGAGCACTTTGCACCGGCTACTTTGGCCGAGAAAGTGGTACGGGTTATTCAGGGGGTATCAACGGCTTTGCCTAATCAGAACGTAGCCAGCGGTCGAAGTGGAGCACAGATCATCTGACGTTGTTCCTACTAATACATCAAGCTGTGGGCCGCATTGGTTCTTTTGACAAGGGTGTCTGTGAATCTCACGTCCGATGGGAGTGGATTTTCGGGTTCTGGTCGGTCTCGAGGTTCAGGGTGAACCAGTTGGTAAAACATGCTTATTATTTCTGGTGAATGAATGATCGGCGAACGCAATCACGTTCATATCAGTCACGGAACACATGGAGGTATTGTTGAAGTATTCGAATGGGGAGGACTGACGCACGGTTGCTGTTCTGAATGGAGTCACGTGGAACACCGCTTACAAGTTGGCTTCATGTGGATTGTATACATTAGGAAGTTCAATTCCGTAAAGGACATAGAAGCAAGGTTCTAACGGAATCAGATGTCGATATATTGCTAGAGTGAATATCCGTAGATTTAACGATTTTAGTGCAATTTTTTAAATTGCATGTCAAAGCTGAGTTTGAGAAGGATATGTCGACCGCAACGATCAGTGGCCAGTGTATAAATGTCAACAGTCTGTGTCAAATACCCGTTGCGTAAACTCAAATGAGAACCTGGAATTACGGTGACTGTGTGCCTGATGAGTGACAGAGCGTTACAGAAATTCGAAGACCATTTACCGGATTGGTGAGACGAAATTCAGCTTGTTCTGTACGATTTCAGTGGGGCGTCCATCAAAAGAAACGAGGGTATGCTTCTCAGTAACAAGTGACCAAGACCGTAATCTTCAACTGTTTGTAGCCATGAAATTTGTACGATGAGCAAGGGAGCGTACAACAACGGCGATTGCAAGGGCTGGCAGCAAACCGGTTTACACCATAAACACGGTCCTAATCGATTAAAATCTGTCAGGTTTTGTTGGTCACCTTCGAACACGACCTGTGTTCGAACCCAGAACAGTCGGTTCAGAATGCCCTTATCCACTAATATGAAGGCGTCATGCGCAAACATTGCAAAACTCGCAACCGTAACTGTTGTGTGCTCTTATCATCCTACAGCGTAACCTGGCTGAGACACCTGACAAACGTTACAACTCCATGCATTCTTCTTATTGATATTCAAGCTGACCAGCGAAAGTCACTGAATCTAGGCGAAGTAAAGCTTTGGTGATTGTGTTTGCCCTATCTATTCATCGTAACTGGTGGTTGGTAAGTTTTGGCTATTTTCAGACGTCTCTCTTACTGTGATTTGCGACTGTTCGGGAAAATCGGGTATACTGTTGCTGCTTCACACTCTCAAATCATACTGATAATTGACGATCCACTGCAATCACAACCCATCAAAGAACTAAGTATTCCACCGTTTAGTCGTATCCACCAGTATTCCTGACTGACTTGGATGCACAAGATACATGATCCATCTAATCGCAACAAACAAGTGTAAACGGACTCCGCACGATTTCCGAAAACAATGGAAATCTGGGACCGAATCCTTATCGGTCGGGTTGTGATGGGCGGTAAACTTTGTTTACACTGACGTGAGTGTGAAAGGTTAACGATCAGCTGTTCAAAAAACCACCCACCAAGAGGAATATGCAGTGAGCTGCGTCACAATCGAAAATGTGACATTCAAAGTAACACCTATTAACCCATAACATTTTAAATGATCTGAGTACAGCATTCAACTGTGATCTTTCAAGGCTATTTTACTTAACGGGAAAGGATTATGAGCACAATGGGCAACCATACAGAAAGACGTGTACAACACCGATTAAGACAACCTGTCACATTCAGTTCTGGAATGACATTTGTAGGATAATCATTCTGTATGCACTGGGCTGTACGCACAGCAAAAGCTAGTTGATCACTTCGTTGAAACGCGTGCTAGTTAACTTGAATATAATAGAGGCAATGTTACTGTAGCAAAAAGTCGTTCAATAAGGCACGATTCTACCGTCCGCCTAGCGTGATCCCACGCCGTGCGTGCGCTCACTCTCACGCACCGAAATTCCAATTCACAACAAACTGGCAGTTCCCACTCCTACTTCGCGTGCACTTTTGCCTGGTTTGTGTGTGTGTGTGTTTGTGGCTGACGCTTTTTGTCGTGAGTTTTTGTCTCACTCTTTGTCCGTTGGTCCGGTTTTTTTTAACAATGTCCCGTCCAGTCGCCCGTGCTGTCCGCAATCTGCTCGTTGGGGACTTTTGGACATACTTTACAGCCGCGTTGAAATATTCCGCCCAGTGCTGGAATACTCGGGCCTCTGATTTGATCATCTGTCACATTCATCCCCTCTTTAATGAACTCGCCGGGATGTCATGTATACGACCTTCCTTTAAAACGTTGACCAATGCGTAGCGATGAGCCAATGATAATAAATAATCAAAACAAGATTGGATCACAGTGCCACGTTAATATTCAATAGGTTAACAAGGTGAATAGATAGACAACCTCAGCCATTTTGATCGACGGGTTGTTTCTGGGATGTGACTGGCAATCTATTGCCGAACAGGCTAAGGATAAACTATAATCACATAATATGACATTCATACCCAACAAAGTTCTTCCGAGCAGTCCAAAGGTACACAAAACAATGGGGGCGAGCCGAGCCCCCCCTCCCAAAGTGACGAACGCACCACCCAAGCAATGTGTAATAACCGGCAGCTGGCTATCCACACAACCTTCAAAGTGACGCAGTAAAATACCTGAGTCAAAGCACAATCAAGGGTCAGAAATAGGGGAGGTAAAATTTACAGGGGTGAGCACTGGGGAGGGATGGGGGTTGGGTTGGATTTTTACATGATTGAACTTGAAAAATCGACATAATAGGTGCACACCATCGGTCCGTCGCACAAGATTACCTTGTTTTGATTTGAAAGCTCATATTCCTGCGGTTCTTAACGGTAAATGGTTCGTTCCATCATGTTTAAAATTTGCCAGCCCCGGGGCTTGATGTTTTTAGTCGACCGTAGTCTCTCACTTTCACTCGACCTCCGATCTTGAACGAACGCCATTTATGCGTCGTGGCTCACGTTATATATATTTTTACTTCGGAATCGTGCTTCTGTTGTCGCTCCAAGCACACAGTGTTACAGGCGTCGTCGTTCTTGGTGGGATAGGTGTCCCTCTTTGTCTCCGGGCACAGACATCTAAGAGAATCCTTGGCTCCTTACAATGTGTGAGCTCAAATGGTGAACTCTGCGTTGTTGCATGCGTCGTCGTGCGGTATCCAAACAATACATGTGATAATCATTCTTACCTGTTAATGCCTGTACTGTATAGTCACTCCTTCACTGTGCGACTGAACCGCTCCGTCAACCCGTTGGTTTGTGAATGACACGGTGATGTTCTCAAGCGCTGAATTCCTAGTTTCTTAACATCTGAAATTCCGTCACTCAAAACACGGTCTCTGATCTGTGATGACTCCAAAGCGAGTCAGGACGTTGTTCACAAAGTTATGTGCAACTGTTCCGCTCGTTTGATCTGCCGTGGGAATGGCTTGTACCCATAGTGTGAAATGGACGATCATTGCAACTATCCGGCGATTTTCAATCGGGCTTGTTGGATGTGGACCGAAAACGTCTATTCGCCATGTATGATTTTGTATGGGCGATGTTGTCGTCATTTGTTTCTCGATTCTGTTGGCAGTTGGGGAATGGTCGAATGAAGTCTGTCACACCTTTCTGCATCGTGAAGCAAAATACCTTTCACTGCAGCAGATTGAATTCCGGTTCTCGCTCCATGTGAACACCTGCGTGTATCAGTCGAATCATGCGTCTTCCCAAGCCCACTGAAATAAATGACATTCTTCGAGGTCATAGCCCCCTCTGCACCTCCACATCGGCGACGAGTTAGCCATTTTCTACAAGTCGCCGGTCCCAAATATGTACCGGCCCGTTCAGTTCCAAAGTCAACGCCTTGAGACTGGCTCCTGCCAGTAAATGTTCACATATTTTGCATACTTGAGGGTCTTGCTGTTGATTGATTAATATCTCTTTGTCGGCAATCAGTGGCCCGTTCAAAGATATAGCTTCAGTCGGTAGCTCGGTTTCCAGTACTGGTCACGATAATACGTCAAGTACCTCAAGGAATGTGATCGCTATCAGATGAGTCTTCTACTTTTCTGACGCTCAAATAATAGCTAGGCACACGTTCTCTATGGTAAAATACTTTCTGTTTGTTTCCGTTAGTACTCGAGCGACATAGTCAATTGTCTCCGACAGTTGTGAAAGAACTTCCCCGATTCCGACATCATTTGCATCGACAGCCACAACGAATGGTTGATTTGGTTTGTGGATCGTAAGTCGTCGTCGAATGTTGGCAACTTCCTGCTAGAGTTGGTTGAACTCCACCTCCAAGTCTTCAGCCCAGACCAAATTTTCTGCTTCCTCAGCAATTAGAAGAGTAGTTATGGTTTATAAGAGAATCCTGGCGCAAATTTTGAGTCGTAATCAACCATTCCGAAGGAACGCCTCATCTGCCGCTATGGGTTCGGTTATGGGCAATTTTTGATGGCTGTCAAATAACCTGACTGTGGTTAGATTTTTCTGTTATCAGCTGTGTTTCTCAAACAAGCGATTGAACTGCGGTTTAGTTAACATTCCTTATTACTCAAGTTTAGGCCGGCTGTGTCGATTCGTTGTAAGACTGCTGGTAGTCTGCCTGCGTGTCCCGACATCGTATTGGAGAATATAGCGATGTTATCTCCGTACACGGTTACTTCTTCTGGATCCTCCAAAATCTGAAGCAAGAGACGTCTGAAGATGACTGGTAGGTTCCAAATGTCGAACGACGTCGTAAAAAATTCGTATCACTGTCCATTCACACACAAGTTGGTTTCTACTCTGTCCTTCCGTGCCACTGGTAGTTGTCAGTAACCGGAGTGGAGGTCTATGAGGTATAGTCTTTTGACTCCGTGCAGGTGTGCGAGGTCTGCTTCAGTTGGGGCAAAGCGAACATATTTTTGATCGTTTCTAGATTCAGCTCTCTCAAATCGAAGCAAAATCGTTGGGTTCCATTCGATTTTCTAGTCAACAGGACCGGTGACGAAAACGGGTTGCTTGTCCTTTGAATTACTTGTTTCTGTAGCACGTCCCCTATCTGTCTCTCCACTTCTGGAATACACCTGAGTGGTTTCCTCCGGTATACCGGTCTTCATTCCGCTCCTGGTTTTAGGTTAATTATGTGTTTCATCCATGTACGGAATGCGTACAGGACATCCACGTTAATGAATACGTGAGTGAACTCATCAACACATTGCTTGATGGCTGGAAGAGGACATTCTGATAGAGATTTCGCAGCGACCCTGCCCACACGACATTGTTCCTTCCTCTCTTCGCGATGGAATTTCACATCGCCATCAAGACGCAAACGGCTCCTCTCCGGGTCTGCGTTTGCCTTCAATCGATGTAACACATTGGCACCTAATACCGTTTCATCCACGTTGTCAATTACCAACAGGACGTGTCCTTACCTGGCCCCGCCTATCCGAATTTCAACATTGAGTCCCCAGCATGATAAACTCATTCAGACCAAAGTGTGCGCGTCGGCCGTCCGACAAACGGAACGGAGAAGAACGTGATCCAACATAACTAAACGTGACCAGAGTCAGACAAACACACAGATCGAAGTAGTGATCCCAGACACCTTACTTCTGACTTGCTTTCGGCGAAATGAAAGCATCGATTCTGAGCCGCCATTATAAGCACCTACGCTTACAATATGTACATTCCTAGAGAGTTCAGTTTGCAAAGTTGTAGGCGGTGCGTTAAGCCATTTATCCTGTCCAGTCCAGTTCTATCACTACCCGGCAGAATCAACACGTCATCCTAGATCTCAACCACCTAACCAAAACCCGTAACAAGGCCAAAAACTGAGGGACCAAGCTGCGTTTGTCGTTCTCACGGCATGTCAAGAGTGCGCCAGGTCAGAGAACACAAGTGGCGCGATGATCCTAAAAACAGCGTGACGTGCCTCAGATTCCGCGGAAAAAATGATTGGGTTTCGAGCAATCCTTTAGTGGCTTGTAAATCTGGTCCGTTCTTGAATGTAGCTTCTTATTACCCACCGTTTTGTGCGAAAGCCATCGTGATGACACAGTCCGTTAGGAGAGTATTTTTTCACTCCGCCCATTTGACATCACCAATGCATGTTGGTTCCCAGCCCAGAATTGCCTTTCGAGCGCTGAAACGATTGCGGTGTGTGAGCAGCCAGGTTTTGTTGACCTTGTGTGGTGGCGGCCAAAGCGCTAGGCCGATAGGGTCGAGTGACTTCACTGGGTCTGCGCGTGCATCCCCCACCCACAGCCAGCTGATCTGACTGTGGTTTCGGCGGTGTGTTGTGCCCTCTCGCTTACCCGAGGCAGTAGGCACACTGGTCTGGACTCTAGATTTCGGCGCCTGGTCAGCTCCTGGGCTATCGGTGGTATGGTATCATGTGTCCTTCCCGTTCGGACGGTTGCCCCCCACCCTACACACGTTTACACGCTGCTATTACACAGCCTACTGGTAAGGCCTTCGTTAGCTGATACACCGTTCTCGTGCCCCTTTTTCTCCTTGTTGAAACAGATTTCTACTGCTTGATCGTACAGGAGTTCTATATTACTGACACAACAAATCATTGTGCAGATTTTCTTGTTGCAAGTTAACACTGTTTAACTTCAATTCTTGTCTGTATGTTTTTGTACTCTAGTCATCCCCTTTTGGTAGGTTCCGACCAATTTCAATCGGCGTTGGCCCCACAGTGTGTTTACGGGAAATGTGGGCAGAAAGGCATTGACTGAAGCTGACTGACTGCGGCATCCACGTGGAGCACGGCGCATTAGTGCGGCCGTGCACACGTATGTCAGTCCACTTTTTTGATGGGGGGCACGTGTTTGAACATGCGCAGTAGACTTGATGGTTGACTGATCGCAACTTCCGCCTGTTGGTTAAGCACTCGGTACAAATAACGGCAGTTAAAACTATGGTAATCACATTAGAAACTAGCGAAAAGGTGGAAATTACAACAGGGAATTCGATATATGGTCGATAAGGCTGAAATTTCCAGGCTCCCGGTGTGGCTTCGTAGCTCAACTGATAGAGGGCTTGCCGCGTTGAGGCGTGCTGTCTGTCGCTGGTTCGAATCCAGCCGAAGCACTGACTTTTCACAGTTAGGTCTCATCTAAAATCATAAAAATAACTACAGTTTTGTTCTGAAATGAGCTTTCTGCGGTACCAAAGAAACCATATGCATTAGGTACAGGTGAACTATCTCCTGCGGTATCCATGATCATCGTATATCTATGTGGTGTATTAGCACACTGTAACACTGTACTTTCATCTCTGTGCCGATTATTGTTCAAACCTGTGGTATCTTTTCCTGCTTATGTGATATTATCTGTGGTACACTGGATTTTGGGATGCATACTTTAGCGGACAATGTTGATAGTTTATTGTTGAGGGATATCCAAGATCACTGGCAAATTGTCAGGGTACACAATGTGAAAATATAAGTGACCGAAGTTCCTGTGAGGTTTTAGTGAACGTGACGTAGTGGACGTTTCGACGGAACCCTGGTGTGTTGTATTTGCAATCGCGTGGATTTTTTGCCTTACAAAACCGAATTGTTATTGTTGTCTGCAGTATGACTGAATACAGCAATCAGAATGTTGATATAGGTTAACAGTGTGAATGCAGTTCAAACAGAATCTAACCAAATCAGAGAGTGCGTCTTACTGTACAAGTCTTACCCGTACACTGATATCCATTTTCAGGACCGGAGTGGGAAGCAAAGAAACGCATTGTTGCCCCTTCGACTCTGAGACCGTTGGAGCCAAAGCCTATGGATCCTACTGTTGACTTAGTGATGGAAATGTCATCAGGATCCCTGTCTCAAGTTGATAAAAGACAGGCTCGAGCGGTGCGGTTTGGCCGACTGTGGCAGACCAAAATCAGAAAGGGTAAACTTCAACAGTTGTTTTCTGCGGACTCCAGCTCACAGTCGAATGGCCACCGATTATCCAACTTTTTCGACACGTTCGAACGGTTTGCACAACTGAGCAATCCCAGTTATACAGGTTTAGCGATTATTCAACCGACTGACAAGCTGGACGTTTCTCGAAATGAATCTTTCGATGAGTGCATAAGCGAAGATGGAACTGAGAAGCAAACTTCTGGGTTACACAGACGAATACTCAAGCACAGGTCAGCATCAGTGAGTGAAGACCTACTAGACGACAGAGGTGGACATCCTGCGTGTGCGTCACGGAGAGTCAGTCACGAGAACCCGGAGGCCTGTACGTCTGGAATTACGTTATGTCAACGTACCATACACTTCAAAGAAGGATTGGTTCACCAATCAAAAACGTCACCTGGTTCTGTGGGACCGCTAACGAAGG
Source organism: Paragonimus westermani (assembly GCA_008508345.1). NCBI lineage: Eukaryota > Metazoa > Platyhelminthes > Trematoda > Plagiorchiida > Troglotrematidae > Paragonimus > Paragonimus westermani. Next base: position 128,423 of record QNGE01001009.1, read on the forward strand.
ATGATGTGACGGTAAGACTTTTTGCCTGTTTGTCTCCAATTTGAGAATTTGCTTATGTAACGAACAATCCATCTACTGAAGAAAATCTGAAGCATGTTTCCGATTATATATGTTAAATGAAATCTGTTTTCACAATAGGGTATAACATATACCCTGCGTTTTTGTCCGCAGTTATAAGATGAAATTTAAACGTAGCGGTGAGAAGACGGAAACTGGCAGATATCGCTGAACACCGGTAGATGATCTTCAATACCAGACAATAATAACGGGAAACATAGATGTTGGCTGTAAGGATAGTGTAAAAAACCGAAAAGTTCAGATCCACGAACGTTTATTTTCTTCGTGGACTAGACGAATCGTGAATCCTACATTCTTTGATAACTCGTCCCGCCTGATATCAGCGCACTTGGGAATGGAGTAACAACGTTGGTCTTGTCCTCTGTGTGAGTCACTGGTGGAGGTTACAGACAATTGATTTCGAAATTGAAAAATGATGAATTACAAAATCGGCGTAGCCAAATTCCAAATAACAGATTGGTGTGATCCAAGCAAAATTGCTTGTAATTAGCAGGGGAAAGATGGAAGTTGGTCGGTATCGCCATTTCGCACTGACTCTTCAGTACCACACAACAATAGCCGGAGATTTATAACTGCATGTAGATAACGTTTAGATGGAGCGTGAGAAAGCCATAAGTCAGACAGGAGGAGGACAGAAGGGTCAAGCTTGAAGTTGGACGTTCAAGGCTAACAAAACGTTTATCTGTGCAAACGCCCGGCGACAAAATCAAACGGATACCATATCTTTTTAATAGTTCATTCTTTACCAGCAAACGCACAACAATCATTTATTCCAACAAAATGAGCAAACCTTAATGGAGAGCAGCAGTCTAAGTGTTGTCTGAAAAGACTACAGAAAATGAAATATACCACAATGAAGTTATACAACCAATCTGCGTGATAGAGTTCCTCATTGGGTTGATAAGGTGTGCTCCTCTACTCCGGCAACTCGGTAAGGTACACTTCCGATGAAAGACTGTAGTATGCCGAGCCCAAAATCACTTCAGAGCCACCACCAGTTAGCCGCTGAGCTGTTCACACTGACAAGTTTGCATGCTCAGTGGGCTCGTTGTTTTTTCAGTCCTTCTGATCAAGACCGCTGGAAACTTAGCCACTGGAACAGATCGACCCGTTCACACGATGTACAACATAAAAGATGGGTTTCGTGTTGCTTTAGATAACTGTCTCTCACCAATTTGGAGAAGTGATGGGTAACGAAGTGGGTTTCAGAAAATAAACGCAAAAGTCACCTTCTAGATTACCACGCAATAAGACCAGTTCATTCATCTAAGGTCTGAAAATATCCTGTCTACAAATGGCTAAAGTCTGTCGTTAGCGATCGACTAAAGCTTTCTCTTTCCTTCTAGGTATTATGCCAGAATCATTTTTTGCCAATCATAGCGATTCCTTTCCTGCTTTCATCACTGAACGACCAAAATTTCCGTTGAAACTAAATCTGACATATTACAAACGCAACTAAATGATGTTGAAGTAAGCCCAAGCATTAAACTAAATGAAACTTCAAGAATGAATTGCCAGCGACTTTCATTAGTAGACGCGTTTGTGACGTAGTGTCGTGAGCCGGACCGTGCATACTTGGCTGCTGCATCGACGTCCCGATCAGCTTCGGTCTACCTTCTTGAGATGAGCCTAGTACCCCAGCAAAATGGCCATCGGCTCTTCTACGGCAACCACCATTGTGGATTCATACTGTAAACTAACACAAAGCCCCATCACCGATTGCTGAAACCGACTTCTATTAAACACGAAGGTAACTAGTGTTGTGAGCCAAGAATGTGGATGGCACAAGGATTGTTTATGTAGAAAATCAACACATAAATTATATACTCCAACACCACCTCAAACAGCAATTTGCATATAACACTAACCCCGGAGCTCCACGGTTGCCATTACCAATTTCAGGTATGAAAAGCAATTCCTTACCAGGGTGCACTTCAATCTTCGTTCTTGTATTTCTCTCCGGTCACTTCCATACCTAAGAATTTACCTTGGTCTGGTTACTGGCCATTAGTCATCGTCATCGTTCATCCCGACTGTAATAGTTGATACGAACAGGATGGAGCGATTAGTGCGAAGGGAAGCCCTTCCGATTGTTCCTGAACGCAAGAATCAGTGAAAACACTTGCAAAGTAGGTTCCAGACAAATAATCGTAGATGCTTCTTTTTAGTAAGTGAACTCAATCAACCGAATTTGATTACTGTATGTTGGTACAAAATTGAAGCGCCAAAACATTCTGAATGCTGTGAGTTTAACACTATAGCACGACAGCTTGTTTGGTCATCAGACTGCACGCCGATGGCAAGAGCTGAATTAGGCGTTAAGTGCAGATCCTGGCAAACAAAGCAGTCTACAGGATCAGCTAACCGGCTGCCGAAAGTGATTTGTATCAGACTAATAGCTCTCAACTTGTGCCTTTAAGTAAAACTCGACAATTTTCATAACCATACACCAATGGGTAGTTCTCTATCTTTACAGCGTTAGTTTGCCGACGGTCACATCTTAGCTAACACAGTACAGACTCTTCACGATTAATGAAGTAATTAGAAATACGCGCACGTACGTGCTAGTCGTTTCACGGGTCTGCCAAGTAGTAGTTCAGTTGCGAGGTTTGATGGTACTGACGAGTGTGCATCGAAAGCATGTTTGCAGATGGTTAGCCGCCCTGTTCACCCAAAAAATCGCGAGACAGAAACGTATGGGTGGAGCAGCTGCAGAGGGTTAAGCAGGTCAACTTACTCTATGAACGAAGTGAACATCCGAGGAAGCTGTCCGGTGAATAGTGTAGATATACCGACCATCATCCAATAACTATGACCGTAGTCGTCGTGACCACCTTATTATTTGAATAAACATTATTCTGTATAGACTGAAGATCTTCTGTGGACTCTAATAAGAAACCAAGAATGTAATTGTTCACATTGTTATAGTATGTATGTATCCAAGAGCTCACAGTACAAAGTTCTTAAGCCAGAGCAGATAGTGCTCCATTTTTGAAGCCTCTGTTGACCACGTTTTGGCAGTGTGCTTTCATACTTTAGCAAATATATAGTTTATAACAACTACGAGTATGAGAAGCTGGCGATACTACCATAATTGAAGTCAGTTTTTTGATTCCTTAGTTCACGTGTCAGCTATATGTGACCAGTATGTTCAGCGAAAAATGCAACGATGACCTACTGGCCACCAAGTTGTTCGATGCCTGGTTACACAGACAGGAATAATATCACTTCAGCAATTGAAAACCTCATACTATAGTGCTCATAGTGAATGGCCAGCCACTGAAATCTAGGATGCACTGCTATAACTTTCTTCGATGTCATCTGGTCTATCTGGATTAGCAAACCGTTCCAGTGTACCCACCGATACTTCAGCTGGACATAAATCGAGTGTAAACCGAAGATTTTGATTGAAAAACGTTTAGTTCTGCTGAGAATGACTTACAAATCGTCTGAACGTACCAGGTCCATATGTCAGTCCATATATCAGTCCAAAACGTTTACATTATTTATCGGGACTACTTTCGTTCTACCTTAAGTTTCCCAAGGATGTATGGGTTACACGAGGTAGCAAACCGCAGTGAGAACAGAGGCCAATTTAAACGAAGTTTCCGCCGATAGTCCTCAGATGTTTTTAGTTCACCAATCTGCATCACTAGGATTCTGAACTTATTTTCTGTTCAAAATGTTTACAGCAGGACAAGTCATTGAATGCTGCCTAAATGTTGTGTTCACAAACTGTGTAGCAGATCTTATCGAACTGACAACCTTCAGCTGTTCAAAGAGAAGAATGTGTCCACGAACTTTAAAATCTTGTCTGATTCAGATCCACTTTATTTTCGAACCAACTTACATCTTACCCTATGTTCAGCTTTGATTTTGACTGTTCCTTGGATACGATTTACGTTCGTCCTAACTGACCATCGTCGTGAAAACTGGAAAACGAAATGAAAGGAGATTTTTGCCTACGAAATTAGAACAAGTACAATAAACAAGCGTCTTCTAAAATTCACTTATGTTTAAGTGGGCCAGGGCAACCTTTTTACATCGACCCACTCCCAAGACAATTGATCTACCTGGCTATATGAAATCTAACAATTCCGTGGAAAAATTAATGATTTTGATATTAACGAAGAGAGTCCTAACCTCCTTAGTTCTTTCAAAGTTGTTCACTAGATGCGACAATGTACGTTGAAGTTATTCTAATTGTTGATGAAATCCCACCGAAAGAATTCCTCTTCTAGTTTCCTATCAAACATAATTACCTAAGCTGGTGGACCGATTAGGCTCTCCTTAACTGTTCTTGATCGTTTCTCATATATGCGAGCTCAATAACTGGCAGTTTTATTTACAGTGTTTTCGCTCATAGCATAGGACCGACTGTTGGAGGACTACAGAGATAACTCCACTCTGTAGAAAGAATGTTTTCAAGTCACGCCTAATAGCGTGTATCTCCGTAACGTTAGAAGTGCTCGGGAAACCCATACTTATCAAAGTGACTAGCCATTTAACCAGTAGTAATCGTCATCACTGTGGACAACGATGTTCGAGGTGGACACTGGTTGTTGCTGCCAATGGTGTCGGTTTCATTCTACTGAAACTAGGTAAAATATAAATGGCTAACTGATAAGGGGCAATAAACTGTGGTAATGCCTTGAACCTAATGGGTGATTGCTTCACCAACAGAACATAACACACTTGCTCCAACAGTGTTGAGTCGTTTCAGCTGACGACTAACTCTTGCGTATCCCCAGGGGTTACATTGTTTCCATCATACACAAATGAGTTATCACCACCGGAAGGAACCGTAGAGTTCAAATATGCTTACGATGCCTTTATGGGTGCGCTCCCTTTGCACATCATTGTTGAAGTGTGGTTAATCCTTCCTGAAGGAGTGGACGGATGATTGCTAATCGGCTTTGAATACCTCGACATCTGCATGTGTGTTTTTCCACTTGTTACCATCATTCGTAATCAGCAACTCATGAAGGAACGTATAGTTAACTTTTACATATTTAAGACTAACTCGTCTTCTTCTCCATGTCACCTCATTTCAAGATTCATGAACACCTGCCTACTTTCAAATGTTTCCTACTGCAATTCTGCACTTTCGTCTTCCAGTCTCGAGCTCTCATACAGATCAATAAAGTCTGATTTGATGCTGTTACAGTACAAACGCGAAAGCTCCTATGCATTCTGACGCACGTTTGTAACAATTTGGTGATCTCATTTCCATCCAAAATTTCACTTAGTCCTAGCTATCTTCTCAGAGAGCTGACTGGACGACGGAGTGTACACCAGTATGAACCTTTTGGTCACCTCGTTGTACGACATTAGATCCAGAAGCTTGCGATTCCCTCTTTGCTTCAATTCTCGTAAAAATAAGTTGTAATTATTGCCGAACATCTTGATAACTAACTATAAAGGAAGATAGCAGCTATTGGCCAAGCTTCAAGCTGACAACTTGTGTCGAGAGAGTCGTGGTAGAGACAGGAATGATAATTGCCACCGATGTCAAATTTTCTAGTTCGTTACAGATTTATTGTATAATGATAAATAGAAGTGGTTAAAAGCCGATATAAAAGTATAGGCATGTTGCTCTACCTCTCCATTCAGTACAAGTTCATTTGAGCTCATAAGCTTCTTCGTATCGGTTTCTTCAGCAACGTCTGGTGTGTACTGGTAGTGTTTATACCTATCGATGTTCGCAAGAGACCACACGTATCAACCAGTCTCATCTGAGGGAACACCATATCCAGAACACTGTACGGGGATGGACAAATAAACGAACGTCCCAATCCGCAGCTACCTACCTAAGACAGAGTACATTTGTCTGTTCTCTTATATTAATTACTCCGGCAAAGATCAGTATGTTGGGTGGCATGTACACGCCGCTACTATGTTTCAGCACGTCTCTATTTTACGTGCTCTAGTACCTCGAAGAAAGCTAATATCGGATGTGTCGTTACATCCAGTCCCTTAGACTTTAGAAACACATGATTGAGGTGCGCCGAAAGATAGACTGTAGGGCGTGTGGTGGTGATCGTACAGACCAAGTACAGTTTTCCTGTGTACATTTGAGGACAATGGTAGTCAAATCACGAAGTAACCAGCCTTTCACATTCAAACTAAATTGTTAACATTCTGTTTTTTGCCGGGACCAACGAAATTGTGTGGAGACAACTAAATAAATGTGGGTCACATGTAGCCCAGGAAGAAATGATGCATGTAGTAAAGTTGACGTAGAGTACCGACATCGAGAAGCAAACCGTGGAAAAACTAAGAGCATACAGATGCTTTATTCATTACGGACGAGTATGCATTAAAAGTGCAGCAAGTTCATGATGTGGGCAGTGTGGTCTACATACAACAGATCACATTTTTATAACAGATCCGAAGAGATCCATTACACTAAGCTTTTTCAGTGGAGCACCAGCATGAGTGTTCATAGAATTTTTTTGTGATCGCACATGGCATTACCCTGATTAGTTCAAGTCAGTGGAAGTCCACTTGTTCCAATGGATAATTGTTTCGGTTAGTCAACTGTTTAAAGTGACATTATTGGGCGGCCTGTTGGCGAACGTAACTCACTGTGGTGGTTGCTGTTGACCATCTGTGAGATTGTGTGAACCAAACGTGCCAGAGGTCGGTAAGTTTTACTGAGGAGTCCCAACCACGTGCTTACGATGTGGTTCTGTTATTTTCCCTAATGGATTTGTGTGCTCAGTTTTGAATCCGATAGCATTTGTTCGACATCCTGCAGTTCTTCTGTAAGAGATACACAGACTTATTCCAGTGGGTTCACTCAAGAAAACATCAATGTGACATGTTCCCCATCTAGTCAGATATCTGCACACCTTAATTCTATTGGCCCCAGGAGTCAGTATGTTATACTTAGTGCAGTAAACCCCTCATGCGCTAAATTTTACAGTCATTTTCATTAAATGGCAGTCAAAAATAATATTGTTTCTTCAGTCCGTGTTTTATGTTTGTTATCATGGAGTAACTTTCGATGATGACTCTCAAATGCAGGCGACGTTTATTTTAAGCAACCTCCAAGTTGTACACTGTTTGAGGGCACTTTTGTGACGGTCATACAAAGCGCCGACGGACTCGTTTGCCTTACGCGTTGAGCCCGGTGAATAGACAAGCTAGTGTCAACAGTGTTTATCGACAGGTTAGAATCCTCAACTTCACAATAACGAACCAATTAGTGGAGTTGGTTATCATTATCTGGGACTGCTCGATTTTCCGATTTCAGGAAACTGCCCCGAAGCTACCAAGTCCGTCCCAATCACCAGAAAAAATTCATCCAGACTACGTATCTGTCCGATTTTTCACACCCAAACATTCTGGCGAATCGAGCTCGTTTCAAAAGCCAGCTGAATTTGCTGTTCCGAGCGAGAGTCCTTCCAGTGATACATTGATTGCTCTCAATTTCAACCAGGAATCCAACTGGAGAAACGTGTGTAGTAATTCCACAAAAGTTTACCCGGTTAATCGAACGGTTTACAGTCCGACCACTTATACGGCCAGAACGGAAGATCCGGTTTGCCAAACCACCTCACCGACAATTGGGAATTTCTCAAAGATACAAGCAATATCCACAGAAGGTCACGTATCGCACAATCCGCAACTCGTGGAGCATCAGCAACAAACTTTTCAGAACACGCTGAGCTCACAGTTTGGTCAACATGCACCAAAACTAGGTTCGCAAAAGAAAAAGACACAGGATTCAGGCTACCTCTCTTCTGATCGGTCATTCTCACTACGCAATTCAACCCAGTCGATAGCGCGACACACTAACATGAACCCAGTTGAAGACGAAAGTTACCGAACTCCCTCGAATTTGACGACCGAACAATCGATGAGAGGCATGCAAACTTGCAACTCGCAAAGAATGCCGGATTTTTCCGAATTTAGTCCCAAAAGTACCGCTGCACCACCCGACCCTAAAAAGCCAAGGTCTGTTACCGAATTGGAGAGTAGTCCGCTCGGAAGATCAGACTGCAAGTCGGTCACTACGAGGCGTAAGCTGGCTGCTTTAAGGACCCGTAGATGTCGTAATTACTTCGGGTAAGTTCGATTAGATAAAACCCGATTATTATTTTGAGCAAAATTATGGGACGTTGAAGGATAGATTCATCATGCCACTCCTCTGTCTATCCTGCGGTGGACCAAATAGAATTATTCTGTTAAAAGCTCCAGATATGAACGTTCAGAAGACGTGTATAGGGTTTCATCTTATCCAGTTAATGGCACAATGCGAAATAGTCCAAGCCGGAATATAACGTATTTTAACTGGTTTGGGGCTGACTGTCCACAAAACTTCCCAGTTGGTGACATTTCTGACTGCACAGTACTACGACTCGCCTAGAAGATAGTTTTGAATGAATCATGAACTCATTTATCTCAGAGTTTTAATCTCTTTTGTATTTTGAATAACGAACCCAAAATACCTCAACTAAGGGATGTTACCAAATGGAACAGTCTCGCTAGTTGTGAATCAACGCCGCGGTAAAACTCGAACATAAGGGTGGATCAAAAAATAGGCCTTTCATTGTTCAAGGCCGTGGCAAACATGGAGCAAAGTTCAATGGATTTTGTAGATAGCGAGCTGGCTTCTTGCACATAACTGTATGATGATGTGTTTGCGGTACTGCAGTAACACTCTGAAAGCGTCTGTAAGACCAGTCACTTAAGTTTAACTCCAACATACGCTTAACGTTCAAGGATGGCAACTTGTGTCTGGTGTAGCGATGTCGGATCAAGCCGCACATTAATTCTCGGTATAATTCTGGGGATGACCCCTCATCTCAACGCGTGCGCTCTGATCAGTTTCACCAATATATGTGCATGTCGCTCCACTCTGGTTAACTGCCAAATACGACGTGAAGTGTAGAGCCTGAGTGTTCTGATCGTTATCTGATGTATTACCCATAGCCTGATGTGACTGGGCCGGATCACTGTGGTTACGTCACGCGTTCTCCGACTAGGTGTACTGCTCACTGAGGCGAACGTAGCATTTTATCGTGTTTTTATGCTTGGCTGCCCATCACCTGCTGGATACCGGTCTTGCGATAGAAATGACAAACGAACTACGAACATTAATGTGCCATCTAAACCTCCTCCATACCGACGTCAACAAAATATCGCCTACCACGTGCAACAAGCTAGTGACTATGGGATTTCTTTTGCCACAATTACGACCGGTGACTGGTGTCTATGTGAAATGATGTAAATTACTGGTTTTGCGCCTTACTGTTTCGTACGTTTAATGTCTCAAAGCCGATGAGGGCATTCTAAATGATTTTACCATCTTGTCACATCGGTCTCCCCATTTCGTGACTGAAATTTGTAAACGGTAAAAATTAACTTTATTTGACAAACCAAATTTCCGTCAGTATACATTCAAATTGCTAGCAGTTGCTACAGGGAGTTCAGTTGATTTGCGTGAGTGGTTATCTTTGAGCGAATAAAGTCCAGGTTGTTTGTTCATCAGGAGAGATGACACTCTGAGTGACATGATAACTACCACCAGTAGTCACGCAAATCAGAAATCTACTGTCACGCTGGGGTTCGAACCAGTATCATGCTTAGAGGTTCATCATATGGGCGTTCTGTCCAAAACACGTATTGCACGTTTTAGCCAGAAAAATGACCTCTGAACAACATTTTGCACCCTAGCAAGAGTTCATGGGTGGCTTTGATGACATTTAGAAGATATGTCAGTATTGAATGTCTAGCTTACCAGCTTTCGATTTCTATCTATTCGGGAGTAGGAAACCAAAATTACGCATGTCCCTAAGAGTTGCCGTTGTCCATCTGATGTGTTTCTGCTATCGGTTATTTCATGGGAATCTGTTTAGTGCTCTATGTGTGGGGACAAGTGGGGTTTGGGATGGCAACACAACTCAGTCGTCGTACGCATTCATAGGAAAATCGTATGCACAGTTGAACATGAAACAAAAGTTGAACGGAAAAACCCGAAAACGATACCGAGTTTGGTTAAAGTTACCACATAACCTGATAATCATAGGTGGTCTGTTTCACCTAGGGAAGAGTTCTTATCCCTCGGTCATAAATTACATTTGGAATGCCGAAAGTTCGGCGAAATCGATGCTTCATTTGGAGTGGAAATATAAATGGTTGATGGGGTTCTGGTATTTGCTATATTGATTTCTCTCAGTGGAATGACTATCACTTCCGTGTGTGTAAGTACCACAAGTTTTTAAGAAACCCTATGTGTAGACCAGTCGTAGGTCGCCAAGTATCGTCTTCGTTAATCTTAAGAATAATAAGGAAACGGGAGTAATAAGCTGGCAGTTGTTAAGGCTGGTCATTATCGTATATTTCCTGCCACAAGCGGAATTTGAACTCCTATCACGCTTTCATGGGGCAATCCTGTTGTCCACTGGGCCAGTGACTTCCGACTGGACGCTTATGGGTAGTGCTCAGACTGCCCTGTTTTTTCGAGATAACATGTAGTGGCTGGTATGTTTACCACAATCGACGACCTCACGACTACGAATTCCTTTCAAACTGAAGTCATAAAAAACAGTAAACCAATACTTATCAGCAACAAAATTACCACTCAGCAAGCTTAAGTGTTTACAAATTAGAGAAAAGTCCTGATCGCGGATTCGTGGATTGAAATTATCAGGACAGTTATTGTCTCCTTCCGAGACGATAAAGCAATCTGAGCGATACCCATAGGGGAATGTCGCCGGACGCTTGCATATGATAATTCGATCATGTCTAATGGTGCGTTGGTCAACACGGTTACATCGTGAAAGCTTGGCATTAGTTCCAATCTCAGCCATGACGAGGATATGCACTACTGAGGAGTGCTAACAGTGCTGAAAATTGAGCATAATGTCTTTTTTTCGGGAGAGTTACCAACCAAATAACCTCTGAGAATGAGAAGGCTGTGAACCGCTGTGAGTAACTGTTCAGTTCACATCAGCCAAAATCTTTTACTACTCACTGGTTTGTATGTGGATAACCTTTGTGAATTTTGGTTCCAATCGCACAGAAAGTTTGTACTTGAGGTGGGTTTTCTTTGGGCCTTTCATTTTTCTTTTTCGTTTGTGTTCGATGGGAATGACAGACGACTACATGTGGTACAAACAACACTTTGCTTATTGGGATTACTCAGTTAGTATCTATCGTTGAGAGCCCAAGAGGAATATGCGACAGTGTCATGAAGCAGACATGCTTGGAGCTCAACGTCTTGATGACAGGTACCACAGTGCTACTGTGCCTTCAGAGCTTATGTTCAGGCGTAATTGAACACGGTTGTAGTATGTGTGTACGGGTGGTACAATTTGTGTGTGTGTGTGGGTGTGTTTACCGATCACAAACATTATCATACCAGCCCTCGACAATACGTGACATCTCTTAATGTTTTGGCAAATGCTACAATCCTCACCGAAAACTGTCAGCCGATTTCGGAAGGCGGGTTGAGCGCTATAACATGGCCTCGTCCTTTTCCTGATTGATTTGCTGACCTCCTGACCGTGGATTTAACTAAGGTGAATATCTTGTTTGTCAAGAGGCCAACCAAAACAAAAGGTATAGCGTCATCTTGTGCGTTCCGATGTTCATTGGGATAGGCCTACTTGGCATGCCAGGCAGCCTCCACTGTTACATCACCATAACCTGCCTCATTGGTTTGTATTCTTGTCACCTGAATCAAGAAAGTAGGATACGGACTATTGAAAACATCAAGAACGTTATACCATATGGTAGGAGTGCAATTTAGCAAGTATGTCTTCTCAGTAAAACATTAACATACTGTCTTGTGGGACATACCAGTTGAAAGTGCAGCCCTTGTCCGATAGGTTTCAATCTGATTCCACCAGATTAATCGAGTACCGGCTTTCTATCATGCGATCAGTTTGAACTAAGGCTGGAAGTTCAACTAATTCCATTCTATACACTTTCTCATTTGAAAGTCCACAATCCAGTCGCTCTTTGCCTACATTCAATAGAATTGTGACTCTGCTAGGTGAGGGTCACAGTACTACAGCGGCAGCTCTTTTTCACCAAATTTTAAGTTAACGGACGAGGCTTGGCGATGGGATTTCAAGGTCAGTGCTTTTAGCTCTGTCACACTACTTGCTGCTACCGAGGGCGAGACTAATGAGGTCGTGTTCTGGGTTACTGATACGTATGGTACTTAAGTTTATTTCTGACTTATTGAGGGCATCGTCATCCGAGGACGCACAACAAAATCCCCTCCGGTCACTAGTCACGTGCAGGATCTTATTGCCACTCAAAGATATCTGGCTATTAGGAGACTCCACCTTATCACGGTCACATTGCATTCGACCCTCATTATGGGCAAACGCTGCAGGCCTGAATGGCTCTTTAAACAAGTCTTTACCCTATAGAACTGACAGTGATATGTGTGCACTCATTCGTATGTTGGGAGTTGTCCTATCCATCAGTTAGTTGAAAACACTGCTAATAGAAATCATGTATGTGCCAGTGGATCAATAGCTCAACTGTTGTATAACAGGCAGTTTCGTTGTGAGTAGTATACTACTCACAAGTAGTGTATTACCCACAGGCGACATTCAGGAACAAAAGGACAAGCCCCGAACACGACGGACAAGAAGAGACTATCGATACAGTGTGTACATGCTGTGTGAGAACTTTCACCGAGGCGAATGACCACATACTATCACCCAATGTATGTGAGTGCATGTCCGTCGTGCAAATGAGTGTACACGTTTGTGGTTTAGTTTTTGACATGACCTATACGGAAGTTTGCACAACAGGCCGGCTTGTAGGCCAGACGTCTTTTGAGGACATGATACAACGAAGATATCTGTAGTTCAGGTTGCATGGTGCTTTAACGCTGTGGTGTAATTTTGCTGTTTTTGTTTCCCGTAGCACTCATTCTTTATGTCGGCAGATTGAGTAATGCTTTCTAAGGAACTATTAACGTGTAACGGTTCTTAATAATCAAATACTTATGTTTGCACAAACTTTCTCATGACTGTAAATTTCATCCGAACGGAGTGTTTGCCTGAAGCTGATCGACAACATTGAATCGACTTTCGAACTTTATCCTTTCGAAAATGCAATCGACACGCTAGACGCAAATGATGCAAATAATTATACCAATTTGTATTTTTACGTTTCTTTTATTTTGCCCCATTCACCGAAGTAACTACTCGTCAAGTCCACATGGTGCCGAAGGTCTATCACCCCAAGCTGGACAAACTAAGCGTTCAGGATATTCTTCTGGCTTACCAATTTCCCAATGTAATGAGCAGATTTCTGCACACAGTACTCCATACTACGCTCCGCTGGCAATGCATCAACGGACGATTCCAAAAATGCACAATAATTCCAACACTTATCCTGAAGAGGAGCTGATTTTTAGTGACGGAGACGCGGTCAGTTTGGGATCGGAGTGTAGTCTACCAACAATTCGTTCGGCACCGTTAAATCATACAGTTCCATCTCTCGGAATCCGGCCTTCAAATGAGCGAGAGTGTACGGCCGAAAATGAGCTAATTGCGTTTCAGCTTACAAAACAGAATGCTCTTGAAAGAGAAACAAATGACACACGATTTACTGTTCCTTCATGGTATGCCTGCGGGAGCCCAAATGACTTACACAATATGGGACAACTTGAAGTTCTTAATCCCAACAAGGTAACCGTATGCAAATATTCCGCACTATATGATAAGACTTGTAGGCCATTGCGTATGATCTTTTGGCTGGTTCGAGTACGACATCAACAACGTCATTGAAACTTCGCGGTTAGACACGATAGTGAGCAGTATTCTATCGGTACCGATTGAGCATTATGGTCACTCATGTTAGCAGCATTTTTAGCAAAGTAAGCTGATGGAATTTTCACTTGACCGAATTGAATAAATCAGTTTGTAGTTTTATTCTTCACTGACTACTCCTAGGTATCAGCCGCTATCGTCTGCGAACTGTGGTGGATAATGGTAATCAATACAGCAAATATTGTACACTGGAACCACAAGCACTTTGACGAAGAACTTCAAGGTTGTTCAACTTTTTATTGAAAAGTTGCCTACAGCACATTGCACAGTTTGTTTTTCATGTGCACCCAACTTAGATTATTACAGGTCACAATAGTGAAAGGTCATTTGCTACCGGTTAGTTTTCATGAATAAATGATGAGTCAAAAAATGACCTTGGCAGAACTTTACCTTTATATTTAAGAACATTACGCATACGAGATTTGGATGTGCTACACGTCTGATAGGTTTTGGTATACACCATTTCCAACCTAGCACAACTATGAGCATGAGATCTCACCGTAAAGATACAAGTTCCTTGAAATTTTACATAAACAAAGGACACTGTGCTGTCCTATCGTCGGTTTGGTATCAATCCGACTTCGGCTATCGGGTCATATGTTACAAAACGTAAAAAGTCGGCTAATCCTGGGACATTCAGAAACACACAATGAGGCACGCCTGTGACATTTTTAAACGTTTCAATTCTGACCGTCAAGGCGACGTAACTTCTTCCTAGTGTGTTATTGACCATATTTCGTCTATGGAACCAGACGAATTAAACAGAGAATTTAAAATGCATGAGTCCGTCACCTGTACCTGCATACTTTCTGACCTACACTGCCAGATGTTGAATGCACAACAATGTGATTGCATTCATCAATCGCAACACAGTAGGGAGACAAAAAACTCTCAGTGGTTGTTGGACCTCATACCCTTATGGCCAAATACTTTACCAAACCAGACGTGAGTAAATACACAACGGAAATCGAAGTCGGATTGTAAAAGATTCAGTACACTCTAAAAGAGTCTACGAGGTGCATATGAGAGTTTTTTTCATGATATTGACTTTAATCTTCTGAGGTTACCAACGCACTCATCGTTGATTTTGCTTGCTGGTGACAAAGATAAATATTAACCGTCTTACCAGAAATGTGAAATGATCAGATTGTGTGTTTGTTGCCCTAATGCGACCCATTTCAACCAGAATACTGTGTAACTCTCGAGGTGGGTCTAAAGACTAGAGTGAAAAGGATACTGTTGAATAGTTCTGAGGATTTGGTTTATAAAAGATGTTCCGAGTGTCATCCATAGCGCGACTCAAAACATAGCGTCCTCCTAGAGTCTAACGATAAACATATGGTAAGCTGCGTTTTGCGATGGAGCTGCGTTTACTTTCAACAGTCGTTCCAAGTCACGGTAACGTTCACGGGCCTCCCTGATATAACTTATGATCAACATAGTTCCGAAGAAAAAAACTGAACACGCTATGATCCTGAGACCGCGAAGGTTGCTGTAATAGTTTCAGTTAACATAATCGTGTACTTCCTGTGCGTAATGTGATCCACCGCTGTTTTGTCGAAACCATGTTTGGTTACCTACTCAAGATCTATCTTACACTGAAATCATGTTTTGCCCCATTTAAATGACAATGTGATTGTTCTAGAGTTAACAGTGATCAAGTACTTTAATGACAATCTCAACCGTAATTGTTCCAGAAAATATTGTTATTGTTCCCGGAATACCCGTCCAGGCCATAAGTTTGAGATCATACGGTCTTTGGGTTGGGGCAAAGTGGTAAAGAATAGCAGACTCCAAAAACGATGTTTTCTATTTAACCATTCAGGTACCCTATTAAGTTATTAAAGGACAAGGCATAAGAGAGATTCAGTAGAATCCAGCGTCCGAGAGCTTCCATTGACCTGCATCATCTACACATTGTCCCCGTAACTGGATAGATAAAAAATGTTACTCTTTCATACATCGCAAACATTACTTACTGTAATGTCTACTGTGATACATTTTCATCATACATTCCAAAACACCCAATGATTCGTCCAAACGACTCGTATCGAACCTTCGAGTAGCCTCTCCTGTATCTTTTGCGTACCCAAAACGAACGACAATCAATTCTACTCACTACCTCATAGTCCAGTTTCTGAATGACACCGTTATCTCCAAGTCGACATTATCCGCCCCTATCATTGTCGTAAGAGATGGGTTCAGCCACTAAAATAGGTCGTCAGAAGTGATCAATCAACTTAGAGGGTTTTCTGAAAGGACTGGTTTTCTATACAGTTATCGACCGCAGGTTGGGTAAAGACAGGATCTTCTAGCTACAACCGCTGCGACATACAGTCAAACATTACTTTGAAGTCTCGCATCTCTTATTACTTCACGTAGGCGTGTCCGTTTGACCTTATTTCCGTACGTGTTATAGCTCACCACAGTACATTATTTCGAGTGCGCTGGCTCAAGTGTGCACCAGTTAACGCCTAATTGACATTATAGAATCATGTGTTCCGTTTCTGAATGACTATTATGCATCATCTTCAAAGTGACAGACCCTCTGTTTATTACAACACGAGGAGCACCCGCCTTGCGATATGTTAACATTTCGTTCACTCTCATCAATCGCAAACGTAAAGCATGCCAGTTATCCACATCGTACGGATAAAGACGAACAGGGACTAGACGCGCCCATAAACACACCGAGTAGTGTGTAATCAAGACCATGGCAAACCAATGGTTTGCCCCAACCACTCTAGTGCACATAACGTCTGCTGGTAGGTTCGGATAAACATCACCTCACAAGAAGCCAGTAACCTGAGGCTTCGGTTGTGCAACAATATATTTAATGAGTTTGATGTGTCAACTCAGTGAACTGTTTTCATAGCGTGTTTCGCAATCTATGCCGTTGGATTTTGAGCAGTCAAATCACCAAGCTGAGGCTGGTGTGTTATCGATTGGTTTAACCGCTTCAGGATGTCTTCGACGACTGGGTCTAACAGTTGTCAATATCCTTCATCTACGCAGACGCCAGTGCAACTGCAATCGAACTGGTAGACAACTTTGTGTGTCATTAGGTGTATCCAGTCTTTATCTGTACGATATACATAACTAGCATGTTTTACTTCTGCAACTGATGAGAGTAAACGGTATGTTGACACCTCGCGACATGTCTTCTATCTGTTGTAGTGAAGTGGTTAAACGGAACTCAGGACTCAAAACATCCTCTAGTCACTGATTCGAATCCAGCCAAAGCCCTGAATTTTCATATTCGGGTCTCATCTAGCATTCTTTGGTCGTCAAAGGTGGATAGCTAGTGAAAAAGTGAGCCCACGCAAGCTATGCTGTGTTCATAGATTGGTACTTCGTAAGTAAACCGGCATTATTATGGCTTCAAACGGAGAAAACGAGCTAAAGAGAGATTGTTCGTATTCCACCATATTACAAGATGAAAATTCCAGCCAGGTCAACAGACCACAACTGATTTTTAAGAAATACATCCTAGCGTGTAGTAGGTTACCAAACGGTTTCACTAGTGAAGGTCTACTGAGGGCTGTTTCTTCTAGTGTTCATCCCTACGTACAGATAACTACTAGACAGGAGGACTTCCAGTTTCATCTGAACAAGATCAAATTAGAATAGTTTGTTTATCGTGTAAGTGAAAAAAAATGGTTATTAGAGGTTCATAGCAGCGTTTTCGCCGTATTTCCCTACGATACCCTTCTAAACAACAGCATGAAAACTGTCCTGTCTAAATAATCACATAATGGAAATATTCTCTTTCATCAATTGCGAACGTCATTTTTCCGCTTTTTAACCCACGAACATCTTATTTTCCTGTTTTTTATGCACATTTCTTTTGTTCGTTTCTTCATTCTAATAACCTTGAATTAGTTCTCAGTCTGTTTTCATGTCTATGTACAACTAAATTCCGTATATAAATCTGAAAATAAAATATGTATAGTTATGTCCGACAACCATTTAAACTGAAGTGAACAAATTCTGTCAGCGGCTGCATGTGGCGATTCAGATTGTCATGCTGCATGGAGTTGGTACTGACAAAACTTGAAGAATGAGGTGTAAATTGACAAATTATCAGAGACAGGAATATCGATAGCTTAGAACGTAGGTTGGATAACAAATGCGTGAGCTGTCTGTTCTCATGTAGATGCATCATAGAAAAAATTACAGTCTGTTCTGTGAAACTGCTTTGTCAAGAGTGAAACGCTTTGATAACCCAAATTATCGACTGATTGCAAGTTGTTCTGATGTTATCAATACTAAATCAGTTTGAAGCATATTCCAACGAAAATTTCGGTTGTACATCACGTCACATGTGCAAGGGAAATTTTCTTAACAAACACGCTCCTTCACAAAAAACGGTCTTGGACTGAAGCACTTTCTTAACTGGGAGAATGTCCAGACAATCTGAAATCATTCGCAGGTTGCGCAAACGGAACTGTGGCCGATCGATACCAGCTATTCAAAATGATTGTGCGCTGCTGCGTCAAACTTGTTTGCAAGATGTGGTGATCAAAAACGACTTGACTGAATGCGTGTTGGATTTCAACAACAGACTTGTTCGAATCAGAGAGGTGGAAGATAATAGTGAATGGGTTAATCAGAATGCAATGTGCTTGCTGCCTAATAGCAATCTGTAATGTAATCACTGTTGTAATTCCATATAGGGGCATTGCTTTCAAATAAACTAAGATTATTTAGTGTTGATCGAACTCTCGTCGTTTTGATTTTTTTCAAAACAGTAGCCAGTTACACGACACATGTTACTCGTGTCATAAGTATGTCACACCCTTTTTCGTCTCCCGGGCTGGGGCTCTCACGACTCACAGAGTCGGTGGTTGGAGACTCTAGGCGAGATGGTGGCTAATCGAGCTCAGTGGCGTGAATGTTGTCGTTGTTTGGCCGAGTTGTCTGTGAAATGAGTGCTTTTAATGATGCGGAACAGTGAAAGCCGTGATGAAGCTGTCTCGCTGATGACGCCTTACTCTCGCTTGCTCGGTTGTTTGTTTGCAAGGTGTGGGCACCTTGATGCTGAATGTGTGAATATGGACGTAGTCATTTTCAGTAGTTAGGTCCCTTCCCGTCCCCTTCTTTTTTCCTCTTCCCTTCGTATATAGGGTTTGCTTTTTCTTCATGGTTGTGTGGCAGTTAAGCATTAGTGTTAACCACTGATGTATTGCTGTCTATGATGATGATGATGACTACCCTTTTTAAATACTTATAATGAGCACTCCGGACCACAGTGCTGATCCAAAACCAGTCAGGAACCCCGTAGTGAATTCGTTCGAAAACAATTAAACGATCTACAACATCAAGGCAGAGTTGAAGGATGGGTTCACGTCAGAATGTCGTCAAGTGAGTACGTCCCGCTTTAACTTGATTATCAACAGTATATTGTGAGTAAATATTTCAAAACACAGATGAAAAGATTACGTTTAACTAACTGCTTCTGGTAAACTGCATGTCACCGTGATTGTTTAGTTTTACCTCAGACACTGCCCAAATTTCTGTTTTAATTCATAAATAATAAGCAAATATCAAATATCTCTCTACCGTTGTGACGTCCGAATAGGGTAACGCGTACACTCTGAAACTTAATGTAGCAAAACTACCCGTGCTTTTTACCAGATATTTCAAGGTAATAGCTAAGTGGTCGACGAATGCCGCCCTGTAAGAGATCAGATTGACGAGTACCTGCTTCCGCTTTATCGATCAGTTGACCCTAATCGGCTTTTTGGAAAACTCTGTGTCAAATGAACTTAAGAAGCTTTCATATCGGAGACCGGCTTTTCAAATCAAACTCGCACTTGATGTATTGCTGATTTATTGTCCTTTTCCATACGATGCTCTGGACACAGTTTATGATGATGACAACATGACATTGTGGAATGCATGGATACAGCTTGTACTCATCACTCAATTAAATGACCTATTTAGTCATACAAGCGTAATATATGGTAGCAAAGCAATAAACGAAGCGACGTCGCGTAAGTACATAATAGATTGGGACAACCAGTTTCAGTCCTACTTGGACCAGGTGGATCGTTTACGCAACTCCTACGGACAAAGTCACTATATGACACTTGATTAGCAACGCTTTGGGAAGTGCCACCATCTTGGAGGTTGCTACTGTGTAGTAGGACCGTAAATGAAGTGAGATGTTCAACCACTCTACCTGATGAGATTAATTGTTTCCAGATAAAAGGTGGCGGATTTCTGGCCGGATGTTGAGCCTTTGATCCATGTTGCCCTAGCCATTTGCGGATAAGTTCAGCCCTTCTGTAACGCAGATTACGTACCGTTCTGCCAGTGTGTGCATCACTACAACTGCAACTGTACTGGCACGTAACACAAAAATGTAGTAGTTTTCACGAACGAACAATCAGGGTGCTGAAAATTGAACATACCGGTAGAAAATGGCAAACACAATTCGTTACGGAACAAACGCTATCACTAACGGACCACAACTTATGATTTAAGGCGTTGAAACTGTAATCTCCTTTTAAATAACACTGATAACCATCTAGTCATCCTTCAGTTGATTGTGAGTGAGATTTGGCTATTCGCTGCTTGCCTTCAGTTTTAACCAATTTGGTCCTATATCGATTCGCAAACGGCAGACTGAACAGAAGCTTCTGTTCATATGGTACACAGTCGGCCATATATGACTTCCTTTCACATCAGTGAAATGTCGGACACACTAGGGCACGACTGTAAACTACGGATAAAAGCGTAGAGAACCGGATGTGGCGTCTGGACAAAACGAAATCTTGACAGACATGTAGGTTGCTGTGAAAATCGTTAAGTAATAGAACCACCAATATTCACTAAAGGTGATTTAAGGGATAGCTGATGAAATGTGGGTGCACATCTGTAACAGATCAAGTAGAACCATATATTTGTCATATTTGGTTAGCGCCGGTTTTGTGTCGATGCCGCAGCTTGTATAGTTTTCCTCAAACGGCCCACTGTTTGGTATGGCACTGACTACTGCCTGTGACAGAAACACCCCACTTTAATTAGGGCATGTTTGTTGTAGAATAGTAGCGGTGTGTCCACATTGTTAGGAGTATCCTAATCAACGCAACATGCCTGAGAGATCATCGAGAACGTGTAGTATTAAGCATACTGGGAGCACACTAACCCGTATATAAACAAACATTATCACGAATGAGTTAGTAGTCCGTCGATTTGTCAATCACTTCCCACTCCACTAGGAATCTGTTAGCAAGAACGTGACAGAGAGAAGCATGTGGAATCGTCTGTTTGTAGTTTGCTGGCAAAAGCGTAAACATAATGGACATGTCTAATCGTTTGTACACAAATCACAGTGTTCAACAAACATTGAGAAACTCCCTATCAGGCTGAGTTTGGGACAGTGGCAGCATAAACTTTGATTCACATACTCTCACGCACCCACGTGTCTGGGGTTGTCCTTGTTTGGCGTTGGACATATAAAAATATGGGAAGCTGCACGCTCTGTAAAATTGAGCGAACATCATGTATATACAAGCTAGCGCCTACTCAACTGTCATCCGTGTTGACTAAAGGCGGTGGTCCAACAACTCTGTCCGTTCACGTGTTTCGAATTAACAGACGCACACACTGAAACACCAGTGGTTTTTCGGTGGATAGTTGTGAAGCTAACTTTTAAGACGCTTTCGTTGGTACGCAAAACTGTAGAACGACCTGGACATTCATTGCTAGTCCACAGATGCTGTCGTCAACCACGGATGGGATGAACAGAGAACAAATGATTGTATGCAGTGAGGCAAAATAAATCTTGTGTAGAAGATAAGACTGTTTGAACAATGGTGTAGGGTCGGTCAGGCCAATATATTTACAAGGTCCTGTAAAGTTGTGATCTATATGTGATGTGGTCAGCTTGGTGGTGAATAACTAAAAACGGTAGTGTTTACAGCACTGTGTTCTTTTTTGGAACTGCTTAGCCAATTTCAATGGTTATTTGAAATATTTGGTGAATGTGTGTTTACATAATCGTGAGCGGCGAATGAACAGCAGCCTAATGGTTTCATAAAAAGGACTCACAATTTAGCGATTCGAGTTATCCTTGGAATGTTGCTATTGATAACCACGTTGTCACCCGTCCGTAACAACAGATAACACAGTCCCGTCCTGGATTCACTGTCAAGAGAAAGCCAAAGAAGAGTGTGCGGAATTCGTCCATTACATACTCCCCAGAATATCTCATGTGGCATTGTACAATTAGTTAAAAGAGCTTGTAGAACAGTGAACTTTCGAGAGACATACTGAGAATGATAAGATCTTAAATTACACTCCCCTCATATTTCCGCCGTTTTTTGGTTGACGTTTTCACATATAGCGGGTACGCTCACCTTGTGGTCGGGAGCTTATGTATCCACGTACTTCGTAATCTAAACAATTCACATACGGGTCCGGACACTGAGTCTTTCTGCGTCCATACTTGTTGTTAACTCAGACTGCCGGGGTAGTTCCTGTCCATTCAAATATGCAGCCAAACATCAAAATTTTCAAAGTCACACTCTACACATGCATGCAATGTCACATGGGCGAATGATGTCCCATACAACAGGTCAAACAGTTACTGTACAGTGACAACCATAAACAGAAACGATGCAAACACTTTTATCTGACTTTGAAATTAGGAGAAAATTAACTCTAGTTCCTATTTATATTCGATAATTTGTTAATTTTTGACTTTTTCTAAGTATATGCAAGCTGTCAGCATCCAGTTACCTGGATAAGGAGAGCCCACTCATGGAATTGAACTTCAAGCCGTGACATGCAATTCAGCAGTCTGACAATTCCACGCAATGTCGCATTTCGGTAATTCGAGCGAAGATTGTGTCAACATCCGCTACCCATATAGAGCGACACATGATCCCTTCCGTTAATCCGTTTTAAATTCTATATTGCACACCTTTAAGGAATTAACAGATTATACAGATTAATAGAGCGGTCCGTTCTAAATGCAGGAAGTGTCTACCGAACACACGATGATGTTGTGGGAGTTACCAAACCTAAGTTTTCAGATAGTTTTTATCTTAGTTTATAAGGAGTGGTCAGCAGTGACAGAAAGTTACTTAACAGTCATCCACCTACTCTTGCCTGAAACCATAAAGCACACACTGATGACTTGTTAGTAAATCAGTCTAAATGGACTGTGCCTGTTCAGATTAGAGGGATGTAAACACGTCGTATAGCAACCATATTAATGAGATAAGCATATAATGGTGGTCTTTTAAACAAAAGGTTTGATTCGTAACAGGAAAGGCTTTTAGAACGAACCTTATCGATAGTGTTTCTACCCAATGAGCCCAAACATGGCCAAGTCCGATGAAACCGTGTCTGTTAGAGGGTGAGAGGCAAGAAATATAATTCAATTACTACTCTACCCACTGGGCAGGAATTCGCACTATGTCGTCAGTTTATGGTACTCCCAACAAGGTATCATCAAGGACATAAGAGATGCTGGTTGTTTTTGTCGAACTGCGTCATCTGTGGCGTTGTAATGTCGTACGGTTGTGCTCTTAATGAGGGCTATATAATGCTCATGTTTCTTGTTTTACTTCCTAGTTCGGAAACGCTCTCTGTTCGATTTGATGATATCAACAGACTTGGTGTGTTTGGCCATCGTTGTGTCCACGAGTTAGTGCGAGTATGTAGTTCGGACCATTTGAGGAAGGCGACAAGTAGTCATCTAAATAAGTTGCACAGTTTTTGATGTTTGGCTTACGCATTTCACATGAGCAGTAGCCTATTTAAAATACCTTCTGATCAGGCTGATGGCCATTGTAAATGAAAAAATGCTTAAGTGAGCACAAGCATATCAGTTGTTCTGAATACTCCCAATTCTCCGTGTGTTTCGTCGCAGCAAAACGTTTATTTTTCGTCCAGAAACAGACACGTGGCATTCTCACAACTGATGAATAAATCAAATCAGCTGAGCGTGCGTAGTACTCACCTCTCCAGTTTTCAACTTGGACAACATAAAACATACGCTCATCAACCCTTGTTTTTTTCGTTGTATTGGTACATTCCATTAGTGCCAGTTTTGAAGACGGAATTCAAAGTACAGTTGAAACCCTCTTAGATTTCATAATTGATTGCGATAGACACCTTGGATAATTCACATTGATTGATAAGTCACTGTAGTGTGATAACTATAAACCACTTTGAGAAACACTACATATGACAAAACTATGAAAATCATAATGGTGCGCTACTGTTGATAATGTCGTACCAATTAAGTAACCTACGTAGGTCATCTGGTACCAGGAGTTTCTTGATGATAAAGATAGTTCCGATTGAAACACTGTCCGATATATTGTTGGCAACAAGCACATACATTCGGAGAGGGGAAAACGCGGTTCTTGAATAAGCATTTGTAGATCTGTTTGCTATGGGTTCTTTAATATTAACCGTTTGTTAGCTTAATGACCCACTGCTCAAAATTGTGCGATTAAAGACATACTATTTCACGAGTGAAAACTTGGTTGGCCTAAGTCTGCCTACCTGCATCCAACTCGTGCTTCCGATCTAAACAGACGCACCCGCAGGAACAACTATATGATACACCCCTAACCTCCCGGTCTCATGTGAGCCTGAAGTCTACCACTATTCTAGCCGACATTTTCTGTCCAACAAGTCAAGCGTAGGTATAAGGATATGAACCAGAGCATGTCGTTTATGCCTTCTTGCGAAAACGTGCCGGGTGTATAGCATTCAGGTTGCACACTGTCCAGTAGCGACCTCAAACGTAATGTACCGACTTGTCCCGTCGTAAATATCATTAATACCTATGTATAGCCCCGCTATGTTACGTGTCATATACTTAATGTATTTCTGAAAAAACTTTTCAGAAGATTGTATCGGAAACCACCTAGGTGAAAACTAGACGTTTATGTGTAACACCATAAGAATAGTGTGCTTCGCTAATCCTTAAATACCATGTGTCAGTCTCACGTAACTACAATGTTCATAAAGTTGCACGGTGCAGACGATGTGTCCTTGATGATTCCATATTTTCACATTATCTCCCTTTCTGCAGACTTCATTTTGTTTTGATGTACGTCCATACACTACATAACATTGATTTCTCAGTACCTGTGTACAACAGTTGAGGCTAAAATACAGGCCAAACAATTCCTTGTTGGCACTGTTAACAAGCATACGGTTATGTGTAAATGCGATAGGTCATACGCATTTATTTTCCTATGTATTTTAATAATAATGCATATGTCGTTACACATTTGCCACTTTCCTCATGTCTGTCTAACGTCCAGAAGATCTACGTGCATTGGTAAGGTCAGCGAAAGTTGAATGCGTAAAAATATGTCCACAATAACGTTGACTGAATGGACACTCATGCTAAGTGATGGGAAACTCCGTTGGTCAGCTTTTGACCTATTTAGATATCGAAGTAGAATAGAGGAAAACTCGATTTACTCTATTCCGCCAGCAGCTACTTTGTCTTCCTTCGTAGTTGTTTAGAATGCTACTCAAATTGATTGAATGACTGTTTTAATATGATCTGCGTTTTCCTGTTAACGAGAATCGGACTGTCTTATCTCACTTGGTTGACAAGAAGTGCCAATGTTGAGTTGGTTAACGTTGTGTTCACTCTTATCTGCTAAAAAGCGAACACAGACTGTACACGCTACACGGATTGTGTCAGATAGTGGGTGGGTATGTACACATTCACGCTATGTTATTGTAATCAAGACCACAGCAACCCGATGCGTTGGTTTACTCAGCTTTGTGCACAGCACGCCAGCTGCCAAGTTTGGATCAGTGTAGCTTCAGTGAAGACCACTACTTTTGCAGTCCGATTGTGCAACAATATTTTGAATGTGACAGGTGGATCGCCTTAGTGACCATTTGGCGTGATGTGTTTTTCTAACAAAGATGTGGGATTTCGAATAGAGGGTTCACTAGTTTGAGGTGGTTGCGTCATCAGTTGTTTTAACCATTTCGGGAGGTGTTCTGTTACTCTCTGAGACGGTTGTTGATCTGTTCTGCCTATGTAGCCGTCAATACAGCTGCAAGTGAAAGACAGAGTGACTACACGTACTAAGTTGGTGATCATGGTGCATTGGTCCGTGGATGAGTTGAAATAAACACAGCCACGCAGTCGCATACAAACGAGCTAGAACAGGTTGGAAGTTGTGCCTAAGCTGGTTCACCATCTGGCCTCTTTGAGTCGCAAAAAAATGAAACATCTTTTGAGCGGTTTGTGTTAGTTCACTGTTCGTCTTCACCTCGTCATGAACCTCTATGAGTTTCTCAGGATGCCCATTTGTTGATAGTTTTGCTTAACATTTTATAACTTGCTTACAGCTGCTCAGAAGTACAATTACGTATTGTTCTCTTACACAGAGTTTTGACCACATCACGTTTGTAAGCAACTGCAGTGAAACTGGAGAGCTTAATATCTTCAAATTTTAGTTTGCGTTGGGCGAAACTCTACAAAGTACCATCTACACGTCTATTGATGAATGTCTGTCGAATGTTAGAGGGTTATTCGATTCATCTCCGTTACATAAAATAGTCTGAGATGAATATTTTTGGGATAGTTAAAAGACAAGTTACAATGATTAACATCACTGAATGTCGTGTCGTTTACACCACAAAGCTTCGACAAGTTTATTTCGAACTTGCTACTCAATCAGTCCTACAAAAATGGTAGCTAGGTTTGGAATTAATTGACCAAACAGCAAAACCGTCTGCTGTCTGTATTTAAGTCCTTTGAAACTGTCTCCAATGTTTGCTGTGCATAATGGAATGAGGTAGTCGGCAATTCAAGGGAAGCACCTACACTACAGTTCTGATTGGAAATAAAATCGCACAAGATTTCAATTACTTCACGGAGAGAAGCAGGTGCTCATAAGAACTCAGCATCGATGGGCTGCATTACTTACATACTCACCTAAATGTATTCTAAGGCTTTTTTTAGTCCAAAAGGGTCTTGCAGACAGTACAGCCATAACGTTTCAACAATGGGATCCAAAATATTTACTGCCCACTAAACAACTTTACGGTACAAGGAGGCAGCTGTATTCAAGATCGGGTGGAATGGTGTACCATTCTTGTGTAGTTCAGGGATGCATCTGGTTTGGTGACTTTTTCCTACAAATTGGTCTCAGTTACCTGTATTCGGTTTCAGACATATTCCACAATAAGAGTATTTGAAGCTGCTTCACGAATGACCTCTCTAGTAACAGATTATCCTTACCACTTTTGTCCAGCTAGAAATTTCTTTGATCTTCCAAAACGATATTTGTGTTCCTTATGTAATGGACCTTGCTCGTGACAAATCCAAAGCCCTTGTATGATTCGAGAACTATTTCATGACCTGACAGCTTACTGTCTTAACCAACTGTGCTGGTAAATGGGTTGATGAAAATTAACAAAAATATTCTCCCATTTTGCACCAAACTAGCCCGTATCATCAGACAACGTGGACAACAAGATCTTCAACTGATCATGGATACACTGAAATTGAATTTGTTTATCTAACTTCCGAATCTCCTTTATTGATATTTTAACTTCATTTTGAATGCACCTGGATCCAGCTGCATCTGTGTTAACAGAACGTACGGAATTTTATGCATATGATCAAAACAAATAATTGGGGAAACACTCACATCTGCTGACCTTGAGAGGCGGTACTTTCGGGAATGAGGAGTTTTGACCGCATCCTTTGCAACAGTGTCTCTCGAAAATTCCCTAACTTTACATTGCATACCAGTAACAATTTTGTAGGAGTTCCATATGTCAATTACCAGTTTTTAAAGATTGTTTACTTTTCCACCAGTGACATCAATACGCAGTAAGTTGGGTTAGCGAGAGTGACATCCGTCTTCGATAATTTCGATAACAGCTTAACAAAAAAAAGTGGCGACCGGGCGATCTAGCCGTTATTCGCATGCAAATGTGGCTGAGCGTCTATTTATGATGATTTAGTCGTGTCCAAATTTAGGATAGTAGGGCAGCGGTCAACAAGGTTGCATCATAAAAGCAAGGCAGGAGCTCTAGTCTCGACCGTAGCAAGAATATTTACTACTGAAGAGCTCCAGCGGGAGTGCAACTCGAGACTATGACGTTTTTGGAAATCGACTGGCCGGGGAGTCTATCTGGGGGCGGAAGATGTGACCAGTTGTGAATGATGTTCAATTTACGGAGTAGATCAAAATCCTCTACTACTTACCACTAGTCAGAATGGAAGGGGTTGGTCTGATTGAGTACCTTCTTCTCACAAATCAATACTTGTCCGCTCTACTGCGTCGTTACCATGGCAAACAGTCCAATTCTTGCACAACGGTGATAGCCAGATTGCGTATGAGAAGTTTGGAACACTGAGTTCTCTTTACGAATTTATCAGTGTAGAAAGGGAAAATAAGTTGTAACACGCTTGTTATTCACTCACTTTGATCAAACTCGAACGTGGCACATGCAGATTAGACAAAATAAATTGGTGTGTACACTGCGGAATCGAGCAGTCTGTCTACCTTGGATCTGATAACAGTCCTTCTTTAATGTACAGCTCTATGGTTCACTGTTTTTATTGTTGTTGCTATCGGTATGCCCTATTTGTTTCAATGTTTTACCTTCGTCACTGAAAAGAACAATCAAAATGTTAACATCTAGTTCAATCTTCTTTCGTTATCAGTGGACATTAGACTTGATTACATGATGTTCGGTGTTAAGTTGGCCATGAACACAAGTTGTCTATCACTGTTTGTTCAGTATGTATGAGATGTGTTTTGTGTTTTCTAGGTGAGCTTGTTGAAAACTATAAGAACGCATTATACAAACATTCATATTTTCTGGTAATTTGCATGCATATTTCTTCATTTAGATTCGTGTGGCTATTCCCAGTTCGCCGTATCAACAGTTTCAAACCAAACTTGCATCACATATACCTGCATCGGCATGGACTAGTAATGGGGCGTGTTATTCACTGGATCAGAATCCATGCCAAACGCAGCCTGTTCTAGTCAGTTCCCTCGCTCGGCAATCTCACTATATCCCACATGATAGTTATTCCCTATTCTCACAAACAGTTCCAACTGGCTATCAAATTGGAGAAGTTCGTGCTCCTCAAAACAATGAAGTTCATTTCTTCCATTCACAGCTGCCTGTTATTTTTCAAGAGAGTTCTGATGAAAGAGTAGTAAAAGTGCCCCATCGGGCTCACTCGGTTGAAGTGACCGACGACTGGGCATTTTGTGGAAACCCCTATTGCCCTAGTAGACGAGATCACTACTCATACTCCAGAATGAGTGAACATTTGAAAACGAAGCGTAGTCATTCGGGACAAAAGTACTACTCCCCTGTAGCAAACACTAGTTTGAAAAACCACAGACCTGTGAACCCTTACAGTATTCGACCTTCCTCTCACCAGGACAACAGAACTCTTGTTCATGAACAAGCTAGAAAGGATTACCAACCGCTTAAGCAGAAACCAGGACAACGTTCACAAGAGGTCAGTGATAATTGTCCGTTCTTAACAAACATTACTGTAATTAAGGCCCCTTCTGTGAACACTGTGGATCCAAACTCAGGTGAGAATGCATCACATTCTGAACGGGGTGCCCACCTGAAAGCATCACATTGGAATGCATTCCCTTGTTTTGAAGATTGCATGGACAGATCAAACACGTTTGGAGCACACAACCACACAGACGTCAAACACACAAGAAGGATCAGTTGGCCAAGGCAACTGATTCAACAAGCTCCTCCAGAGTCGAAGTCCCCCTCTAGGAGGAACTCCGAACTGTCCAATTCAAGTTCCACTATAATTGCCAGCAGTTCATCCCCACCAACCCCAACTTCACAGGAGCCATCGTATTCACGTGTTGAGTCACTGACTTCACACAAGAAACGGTCTGAACTTCATGAGGGTCAAGCTGTCAGTTTAACCGAACAGTCAAATAAACGGCGGTTAGAGCAAGAGAATCACTTGCTAGCTTGGTTACAAGGAGACCAAACGGTTCTACATTCGTTCAAGGTAATTTGTTTAGTATTTTCTGAATGCCTTTCCAATATTCAATAATGGAACATTTTGACATAACCTAACAGGGCAATAGGTACAAATACGTTACCAATTTTTTCACTAATTACACTGTCCGTACTAACATAGGTCGAGGGAGGACTTCGGCCACCTCCCAAGTGTTCCGCATGTTAGACTGTTATCCCTCAAACGCAAACGGAAGCGATCACTGCTTGGGCATACACTTTTCAACTTGTCATCTGACAAGTAAACGTCTACAGCACAAGGGCCTGTTGTCAGTTGATATAAATGGCCACGTTTGAATCAAATACTGTTACATCTCGAACGTAGGCTGTAGCAGTCACGGCAATTTCGGATCAGATTTGCAAACGTTTGATGGGAGTCGTCATTATCAGGTTGTCGTAATCCCCATTAACAATTCTTCAAACAGAAGTTGCGGACTGTTTCACACGCCTTTTCCTCCTAAAGTTCACCAAAACTTTGATAGATTTGTCTGTCCCATATTCTCAAATGACACATAATCACAAACAACCACATGGCGCGTACGTTTACCTCAATTCCTAATCAACTAATGTTCAACATTCAGCCGAGACTGTAGAGCTTTAAAACTAATTGAATTTTTTTTCTGTGCTATCACTTACATGGGGCGTGACATTCACTCCTTGGAAATGAATCAACGTCAGAAATGAAGTGGAAAAAATCCTGCACTCCGTGCATATTCAATATGAACTCAATCGCTTATCAAAAACGAGCACTCAGTGACCAGAACACAACTCACGACTGATCACCGTTTTCGTATCCAGATAGACTTCCCGGTTAACCGATTTCAAAAAGGAGTCATAGTCTCGAGTTCCATTCCCGATAAAGGACGTCAATAGTATATATTGTTGCTACAGTGGAGATTAGAAGTCCGGACCCGCTTTTATGATGTAACCGTGTTGACCACTGCCCTAGTGATCTAACATTAGGCACGAATATATCGTCATAAATAAAAGCTCACCCACTTTCACTTGTGAGTAATGATCTAGTTCGATTGTCTCGGTAGGAT
The DNA here is from genome assembly GCA_008508345.1 of Paragonimus westermani. Lineage (NCBI taxonomy): Eukaryota > Metazoa > Platyhelminthes > Trematoda > Plagiorchiida > Troglotrematidae > Paragonimus > Paragonimus westermani. The sequence continues at coordinate 159,384 of QNGE01001009.1, forward strand.
TCACACTAACTGTCCTGTTAACTTCAATCGATAACCACATGGATAGGGTTTTTAAACATACAGAAACATCGCATCTCATCAAACCCGCTCTATCGAGAGTATCCGTTCGGAAGAGTTTGGCTGAACAATCAATCTGAATGCGAAGAATGCCACCAAATGAGTGATGTTCATGGTCGTTCTGCTTGATGCCTTTTATAGAAGTTATTATACTACTTGCAAACTGTAGTAGTAAGAACATAATGAACAGTTATCGTTAGGGATGCAGGCTGTTAGTTGAGCAGTCTGTCTGCTTCAGTACATCTGCTAAGAAAGAATTTTCAGGCTTCAGTCATTGAACTTTCTAATACAGCCAGCCAGGAGGAGTGTCATGTCTATGCTGTCTAGTGTCACGCTAGCCGCCGCGATATAGGATGTACCGTCATTTCGAAAGCTCGCGTTTTTAAGAATATGGTGACTATATGAAGTACTTTTGGAGACTCAGTTTGTCTTTGTTAGTAGAAGATCCGCTAACTTCTGCAGTGCACCGAGTAGTTCACTGAACGAGAAACCGAAGTAGCACAATTATCCGTGAAATACAAAAATGTCATATTCATACTCAGATCACATGCCGGATGCGTTTCGGCTTTTCAAATATGCTGACATTTCATCAGATGTTAAGACGTAGAGAACAAGTAGTGTTCTGTGTTACGTTCAAGCAGGGAATGAGTAGAACCCGGTACAGTGTGTAAGTTGCGGATTGCAAACATGGTTGTCTTCGTGTCGCATCACTTGCTTCAACGACAGAAAGCCCTGGTAACTTCAGTGCTTGAAGAAGAGTTTTGCGGACACATTTTGGGATTTCTCAGTGAGGAGTCCGACAATCTCCGCAGTGCTCAGAACATTACATTTCGCAACTTTGGCATGAACACAGATGACGCGGTGGGTCAACCCAAGTGCGAAATCCCCAGTAACTGTGCTACCCAAGTCGAATAGGTGGGCCGGAAGTGCGCTGGAGATGTTTCGTTGCTGTCCAGTTGACAACCTAGCAGCATGATGCAACCGATGTAACCCTCTTCACAGGAGCGAGAAAATCGGCAATAACAGAATAACTTGTCACTACTGGGCATCGAGTCTTTGAGTTGAAGGCCTACTTTTGGTTTGAGAGTGGACGATGGTCTTAGCCTGCTCGCATTACATAGGTTCTGGTTGGGTGTCTGTGTTATGAACGAGTCAACTGGCAAACCTATTCAGAATACGTCGAAAAAATTAGATAACTTTATAAAGGACCCTCATTTCCTGTTTATCCCACTTCTTGTTGCTATCATTTAAGCACAACTTGATAGCATCCACGTGCCCCGGAAGGAAGGCCCGTGATTATCAGTGAGAATTGAAGTCCCTGGTTTTCTTGGGCCTTCAAATATTATAAGGCTGTTACCTAGAGGCCATCACTTCAGCTATTCTTAAAAAAGACAGTCAGGAATCAGAGTAATTGTTGGCTCACTTTTTATACTCATGAAGAAATGAAAACTACTCTCTGACCAGAGGTTAGGTCAGTTACAATTCTCAGATTTTGGTAAAGGGTTATTAATCAACTCACAAGTTGCTTAGCTTGACACCGATCGAGATTTTCTTGCTTCGTTAGCAAACTGCTGTCCAGTAGACTGACCTTGGGATGAAGAAGGCAGAAGTGCACATTACAACGGTTATTTTATTTAAAGAGAACGAAGTGTTTGAATTATCAGATGGGTGCCCACTTTTAAAATTGCATAAGCGCAGTATATCAAGAAAACTGTCGGTATTCTTCAGCTTAGGTTAAAGTCAACTAGGAACTGTTTAACGTAGTTGGCGTTAATGGTATATGCTTCAAAACTGTCCGTGCTTGCCATTTTGATCAACTTTGCCTCAGGCGAAGTGATGGAGGACTGTCTATAGTATTCGTAGAAGATTCAGTAAAACTTCTTTGGAAATAAAAGATTTATTGTCCCTGGATTTGCTCATAATGATGTTTTACCGTTCGACAAGCTCCATGTAATGCGACTGGAGTCAGACAACACCTCAAACGTTGCCGTGCACATCAAGGCGCGCATTACAATTTCGAAGTGGGAGGCGCTTCTGCATGACTTCAATGATTGTGTAGATTTGAGCATAGACAGCTATGAGTTGAGGGTTAATGAATGAATCTGGGTGCACATGCAGCTGTGGGTGTATATATATATGCGATGTAGTAAAAGCGCGCATTTGAAAGATTGGAGCAGTCTCTGTACATCTAGGTTACACAAGCAAATAAAGGTCTGTCACTCTGGATCCTAATGGATTGGGATACATGATATTAGTAAGTGCGAATTAGTGCTGCTGCGGCAAAGCATGACTGCTCACAGCAGGGTAAATAAACGTTATTAAAATACCTGAGTAATGAATCATGCTTCCGAGGAGACGCATCAACTATTAAGCAAAGATGTTACGAGGCGTATCTGTATATCATAAAAAGGGCCAGGATAACAGCCTTGAGGAAGCATAAACCGGGATGGATGGGCTATTAACATGATGGTGATGGTGGTACTGCACTCAATGAACGTGGCTTCAGAGTGATGGTGTGAACTTCAAATGACCACCGAGGAATTGACTGTTGTTCGCTCTACCCATTGTTACAATGCTGTGTTGTGAGAGCACAGAGCCTTAAGATATTTTGAGGGACACCTTAGTAAATGTCAGACTGTGCTTTTCCAAATAAATATCGCCCCTTTGGTCAATTTGAATTAATTACATTTTATAATATCTAACTTTCACTTATACTCAACAGAACTGAGTTCATATCAGTTACATGTAAACTACCCCTACACACAGTCAACATTCTTCTTGTGAACTATCTGTGTTCACTAATTATGGATGGACGATCAAACACACTAGCATAGATGTTATGCAAACCGTGATAACTGTCTTCAATCATTTTCCGCTGATTAAGATTTGAGACCTTGGTAGACCAAATTGGAAAATAATTTACATTTTTATTCAGTTTTCGTTTTCTTTTAGGCCTCTGAGTAATCTTCTTTCGAAAAGAATGTTTTCGAGTTTCGCTGTTGTTATAGCACGCAAGTGACGATAAATTCTCTTCACCTAAATCTCCAACTTCGACACGTTATCTAGAAAGTACTGATCCCAGCGTTAAAAAACGGAGTTAATAAGACCAAAAGTGTGTCCGCTGCAATAGAGATCAAGTCAATCTGAATACTATTCACAAGAGAATGTGGCTGGGTGTTTAGAGTTGATAGTTTGGTCGCGCTTTAACATCTGGTTAGAGGTGCAGTACTCGACGGAGCTGCTGCAGGATCGGAGTTCAAAACCTGTTCTGACCGATATCACATTGGTATTTTCCTTCCTTCGCTGACTTTGGTAGTCAGTTGCGAGGCCAATTTTTGTGGATATCATTCAAGCTGTTAGTTGCATGATTCCGATATATAGGAGGGAAATGATCTTGGAGTAGGTCACTTACCAGTTTTTTGCGGCGTGGCCGTCGTTGGAGAATGTATAATTTAGGGATAAGTGTATGTGTTGTACAGAGCCTCATGTCATGCTAAATTGGTCATTTCCTCGGAAGTAGTGGTTGTCCCGGCTGCTATTGTGTTGGTGATTACAACCACACTTTCAACCTTAAAAAGTGTTTACAAGCCTATCTGGTCGCTCTAACTAAAAAAGTCTATCCTTCTTAAGTGTTAAGCGCATAGTTGAGGCTGGCCACACGGCGAAAGTAATCAACAACTTTAATATCCATTTTTGCATCAGAAAGAGGTACATCCTACAACTTGCTGAGCTGCTTTCAAACCAACTTCTCAGTCTGTCTTTGCTTGCTAATAAATAGTTTATGTTGATGCGCCAACTACCCTGGTCGCATTAATGCGACCACGATGAACTGTTAATAAGGGCCCATCGGCTTGCGTATAGGTCTCATGAACTTATCTGTCTCTCACTGTATGAGAGACTGTGACCTAATTATATGTACACGTGCCTGTGGGTTGTGCTGATTGTCAACCCGGAAAACATCACGTGAGTTACATACTTTGCTTGTTCTGTCAAAATAACTTAAATGTCTTGAACACAAGTCTCCATTTGTACAGTTTTAGTTAGCCGACAAGTTAAGGCGATTGGTCCACCGTATACCATTTCAGTAATAGGTGTATTCGGTTGACTGGACCACTGACTGTTGCAGCTAGAGAAAACATAGATGTCTTGCTTTATGTTTCCTTATATGAAGTTAGTAGGTAGCACGAGGTTTTCGTTTATTGTGAATTGGACATCACTCACAATTGAGTGTAGCTCCTGTAATCAAGTAGACTTTTCAGTCAGTATGTTTCGAAAAGAAGCTTTATATTCGTGCTTCTCTCTTGCCAGACCTCGTCAGTAGCGCATATTTTTGCCACGGCCGTGATAACCACTGTGTCACTGACCTCACAAAAGGCATGACCAGCTAATCACATGCAAACGCTCACACACATTCACTTGTGAGTAATATTTGGTTAACCCGATCGCCTCGACAGGAGACATTAACAATAAGACCAATCATGAAAATGATCTAACAAACCTATACGTACTTTCTACGTAGCCCAATTAAGCCTAGTCCTTAACACTACTGATTACCATTGCCCATTACGTCAGTCACCAAACATGTCAAACTCACGCTATATTTGTGGACTTACACATGGGTATCCATATTGTTGAATCAAGAAGCACATACCAGCGTATGCTGGAAACATGCTTGGAAGTAACGATATGACGCGACCAAGTGTGGTTTCGACAAAAAATCACAAAGAGCCAGCATCATCTGTTGCTCGACATTTGTTCATCCGTCGTCCCTAAGTTTTTTCAAGCAAAACCTATTACACCCCTTACGTGGGATTGGACCAAAGGTAGTATTTGGATTGTAGGAGCGATACATGATCAGAGATGATGCTCCCTGTCACAACCCATTTACCCAGGCGACAAATCCGCCACGACAATTTACGGGCGCTCAGTGTATGCAGTTTCATCGGATATTTCGCACCTTTCCTCCATTCTTTTGTTGCCAAACTGCAATAGGGATCTGATAATACGCGGTTTGCAAGCCGTCTGTTTGCCTGATGGGTCGAAACAGATGTGATTTAGTCTACAACAGACAGAAACGTCTGTTTGTGTGCCTAGAAAGAGACGTGAAAGTCGGGCACAAAAATGCGTTAAAGCGAACTTCGCGGGTGCAAAACACCATTACTCATTTTGTAGCTCTTTTGGGCTTGTTATATTTGTTCCTATACTTGCATATGCACGCCTACTCGCGAGTAGTACAGATTATGCGCTCAGTAAAGTGTTTATCACTTCCAGCCGGATGTTTTTAGCATCACCTGAACGCCATTCTTCTTTGGTGAAGACTTTCATTTTCAAAAAAACTCTTCTGCCGATCGCCTTTGAAGGAAGCCCCGTACGCAAGTTTCACACTTAGTACAGGATCACGACATTTCTCCGATCTTCGTGATTGTGACATGAAGGTGTAAACTGTCACCCAACTGAACTCTCATTAAGCATAATCAAATCATCCTACTCAAAAACTGGACTTCACTCTCATATAAATATCAGCGAGCTTTTTTGAACATTTTGAAAATATGATTATGGTCCAGGAGTGAATATGCGCCACTGATTAGCTTTAACAGGAAATGGGCCGCGTGATAAGTGTACCTCTCTATGAAGGTTGCTATCGAATGTGATTTGTCTGCAATACCTGACCATAAAACCCTTGAACATCAATCATTAACTAACACTTCTACTCGTTTCAGTGAGGTTCGTGATCTCAACCTAACTGAAAGATCAGGATAATGGAGAATAGATCAAGCTGTACAGGAGCGAAACAGTTTATGTTCTTACCGAAAACATCGAGCAAGCTGAACGCTGTCCGTATGCTATAGTTTCTGAACATTCAGGTTTGCTGAATCCCTTGTATCCAAGCTAAGTCATTCAAGTGAAGGATAACACGCTTGTCTTGGGTCTGATAAAAAGGGTGAGCCAAAATGTGTGTAAAAACGAAAACTCTCTTGAAATTTGGGCGGAGTTCAATTTGTGGCTGGATTATATTCCAGTAGTGTTCAATCAAGCCGTCTTGCACCTTTTCAACTAACATCTGATTGATACACCTCAAACGGACATTTTCACTTCCGGAACCTGTGTTCGTTCACTACCTTCGGCAGTTCATCACGTTCTACGAAATTGGACTTGGTAGGGCTGCGTAGTTTTGAATGTAAATTAGCAGTTGGCATTGGAGTGTGACGTTAGTTAGTTTTGTGTTGGTTATTTTGTTACTTTTGTGTGTGATATTTCGTAGTTACCATGCCGTACCATTTATCCCCACACATTTGTAATATATCAGGTCTGGGTTGGACAAAATGCTGCTGGTGTCGCAATGTTTTTACTCAACCTCTTCGTCCTGATACTGGTGGTCATCGTATCGCATTTAAACGGTTCATCGAGGTCTAGACAACCAGAAAACTGAACCGCGTGACCTGGCTGGTGGTCCCGAGCGATCTGGTTGCCTTTCATATCTTCCTATCCGTAATCTCAATCTGCTAATCCACAGATAGTTGACCTTGTTACAACGACGTTCTGTAGTTATGTGTGTGCTCGTGTGGATAAATCTACAAATTGTACAGTCCGGACATTCACGCATTTTCTTTTTTGCCAGTTTTCTATATTTAGCGTAGAATAAATGAAACTAGGTAGCGTCTGACAATGTCCCTGTACCTTGACATGAACTTTCTTCTCTTATTGTATATAAAATATGTGAATACACTTAATTATGTGTAATAATGTACATGAAGATGTTCAGTGCTCATGTGTTTGTCTTATGTTTACATGTTCAACTTGAAAGAGTCAGAAGAAATCACGTTGGACACAGTAACTGATGTTCTCCGTCTTAGAGCGCATCCGCACCACAATTCCTCTATGTTCACAAGTATTAATTGAAGGCAATAGGAAATGGTAAATTTAAACTCAATTGAGGCTGACTCTTGAATACAACGCCTAACAGTGACAGAACGACAAACTTCGTAACATTTCGTTCAGTGGTTCAGCTGCACAACACCAAAGGATTAGAGATAGAATAACCTAAGGAATATACTCACATGAAATGTCGAAACTGCTTGCCTTAGCAACAATAACTTCACAGCTGCACAGAAACTGATCATGCGCCGAGTAGCCATTCAAATGGTAGTTGTAAAGTTGTACAACACCCTGGGTGAGACTCCCGTCCACGAATGTATAATAAATGATCAGAAAAACCTGCTCTTATCAATGATAGTATTACGACTGTCGAACGGTTTTAAGCTGCTGTTTCTAACAAAATTATTTCGCCATTTTTAGAAAAAGTGGTGAGACATTTGTGGAGTCTTTGGCTGATTCATATCGACAAATATGAACCACCATCACTCTGTTTGTGAACTGAGCTGAGAATGTTTTAGTCCACTTAGCTAGGATGGAAAATGTAGACACACGCGAAAACTACTCAGGATTTGGCCATAACTTTGCTGTACTTTGAGTTCCGCATTACGCCATGCATCATCGTTTCACTGTACCAAGGGATGTGAACATCAAGGGAGAATAAGGTGTCTGAGTCAAAAATCCCCAAATCTATTCGATGGATTGTTCGGCAGTCTAGTAGTCGGTTGGTCGTGAAAGCATTCCGAAAAAGCAAGTACGCATACTATTAACACTGCTTTGATAGTTTTAAAGAGCATGTCAAACACAGTATTAAGTGGGGGATTTTAGTCATGATTATTCACCTTTGTCGTTGATGCAATAATAGCCCACTGTCAACAGAACACATACACCGCAGAGGTTGACGTTCAAGTTGATAACAAGGTATCCGACGTGAAACATGATAACGACGAGTTGCAAGTTTTCGATCATTTTCAACAGATAAAGTCACACTGGATATAACTTTATTGCAGTTCAGAGGATAAGATGCCATTCAAAGTCGTTGATGTGGTGAGCAGTCTTCGAATTGCTAGAGGCATTTTTGTGGTTGTTGGTCGGCATGTGTACTACGTTAACTACATCACCGAAGTGAGTAATGTGAAATTCGAATTGGTATTCCTAAGGCTGTCAGTCTGCGAAATGCGTGTGCACGTGTGCAGTCTATGAATTAGAGTTGTAGGCATAAGATCACAGTTAGGGCAGTTGTTTACTGTTTTAATGTTCACTGCTAATAAGTGTAGATAACTTATAACGCATTGAGGTATTATAACTGCATTTACTTGTGTGCAGAGAAAAGGTCAATGTGCAAGGAAAAATCAGGTTTGGATGTAAGGTTTCATCACTGAGAACTAGATGAGACCATTCGTCCTCTTCCTGAAAACGGCATAAAGTCATAGGATTTTGTCACTTGGTACAAATACCAACCAGTTGTTTATCATGCTTTCCGATATCTGTCTTGTCCCCACTCACTGGCACAAACCGCGAGGATTTGACAAATAAGACTGAAAAAAACTACTTCAACCGCTTAGAAACTGAAGGTCATTTACGTCTACCTGAGCGATTCACGTAACCACAAATGTTACGGAAGGTGGAGGAGGCTCGAGATTGGCCACGTGACTGCTGCCCCCATTTGACTGAACAGTCCGTGACGTTGGAATAATCAGCGGAACGGAACAGCGAGGGTCACGAAGAGGCTAGCTAACAGATGTTGTCTTGCATTCTGTCACAAATCAAAAGCGTGACTTGGTATGAATGCTGGCGTGTACCTTTGAAGCCAGCCAACGAGTTGACATGATGGTGATGACGTAGAACTTGGTGTGAATACGTGTGTATATTCATTACCCATCTGTGTTTGTCGGTAGTGGATAACCTGCACGTTTTAAGTTTATAACTGATGAGATTGAACAAAGTGTTAACATCTCATGTGTCAATCTTCTGCTCTGATGAAGTTGTTAAGAGAAAATTCTGTACGTTTCACCATCAGGTGGAAAGAATCAAGAACATTCTAGTGATATTTATTTCTACGACATCACATTGAAAATTTGTTCTCATTTGTCATAGTCCGTTCAGATGCACATATGTTAAACTGTCACACGAGGTTCATAAGAAGGTCAACAAGTCTCCCAGATAGCAGACGGATTAGACGGTTCAATACATCGTAGTGAACGTATGATACCGATGCACAGTATTCTAGATTGAAAGGTTCAGGGCGTCAATAAGGAAGCGTGCAAGAGTAAGGTTCAATGAATCACGCTAGGTCAATCGTGGATGCCACACAACAAACAATTAGCATGTCACATGAGTGGTCAGAAAGCGACTAGAGAATACGTCCTAGTCAGTTGTGATACAACTGAGAGTCAGTAAATATTAGCAAGCATTTCACTTTTATGGAATATATCTGCCTGGAGGAGTGGTGGGCATAAATGTACCAAAAATTACTGTTCCGATCAGAATTGATTAACAGTAGCCCTTAATTTTCACATTTTTTTGTTAGTACCTTCTGGACAGTTGTCTGAAGCTACTGGTTCAGAAACACCTTGAGGAACTATATTAATGACTAGCGTATATTCGTGGGTCGTCATTAGATTAATTCGCCAAACAGATCAAATTTGTCATACTTCAGTCATCTTGTCTGTCTTTTGATTGACGGTCGTATACTATCAGGTTTACTTGTTTGCCGTGTTCGACTGGTCCGCTGAGTGAATTCGGTGAAACACTATTCATTCGGTGTGTTGTTGAGACTGCTGACGATTAAACATATTCCAAAATACTTTTGGGGCCGACTTGTCTAAGGAAGTGTCATCTACGTATTTATGTGTAAGTGGTTAATGTAGCTCGTAGTGTATTTAATGCTGATGCTAACATAGTTGTGTGTATCATATTGCTCTGGTCCGACATTTAACTTTCTTGTAGCTCTGTGAGCCTGAAACAGTGAGCTAAATAGGATATCTCAAAGAAGCAAAACATTCAGACACCCATTAACGAAACGATTAAATTAAAGTAATGAATTCATCTGATTTGCTAACGTAGTCAAACCACAGGATGCAGCTCAGGTGGATCATGAACTGATACATTGCACGATAACTCAAACAGAATAACAGTTCCACTAAATAAGCGATCGTCGTTCCAAACAGTCCCGTGCTGACGGTGACCGTAGATTTTTCTGTCGTCGTTTAGTTTTTTTGGACTGCATAATTATTCTTGTCGTTGCATTTCAGTCACTGCTCACTTTTAGTCAGAAGATTTCACTACCAATAAGGGGCATAATACCCCGTCATTCGGGCTGACGTCCACTCAATTATCGCAACCACTGTGCACAGTCAAAACAGATTTGTTAAACATTACAACCCACTGGTTTACAAACACCCACACCCTCTCGGGAGAAACACACGCGTTGAGTTTTACGACAATCTCACCTAATCAGCCCTCTCTGCGAAGCGAACACAGCGCGTACGCTTCCTCGCTTTTTGTCAGACAGCTGAATAAGCACTGTCAACTAACACAGATAGGTTACGAGAACGAACTGGTGGTTGTGGGCTAACACAGGCCAGAAAATGATCGATCATAACGGGAAAACCCACAAATGGTCCGCAGTAGCTGAATTGAGTAACTGGCTGACTGGGTGTCTAACCGACACCCAACCTCCACGAATGTCTCATCCATAAAACGTCGCACCCTCCAGAGTGCTCCGACATTTCACTGGCATTAAACCCATCTTACTATGTGGCAGCTTCAAAAGTAGCACATTGTAAAACGTTTCAATTTTGCTGCTTGACAGTTATGTACGGCTACCATGCTACCAGTGTTTAGAGCCAAGAACTAGGGTGACACAATGATTGGTTATTCAAAAAAGTGGCGTATTTGCTATACTGTTTCTAAAAGACCTCGAACACAGACACTAATTTGCATTTGCGACCATCCCGGGATGCCAAGGTTGCCAGTGACAAGTTCATTTATGGAAAATGCCACTCCTGTTTCTTGCATTTCTTTGTGGCTAAGTCAGTACAATGCGTGCGTCGCCCTGACTACTGGCTAGTATCAGCATGGTCGTTCCTTCTCACCACACAAGGACTACGATGGAAGTTAACGGTTTATGGTTGTGGATTGTGCGCAAACCAGACTTGTTCACCCATACGGTTTGATAGCAACACCTCAATGTTCAAGGAAGTCCACACACTACGCGCTTTCATCTTAGAATGTCATGTCGTGATTAAATCGCCTCAAAATTTCCAAAAAGTTTATTTTGAAATTCGATCGTATAGCCGTCACTCTTCACGTACAGCTTGCCAGATAGGCATCACATTGAATAAGTACACATTTGGAAACTGAATATAGTGAATAAAGTTTAGGGGCGTTTCATATTTTTTGTGAAACAACGCGAATTTTTGGCATACAAAGGGGTACTGGCTTCCCAAGTGAAAGTTACTACCTAAATCTGAATGAGAGCGCCGAAATCAGAAATCCTGATCTTGGAATTTGGCGCGGATATCTTCCATTTGTTTGTGAATCAGATCACTATTAGTAAAATTGATATCATGATTGTAGATGAACACCGATTTCGTAAAACTGGGTGGTTGTTTCCTACTCTTTGTGAGTAGTAAGATCGTTCCGTTGAACCCAAATTCCTCCAAGAATTATAATCAACATTCCCGAATGAACAGCCGACCTAGAGACTGCCATGTACGTATGAACATACTGTCAGCGGATACTTCGCGCTGTAAGAATTAGTTTGTGCAAATGAGCAACTGTATTTCAATGAATTAAAGGGGCGTATTGTCTCAATTCTCGAGAATTTTTGTATAAAAAACCACCTTGTGTCACTTGACATTTTTTTGCTAAATTTTGAGTATCCCTTTACCTTGGCCACTTGTAGCTTAACCGCTTAGAGGTATATACGCAATTTTTTGAGTGCCAAGTAAAATGGGTTTACAAAACCTCACTCTGGCAACCCGGTCCAGTCTAATCCCAGCAGTCCAAGCCTATTCAACTCAGGCTAGGCAGTTCATTCATTCATCTATGAGAAGTCCGTGTTCTCAGATAGATGGTTTCAGTCAGTTAAGTAACTATGTTATAAGGTGACACTTGCCAGAGCTGCAATAAATCACTGGGAGTAAATCGATCGCCAAGGCCATCACGTAACAAGCAGTAGTGGTAAGTCACAAAACTGAAAGTAAGGCTTTCCACCTTACATTAAACTGATGCACTCAGAAACTCTCGTGGTTTTTGCGCACTGCCTGTGTCCACTGCAATGATAGTGTCAACTTCTCGTCCGATTCATCAAATTCAACCACACGCCTAAATAAGCACGACAGTGTGTTAAAGATTGAGCCCGAGTAAAGCGGCAAAGATCAAATCAGTGTATCACGGAACAAATTAACCGATTATGGCATTTTAAGCATGGCTCACGAAATAAAGCTGCAGGTGGGAGGGGGATTAACACAAGCAAATCAACAAACCGATCGCCGATTGACCAAGATAAGTATGGGCAGTATGAGAGCAATCTAGTTCCAGGCTTACCACCTTGTTTATTCTACGTTACTACTAGAAATGTAATCAAATATTCATGCACATGACATCTGTTCGGGAGCCATAAACACGGCGTGGTTGGTATCAAGACTGCACACTAACTAGATAGCAGGCCGTGGATTAGAGTTCAAGAATGAAACTCAAAAACCACGGGTATTATTCGGCGCCTAACCAAGTGTGAGCAACCAGAATTAATTAGCTCCCCAGTAAACATGGAGAGAAAGACAAAGTCTGGCAAAAACGGTGAGAGAAGTGAATGTAGAAACGGACAAGGAAGAAGGAAGGATCATGGCAAAAACAATGACTACGAAATTTCATCACTTCCAACTGCATTGTTAACCGAAGATGTTGGTGGTCCTTAGGACCCTGGCCGGGAATCCGGGGATTACCCTATTGAAGCAAACTTTGAAGTGCGAGCTTTCATGGTTTGAAGCAAGTCGGTACGCTGGCTACATAGTTGTAGTTTTTGGCTTAACGCAGAACGTGTAACCGGAGCGCCACGAAGCGTATGGTGATTCAGTGAAGTGTGATCAAGTCAACGAAACCTACGGAATGAGATGATTACAGGGTGGTCTGTGGAAGCGGTCAACCTGAAAATAAACCGAATCCCCGACTACTCATCAGTAATATATATATATATATATATATATATATATATATATATATATANTATATATATATATATATATATATATATATATATATATATATATATATACCCAAACCACGGTACTAAAACTCATTCAGGTGAATCACGAAGTACTTCTGCTTAATGAGTAAAGTGTGGAAGGCGTCATTTCTATCCGTTCTCAAGGAATTAAGTCGCATTTCGCATGCATTGTCTAAATTGCATCCATAAAAATAACAGTCTCACACAATCATCGAAATACTACACAAAACCTCCAAGCGAGAATACCTAGTCATTGCCGAAATTCGAATATGCGAGTACGAGACAACATGAAAAAAATGCACGTCGCACAAAACTAGGCTAAACAGAAACGAATGGAATCCGAAAATCGGTACGGATGACCCTCGTCTACATTAAACACAGCTACCGTTTAACAAACAAAACGATCGATAGAGCGGTGCAGTCACGAGATAAAGAACAAACTTGAATCCGGTAAGCCGAATTTACAGTTTCCCGTGGCGTTGTTATTCATGTATTGATGCAAAAACCGTAAACGAACATACTTCGGCTTGTGCACATTTAAACAATCTGATCGGATGTCACGTCCAGGTGATGGAACAACTGTATGATATCAACAAATTATATCAGCATGTTAAAACCTAACACGCAGGGGTAAACGAAGTGAAACAGGTGACGTAAATTTTCAACGATGCTCACTCTCAAACGGAAACATCGTCGTGACCGGCTCTGTCCTTATTGGAATTTTTCATCTGTAGAGAGAGCGAACAAGTTTGAATCTACGTGTTTCAAGGTAAGCTCTCAACCGGAAATCCGGCCGTGTGTGCATCACCTACAAAAAGGGCGAACTGCTATAATTGGTATTTAGTCTGCTCACACCCCATTAGCGAGGATAGGATAAGTCCACCTCTGAGTGCCAGTCTCCACTGAATACAACCATTACGGCATGAACTTCTGATTACAATAATTCGTGGGGTTTAAACACTAAACTGACACCTCACAAATCGTTTTGTTCTTATATGGACTGATCGAGGCATCGAGAAAGAGGTTCGCGTCGGTAAACGGCAGCTTTACTGGCAAAAGCTGCTATCTCTGGGTGACCACTATTGAGCATTGTCTGTAGCGAGACGATCAACAAAAACGGATTGGATTTCGATTACAACACTCCTGAGGAAGGCCACCCGAGGTGGTTGAAATGTAGTATTACAGCTTGCTCGTAACGTTGTTATTCCCAATCTGATATCGAAAACTGATGTAGCGTCCACAAGGCGTTTCGTGTGGATAAGCGCCTCAGACCTGCGCTGGAGATATAAAATCGTAGTAAGCAATCGTGTAAACGCAAAAACGGACACAAAACGATGACACATTTTTTTGTTTGAGTTCCACCAGGTAGAAATTCGAGCTACCGCGGACACAACTAACCTGATAATGCGCAGAGTGAAGTCAGACAGAACAGCACAGATTGAATTGGATCGTGCTCAGTTGGGTAGATGGACGAATGCACCCGATAACCTCAGATGCCGATAACACTTTAGAACACACGAAGCATGGCGATCAAGTGGCATCGCTTATTTGTTTGTCTTCCTTCAGAGATCTTATGCGGTCCTGTATTGGTGTGTTCGCCGAACTTAGCAAACGTTTGATCACCAAGCAAGGTGACATCACCAGCGCGTAAGCGTTTCACTGTAGTTTTGAGGGTGGGGTTTGATTAAGCCCGATGGGCGCCTGATCCTATGTAGCAGAGTGCGTTGACCTACTAACCCGAATTCTGATTGGTCGCTTTCCATTGTGTTTGACCTTTGACCTGGCCCACCATTGGTTAATTTTGTTGCATTTGAATTACGACCCGATGTGCGATTGATTATTCCCCGTAGGCCTTGAGCTGGAGTCTGACTGACTGCTCCCTGTCACTGCGGCTGATGACGTCACCTCGCTTGGTGATGAAACGTTTGCAACTTAAATGCCAAGCCCGGCGAACATGCCAAAACCACCAACCCGAGCTACGAACACCACTGTTCCCAACCGTCAGAGATCTCACACGTGTTAATAAGTAGTTTATTACCGTTTACCTGCTTTTGTATACGCAATCATGTCACCATCATTAGTTTCAGAATTTGAGATAGACGTGGTTAAGTGGACAGACGACAAGGAGTACTGTAGGAGTATGATTCAACTTGTCAACGTCGCCCAAGTAAACAACCTGCTAATACTTGGGAGGTCTAAACATGAACATGCAAATTACCCAGTTTGAAATCCGATGGCTCATTTGATCCAAAATTCCCTTCCCACCAAACGCACTAGCCATGAACGTCTGATTGTATCATGGTAATTGTGATGGTCAAACCTAAGGTGCAACCCGCTACGGAATTAGGCGGCGTGTGGATATCTCGAGGGTAATGGATTCTTATAAGTAAGATGGAGCTTACCCGAGCAATCGCGGCTTTAAACGACAAAACAGTTAAAGGGCTTCACTTTCTTGAACACAACCACTGCACAGATTTAGGAGACAAACAAGTGCATACCAGAAGTCGTATACAGTTCAGTGGGAAGCTACCATTACGAAGCTCTCATATTAGAATTGACTCCCCAATAAAGGTGATACCGACAGTGCTCAACCCGAAAAATGACTCAGCACGCACCACCATTGATTGAGTGATAAGATGATAATGTCGTCTGAATATTACCGTTCAACTCTAATTCCCGTTAATGACTAAACTGCGTGTGAAAGAACGAAAATCAAACAGCAAGAACACATGTCTGCAGGTTTTCGCACCATCTACGACGGATAATCATTAGTTTGGAATCACGTAATCAAAGTGGTGGACGAGCTTATCACAAATTCCAGAAGTTGCTCGACCAGTGCGACTGTATGGAGCATGCACAAGGGCGAGGCCGCTTAAGAGACATACGGCTGGATTCAGACATCGTGTTGGATGGAAACTCAATCGTGAGCCTACGCTCTAAGTTGACTATGCTTTCAAGAGTGCAGATACCCACGGTGAGCTTTTCACTTATAAGTCCATCGAGGGTAGTCACAGTAATCGCCAGCCACTAGCATGGACACATCACCACACAGCCGTTATCAAACCAACCGACACGATCGCCATCCTATGATACTGGTGATCTGACCATGACATACTCCATTCGCATCGGTGAGCGGCTGTGTGCTAGCGGTTATTGAGCAATATGTCAGTATCAGTCGGACTTATGTTTATACGCGCAATTCACGCGACAGAACAAACAGGCGACAGCTAAGCTTAGTGATACACAAACCTATATTCCATTGCGTAGCGAGACCCCGGTTACAAGTAAACATGAACATCGTCAGCAAGAAGAGGCTCCCTACACCGTTACCACTATCAGACACTAAGTTGCGCATAGTTCAAGGCAGCTACCAACCCACGATCTGACTGAGTTCAGTCGATTGTACCAGATTTTGTCAGTTGGCAGTAGACACCAAGCCTGGATTAATCGTGGAGGCAGGATACATCTAAATAGATAGAAATACGTAGAGGTCAATTGTATCGGATGTATGAAGGCCGATGCAAAAAGTGACAGTTCTCGCGCGTTCGGGTGCTTCACAGCCGTTTCCAGTGGGTTCGACACAACCAGTGAGGAATTACACAACAGAAAGTAGACGTTCAGTGTCCCAGTAGACTCGGATGAAGCTTATAAATGCAACTGATTGACAGGCTTTGCGTTCTTAACACAAATGGGATGACAGAGAAACAAACACTGCAATAATGCGAATCAAGGTGTACAAGCATCAGACAATCTTTACCTAGATTATGAAACAAAATATGACAATATATACAATCAGATGGGACGAAGAACATGATTTCAGGCCGTGTCAAGCGTTGCATGCAAATTAGTGAACCAGGAATAAACAATCAGCACACAATTGAA
The DNA here is from genome assembly GCA_008508345.1 of Paragonimus westermani. NCBI lineage: Eukaryota > Metazoa > Platyhelminthes > Trematoda > Plagiorchiida > Troglotrematidae > Paragonimus > Paragonimus westermani. The sequence continues at coordinate 176,428 of QNGE01001009.1, forward strand.
TGAAGGACGAACAAAAAGCAGATGATGACTGGTTGTGAGCAAACTCAACCAAACTTGGTCTGCTCATATAAACATCATAATAAAATAACAATAAACGAGAAAATACGTACGAATGACTATCCAAATGGAGGAAAAACAACGCATCCCGCAAACAAAAGTAAGGTCACGAATGTCCACCAGCCAATCAGTCAGGTCTGTAGTCACAAGAAAAATGAAGTTGTGGAACAATATTTCAGTGCACAAAAATTTTAACTAACGGGAATGCGTGGGCCCCAGTCCATCAGGCCAAGTCTAACGAACGTAAATCGATGAAACCATAAATCACAGTAATTTGATTTCGGTTACAGAGCAAACCGTTCATGAAAGACAAATGGTAAAAAAAAACACTAAAAATGATATCACTGAAATAAGTAAGGGAGAGATGGGTTGAAAGAAACAGGATTGTGTTGAGATGGAGATAAAATTCATGGACGGCATCGTACTGAGGGATCAGCGTATAAAAGAATACCAGGTACGGGGTTAGGTGCATGAGCTTATACAGTTCGCATAACGGACTTTCATTTCTACGAACGTTATGTGTCGGATAGAACTGAGGGAGACCGCAAAGACTGGACGTCTGCTTTTGATTCGGCAGTGTTCACAACATCAGTACTTGAAGCGGATCGACCGTCAGTCGCTGTGGCGGCAGGCTCGCTCTTTGCTCCATCATCGTTCCCGTGAGCCACATTGAACAGATCGACTGGTCGGAGACAGGAAGGGCAACTCAGCGAACGCATTAGCCATTCGTCTATGCAAATCCGATGAAAACTATGCAGGCAGGGTAGAAACCGTACGCAGTCGTTCAACTTGAGCTCACACATGCAAATTATGCATCTGTCAAAGAAGATGAATACAAGAGAGGTGAAACGTACCGTTCATTGGGACACACCTATTGTACTGAGGAAGAAAGCTACAATTGAAAACTAACATTTTCCAAAAACGGTTCCTGTTGTTGTAGATTTAGTATAGACGAATCAATACGAGATGCGTACACCTACCAAAAACTTCGGGTTCTAACTGCCCTCTCAAAACTTCCCATCTCATCACTACCATCATCACAGATAGCGACGCATCAGTGGCTCGCGCTGACGCTTTACTGCTAGAAAACGACGAAAAAGGAAAAAAGCAAACTCTACATAGGAAGAAAAAAGAAAAAAGAAGAGGATGCGAAGGGACCTAACTAGTACAAAAAATAGCTAAGTCTATATTCAAACATTCAAAATCAAGGTGCCTACACCTTACAAACAAACAAACAAGCTGTGACAGAACTGTTTCAAATTGTTCAGGAAGTGCACCACAGAGACGATCGAATTTTGGTCCTACAATTCACACTTGTGTGCTCGGAAAAAAACTAAGCTCTACGGTTGCCATGCTTTCTCCATTCGTCGTTATTTACTTGACACTTCTGGAGGTCGATTTCGTCATCTAGGTGTCCTCAAATTCACAATTGTCTAACGTAATTTAGTGACAAATTGAGTTTGCCGTATTAATAGCCATTATGATAAAAAAAAGTGGTAAGTAATCGGTTCGATAGTGAATAACCGACAAGAGACTGTTCAACAAACCATCTTCTGCATCCGTTATCGCAGAAATATTCAAGTTCTGTCAGTCGCATACGTCTAATCAAGTAGGACCAGCAAAACAGCAGTGACTCGCATAGATTGACCTGATCGTGAACACGAAAAGAATGACGAATGAAACGCATTGAGCTCTACGGAAGGGATACAGGTTTGTACCAGAACCACCCGATCACACAAAGGAAGCCAAATGGTACTTTTTCAAATTCTCATCAATGCTACTTGGTTGGATGCTAATAATCTCGCGTATAGATTACATACTAACATACTGGAAGAATTAGTGGTGTCAACATACTTCTCAAAACTGGCTTCGCAATAGAACGCTGAGTTTCTGGTTATTGTTGCATCAGTACTTTTAACAGTCATTTAAGATTAGCTTTAGACATCCGTTGTCGTATGCTCAGTTCTGTTCCGTTGGTGTAAACGTCCCTGTGATTGTAAATGAACTGATAAATTGAGTAATGGACATAAGTAGAGGGAATGTGACTGTCGGAAGCATGGTAACCAACAGCAAACGAGAACAAGTGATAGCGTAAGTGAGGTTCGAAGCAGATGGCAACTTTTGGCGTATTCCAACGATTAGGTGATCATCTCTGGAAAGCTAACTGAAGAATATCTACCCTTTCGAAATGGTTAGAAGTGGGTTTCTGACTACCTCTTGTTTGACTACGATCGGTGAGGAAAATCAAGATGCAAGCTACTTGTAATAACTGTCTTGCTCGTTTGTAGACTGAAAAAGGCACTATAAGTTTTTGAAAACGCTCAGGAATTTAGGTGCTTTCATTCTAAACCAACAACTAAGTGTAGCGACTGCATCCAAGGTGTATAGAGCAGCAGGCTGATATCAAATTTAAGGGTAAACTTACGAACTACTGTATGACAAGATCAGTTGCCGTGCCACATCATCAGGATGATAAAGTTTCCAGGTTTCACATCACAAGGTGTCTCTCGTCGTGTGGCACACAAAATCACAGTAAACTAGAGGCTACCGAGTTGTCCAAACCCACACAGACGTAGCCAAGAAAGCCAGGCCCGAACCTGGGGTTAGTGGTCGACGTCACTATTACATGAACCAAAAATTATATCGGCACACCAAAAGACTTTAAAAAGAACTGGTTAAGTCCAATGCTCAATAGGGGCTCAGTAAGGGGCATAATAAACAACGGCTAACCCATGGGACTAGAAAATAGCCTTATTGGTGTGTGATAAAATCGCAATGGATCAATTTTTCGTGAAAATTTCTGGTAGAGCGCGTCACAGCAAATGGTCGCTTATTCATCCAATGAACCAAAGGAGAGTATAGACTATTGAATCGTCCAAAAGCGGGCGGGTAGAAGGGAAAGAGAGAAACAGTTTCAGTGTGAATCAAATTGGCCACTTCAACTGACTATAATGAACTGTGTTTACAAGGGTGCGTTCGGTAATATGCTATTTGTCACTTTACGACATCGAACATCCCACACGGATGTGAAATTTTCGCTTATGTAATTGTTTACAATCGTCTTCAGGATAAACAACACATGCGATAAACGAGCCTGTCTCACATGCACTGAGTAGACACGAGAACAATGCCTATCAGGCAACTTGAAAACGCCCCGTCCAGTCACATGACAGCGAGCGAAAGCGCAAAGAATAGGCTGAAAACTCAATCTGGCACGGGAGAGAGAAGCTCCACTTTATCAACTATCGCTGTTAGAACAGAAGACAATGACTTTGAGAGACGATACTGTTCCGTTTGACAGCCGGGAAGGTTAAGTTAACCGGCTAAGTGAAAATCCATTCCAACCGACTTATCTCGGGATAATACATCCCGAGGATAAAACATCTAATGAATAATAGTGGCTATGGAAAAGTAAACTCGAACCAGAATAGTGAAAAGTGTGCAGACTAGCGAGGACCCTCCTCGACGCTATCTGTTGATATCATTCACAAAATGACGCCAAATGAAGTCATTTAATAAACTTCGATCCGATTATAGTGTACATCCTGTTTCACTGATTTCACCATCGTATGAATAAACACGTAGATATATACATATGTATATATATATATATATGGGGTGAAAGGTACTTCTCGCTTACGTCTGCGGTCAAATTTCGATAAGTTACTGTCATCCCGTTCATGAGGCCAACATAAACGCAAACGTACATCAAAAAAGTAACCCATAAGAAATGTTCCTTCAATAAGCAGATTTATTCCACGACATCGATTGATTTCCTCACATCGATTACACAATTGTGTGTTGAGGGTACCGGAATTAGTTGTTTCACAATAATTTTGGTTGAGGATGTGATGTCCGTGGGAGCAATAGATTCGGGACGAACGGGCTAGGAAAGATAGGTCGAAATGAATTAGGTGGTCAACATGTGTAACGACTACGACGTTCGAAGATCCATACCTCAACTAGCTCAACTACTTTACTTTAAGCCTGCGAAATCTGACGGTATTCGACCAATAGTTGAACGGTCTAAAAACGAAATGTGCAACCTCGGTAGACCACACCACTTCGTTTATGGTCCTACTATGCAACTGCAACCCTAAGATGTTGACGTTTTCCGAGGCGTTATTGACCAGTCGTCACAGACCGGGCCGTCTGTTGGCAAAGGATCCTGACGCAATCAATTTCGTTCCGGCGGCAGTGAAACCGTTCACTCCACCCTGATTGCACTCATGTGACGTTCATTCGTTTCATTCACGCACTAAACCAATACAACTGAATGCTTTATGTAATCGACTGATGAGAATAAACAAAATCCTTACATTTCGCAACGTATTTCTTGCCACACCAATGGACCAGATAAGGAGAATTCAATGTTACAAATATGGCTACTGAGTCGAAAGTGTACACTACGTTTTCAGCTGTCATCACATGCTGGCTCAAGCCTACATCAAATGGGTTGCTTATTAACATGTAAGCCGAATATTGACATTTGAATTATTCTACACTCCGTCCATTTGATATATAGCCTAACTTATTTTAGCTTCGATCTGCAGAACCTGCATATCACTGGGTTAAATAACAGTACAATAATACATGGAAAAAAAAACACTTCTAGAAGTGCGCTTAGAAGTCTGATAACTAATGATGAAATGATGCGCTGAAGGCAACAGAAAGCAATTAGAGCATATACAATAAGTGGAATATTACTCTTTCAGTTTGTCTTTACTCGCCGGAACATAAGTCTCCAACGGTAGGAACTGTAGCATGTCCATACGTTTGACAATTTGAAGTTGTTCCTCTTCAGTCAATTCACCAGCAGGTATAGAAACGCCAGGATGTGGGTGATAGACAGGGGTCTAAAATCGAAGCAAATAACAGCGTAAGTGGATGAGTCCAGAAATGAAACCGGAATAGTATCGAAGTAAATACAGGTTTTAGCGTAGCCAATAGACCAAGTCGCATCGTCAGTCAAATCTATCATGTCGATTTCCATCTATACAGCATTGCTTTTCCGTTTAGACACAACATTTTTCACCTTATTTTGAACAGTGATTCCGGTTGCATTTTTTTAAAATGCGAATGGCTTAACTGTTGTTATCAGACAGGACTCTGATTAGCAAATATTCATGCACTTTTCGACAAGCAGTATTTTAACTGAAAGAGTGGCAGCTGATCAGTATGATCTAGTTCAAATTACGTCGGGAAACGGAAATGGTCGTCTGACACAAGTGAGTGTATGATTTTAGGAAAAGTGCCCGCCATCATGACTGAGTGCTGTATTGACGTATGAAAAGCTGGCCATAAACTAGTAAACATTGAGTTGTGTACCGTCAACAAAATTCGGTATCATAAACTCTCTTGCTTCTCAACTTAACAGAATATACAGGCAGCATCACTGAGTAGCTGGTCCTTCTACACCTTCTGTGAATATGGTTCAAGAGACTGAAGATGTTCCATGTCACCTTCTGCTGGCACTCACATTACGTTACCTCAGAGGCTATATGAAATAGAACATCCAAATACTATCCTACGTTTGATGGAAGAGATCCGTCTCAGCTTCGCGAAACCTTACTTTTTCCGCACGTTTGTGAGTATCAAACATTGCACTTTGCTGAATTCGTAAAGTGAAATGTCCTGTGTGTTGTATATATTGCATTCCTAACTTCTGAACAAAATTACTGTCAGGGTTGGCCAGCCAGGAATTTTGTTCCATGGGTGTGTCTATCTCACTAACTATGATGTGACGCTCAGTGTTGACTTTTTGCTTCATAAAACGCTATTTTAACGAGATGAATAAATAGAAATTATACTCATTGTGAACTGCTTTGAATAAAGTCAAAAAAGGTATGTAGTGGCAGTGGCACCTCACCTGGAATACAACGATGTGAGAATAATAATGTTCAGAAAGAAATGGAAATCGATTAACTAAAACGGAAAAGCGGTGCGAAAAACCTCAATAACGATGTAGCCAGAGTAGAAGCCGTATGACGAGAGCCAGTACTGCTACGGCTTAGTTGATTAATTACGAGATAATTCCCAACATCACCAGTCAAGAACAAAATGGGCATATACAAGGATGTCGCTAGTACGAAGGGGATAGTTGATACTGGTGTTGTCCACTCCTTCTCTCGCAGACAGTTAATTCAGCCAGTATGTGTTGCCTACAAAAACTATACTTTCGATACGTTTTACTAAATGTAAAGACAAAACCATCTGACTTTTAGTTGAAAAGCATTCCATCCGGTGCATCTAGATCAACCATAAGCAACCGTCGTTTTGAGGATCAATTACTAGTGTAAACTACATCGGACGAAAGAAAGGCAGACAGGGGATTGCAAAATTGTAAACCGTTTATGGATGGACGTTGCGATATGCTGTCTCCAAATGGACAGACTGTAACAAGTCTCACCCGAGGGTTGTTCTACCTGCTGTAAGTACCGATCAGCTGTTTTATTGGTGAGTCGTTTCTACTCATTCACGTTAACCTCTCCTGTTACTTTCAACACCACCAGTATTATGGCTTACTATAGAAACGATGAATAGATCGGACCACTGCAGTCAAGATAATGATGACGAATACTAGACCACGTATTATGCAATGAATTGCGGTTCAACCAGGCGACGGACTGGCGCACTGAGATGTAGGTCAGAAAGTGCACCTGTACAGATATGAAAGCAATCTGAATGAACGCCTTCACGAATATCAATGAGCAGCATCAAAGAAAAACAGTTTTCAATGAAAAGATGACTCTGAATAACTTGATGATCTGAACTGTTACGGGTTTGCGTGCAGCGTCCAATCCAGATGGACTTCTTAACGGTTCAACTAAAACGGATGTACAAGACCCAACTCCTTTCGTTACTAGAGTATGTCAGACTGGCAATTACGTCATCAGTAAGCTAATTGCCTCTGTTTTGCTCCTACTCAATAAGAGGCGGGAGACCACACATGCGCTCAACATGTGTTGGTATATTGGAGTTTATTAGTCCACGATTGGTAGTTCCGAGAAAAATAAACAAGTGACCAAGGTCTGGGCGGCAGTTGTCAATCTCCATCAATTGTGGTGAGGAAATATCAACCTTTTTTTTATCGAAACACAAGATGTGCGTCTCAGAACGAATGGAACACATAGATACTTAACGTGGACGCTTGAAGGCTGTCAGTTTTAGGTCACAGGCGTCGTCACAGCATTGCACGCATGCGTCTCCACACACATATATAGGCATGTTAGAAAGCAGAAGTTTCACGGATGTTAACCGACTTGTTAAGTTGGGTAATTTACGCGGGATCTGAGGTGATAAGAAGGTGACAACGTACAAAGCGAGCTTCAGAGTTGACACCTACAATGTCAAAGTAGGGTATACTGATCAGGATGGAAACCAGAAAGAACGAGTGTAACGAGGTACGGTATCAGAAATGTAAAAACAAAGTTGACCTTTTTTGCTGTAAAAACGCGCATTTCAACCAACACGTTTACTTTCATTTGTGTTCAATAACTCTACTACACAGACTTTTCGATAATCGGACACACCCGCTGCCCATGTCTTGATTCTCCACATCGTTAGCACACAATTTTAAGGTGCTTTTCCTTCAACATTAACGTTTCCTAAGTCGGCATGTGCGTGGCTTTCTTAACTTTACTCGTTTTGCCGGGATATCTTGCAATGACCACGCTGACGGTCATGAGGTCTTTAAATAACAACCAACGTTCCTTTAATGAATTGCCTTGAGCACACTCGTTGTTCCGAATGTTTGCCCAACTCCGGAAGAGCCTCTGTCAGTAAGTCCCACAGTGACAAGGAGTAGGCGAGGGTGAAGCTTGCAGGACTAGGCCAGGCGTTCTAGAGTTACCGCATCGCTTTCTGGCAACTAGCTAGTCTGTTGAACCAGGTGAGTAGGATAGCCTGTATAGCGATCTAGTTGAGCCTCTAGGGCATGTTCGCATGGCATCCACAGCGCATTCACTGTCTTTAACGAGCGCCCGCAAAACTGCCGTAATGCTCAGGGTAGTATGGACTATGATCATTGCGACAGGGTTTCTCAGACATTCCGGACGTCCTCTTCCTCACTTAGAAGATAAAAAAACGTGAGGCACTGGAGCTCAAATAACCGAAATGCAGTAAAGCTCTAGATCCGGGCTTTCATTCTCTTCCTCTTTCCGAAGACGGGATCGAGATTGTCTGAATCGATCAAACCCTTTCGTTGTGCATGGGATACCGACAACAGCCATTCGCATTTTCAAAAAGATGTCATTTAACAACCACAGAGGTACTGGCCTTGTCTTTATCGCATCCAATATGTTCACGGCACCTCCAAAAGCGTAGAGACCCGAACAAAAGAAGAAAAGGCGGGTTTCTGACCTGATCGCGGATGTACCTATCATATCTTCGACTTGTGGCAGACATTGACGTATCTACACTCTTTTCTTCAGCTAACTGTCGGTTGCCGACACGCTCATTCAGGCTATCTCCATCTTAGATGAGTTCTATTGAAGTACTTCAATTTATTGAACTGTATTCTTATTCTGAGTACAGGCTGCTGATTTATGGCAGCTATCTCGAGCGTTCTGCACGTCAAGTGGCGTACGACAGCGATGTCTGATCTTCCTTTTTCTCTCAGCCTCGTGGGAGACGATATTCCAGAACATTCAGAGGTGTCGAGGAACTCAGGATGAAGCTTCTACCAAGCAGAAAGCTAACATTGATCCTGTGAGTTCTGGAAAAAAATGCAGATCATGCGTAACCGATCAAATACGGCTGGTCAGTTATGTATACATTTTGCACCTTTCAGAGTGCAGAACTGCTATAGGATTGGGTTGACGCTGACCCTATTTTTGTTGTTCCTGGCAGACTTCTGAAGATTGTTGACCATTAAACTTGTCTGGATAATGCCGCCTCATTAGCTTGCTGACGAGATAACCACGAGCATGTTGAGCGTTCGTCAAGGTTCTACATTTGTGGTGTCCATTTGCCGACCAAACGCAGGGTTTATGACGTACATGTACGTTCGGTTTTCCTCTAGGGATAAAAGTCCTGGCTCACCAATGCGAAAGATACACCTGAGATCCCAGCATTAGATCAACGTAGTCCTACTGAGCAAGGTTGATAGGTGTTGTCGGCCAGGTTAGAGTTCGGTGTTATTTGCACCGCGAGTCGGAAACGTCCTAGAACACGTCGATGTGTCGCAGTCAATGGCGAGCATGTATCGCGAAAGTCGCTGATTCTTCATTTCTATGAAGCTTCACCGCCTTACAACGTCTTTTTTGTTGTCCCCCCTTCTGCTTCTCCCAACATATTTACATTTTTTCAGTATTCTGCTATTTCGTGAATTACTGTCAAGGTCAACGAAAACCTGAGTAATGGTACTCACTGGTAAAGATCAAAGCTGACAATAAGTATGTGTACGAAGTAAGCCGAGGGAGGAATACACAAGCGTCAATCTGACCGGAATCAAAATAACTTCTCCTCAACAAAGTCAGTATAACGAGAGTTAGTTGATGCATGAAACACAATTTTGAATGAGCAGTTTTCCTAACGTTCTTTACACGACGTTTTAAAATAGTTATTACGGTTCTAACGAAGGGCACTTACTAGTTGTAAGTAGTATGGATCTGTTGCCCATCCACTAGGCCAGATTCACACACGGTGACTGAAATTGCCCCTTATTTCCAAGTTTGTATAACTTTTGCTGCATACGTTTGGTTACATTAAAAGAAAGTCTGCTGACACGTTTCACTTTCGAGATTAAGCTACAATTTTTATTTTAAACACCATGAGACTTGTCTCTAGACTATAGAGATGGTAATGTCCCCACCTTCTGAAGTCCACAGTAATCGACATCGAGTCTTCGTATGGAGAATAGTGTGGTCAAAATGCGGTGTTTCATGTGCGGACGGTAAACAATTGTGACCGAATAATGAGGTCAACATCGGTCTGAGATGAAGTGTGATCTCTTCGCGCTTTCTTACTCTCAAAGGAGGTTATCCAGGCCGTCGCAGGTGTTCAGACAAATCCCACAAAAAATCATTTAGGCGTGTTTCCAGACAATCTTGTCTGACATGTCACGCTGTATGACATGAGTTGAACGGTGAAATAACACTCCATCCAGGGAAGATACATATGGTCAAAATTCCTCAGGGAAAATTGCGACAGACAGGTAAACTAGGCCAAGATCATAGTACAGTGTGATATCAACGAGTTGTTAGGGTACCCCACTTTTTCTATCCAAAAGCCTCCCTTTTACAGGAAAGTAATCTGTTCAATCGGAATGAACGGAAATTCCAACAGTCCAGAGGTAACCATCCTTGTTACCTATTCCACCTATATTTCGCTTCGCACACCAGTGGCTTACTGACCTTAGTTATTACTTTTAGTAACTGTCCTTCAAGCTTCCAATTCAAGAATATCTGTAGGTCACCACGCATCACATATATACGCTGCACTTTGTTTTCCTAGTACACGCGGTTTTGAGCGGAACGAAGTGAATTTTTGAAATCTTCATTTAATCTGACTTGAGAGCAAGTACCGGGGATAGTCACACTACTCTTAGGGACGAAGACTTGCGCTTTGTTTATCATGAGGCGGAAACTTTCAGTTCTATCGAGCGCTTCCTTATTCTGTTGTCGATCCGGCGTGCTAATGAGAATGTTTACAACACGGGCGCATAGCTGTTCCAGAAAGTGTGTTACGTTGGGATTTTTCTATAACATAATACGGTTACTGATAACTGGTAGGGGATGTTGTTCTTCATACAGATTGAACGTCTTCCACAATTGATCGCAGTTGTCACATTCCCATAGACTTTCCACTCAGCCCCTTTCGATAAAAAGGACTAGATTCGAGTTTCGCTACTGACGAGCTCTAATGAGAAATCGAATAGTGTAGAATAATTTGCATCTCATTTCATGTCGCCCGTACAAACACAGAAAATGAGATACGGTGGCCTGAAAATAAGCAGGAACTTTATAATCCCCTTGTGCATACAGTCAAAACATAAAAACATATGGGTATCCAAGCTTTCCGCTGTCTCTCTCAGCATTGATAAGACGCACAGATGTCTGAGTTGCCGTCAGCTTCATTTTCATCTTCCAAACATCTTTCGAAGTTATTGAATAGTCCGGTAAATGGATGAATATGCAAAAGTCGGGCAAAAACCGCTGTGCAAAATAAAGATGCACTCAGGTTTCTACAAAATACTCTGCACAACTATTTCATTATAAATGGTAATGAAATTATACAGACGCTGTGATGCTGCGTGGTTCAATCCGGCTTAATTTCCAAGTATTGATCGGTCACGGTATAAGAAGGGTGTCATATAATCCCAAATGCTCGCTACCGTAGTTAGGTTGCAGTTGCAAGATCGGCAAGCTACTAACTGTACCTCCTGTCCAAAATTCACCTAGTGGTTGGTTCTGAGATGTGTACAGGAGCGGAGTCTCCAACAAACATCAGATACACCTCGGACTTTTTGGCGGAGGTCATCCCTTGGGTGGTCACCGAGCCTACCATAACCACATTCACAGAATGTGAATTTGACCAAACTGGTGTTACAACCCCTCAGCCGAACAGCCCTTTCAATTAGTGGCAGAAACGAGCAGTCTAGACTCAATCAAAAACGCCACCAAATTATCACACGAGTATTTATAACGAAGAAAGTCAACGACTGCTGAATCGTGCGTTTTTAACGCACATATGCATGGTGATACCGGCTTGAGAGAACTGATTAACGAACACGAAAGTTATTGGGTCAAAATCCATTTGACGCGTTCGATAGCCTGTCAATCCGAAAACTCAACAGATCGATCACCATTACATTCTACTCTTTTCTTTTTCCAGCGGGCTGCAAAGCGCTGTGTTTGTAGTCGCAAACTTCAGATTGATTATGTCATTCACTTGAATCATCCTGTTCTCCCAATTTCTGCTACGGTAGACGCGTCGGCCGATTTTGATTGTATGCGAGCATTCTCCACTACGATTGGCGAATAAATTTGTCAAGTCGGACTAGTAATTAAACGGGCGCTGCCTCACCCGATCTTACTTGAGATAATAGTTTCTGATAACTGAGAACAATGGCAGTGTTCACCGAAACACGCATTTGTGCTTTCTACCTGATACTGGTCGTACAGTTCGGATGACTCCATCGCCGTCGCTACCGGTCAGGGTCGAGTAGGTATAGTTCTTAGCATGAGGACCGCAGCTGCACTGGAAGATGAGATTAGCATTAATAGCGGACATTGTGTCATCCATTTAACAGGTTATGTTGAGGCCAGCACTAAATGCCGAATATTAGGATTTTTCCATTTTTGTTTGCCTTCGCTCCAACTGGCTGCAGTGGCGTCGGTGCCATGGAAACCTTTTAATCGAACCTGGTCGCTCTTCCTCGGTAGACATGGGGTTTTGATACAGTCATTCTGGCCAGAGATGTAGACGCCTAAGTCGGTTGTATTCGTGAGGTAGAGTCTTGTTTAGGTGGCAGGCTTGGGATACCATCACACCGCTCAGTTAATGACAGGCGGAAGTTGTAACTGTGGACCGATCACAGGCTATTTTCAGCCAGCACTGGTTTTAGACATCTGCATCACCGTTGTGCTGAGCGCCCCCTCCTCTGAACCAGGCCTGGCCTCAGATAGACCAAACAGCCGTTAGTTACAGTTGGCGTGACCCCATTCAGGACTGTCGTTATTTTGCAGCCCATGCTTGAGTTTAGATCATTCGATGGTCAGTTGGCGTCCCATCATCGCTTGTCCTCGGCAACCACTTCAACGACAACAATAGCTGACTGTTAAGGAACTGGCTAGATCGTCGGTGGGACATAAGTACCAAATGGGTCTTGAAAGCAAGCCTTGCAATTCTCACTCCGAAGGTCCTAATGGCTGCTGGACCCAAATCGCATCGGCCATTCGTGAAACAGGTATTGTGGCATGCGACACTGTGGTTCACGGATTGAGAAAACATTGGAACTCGCAGAAGTCTTTGGAACTGTAAGATGCTAGATTGAGCCGGCAGTTCATGTAACAGTTTGGATAGGTATCCGTAGGAAGCTGAGGCCTAGCCTGATCACCGATCGTGAGGCTCGGTGTATACAGAAAGTCGAAAGACTCGAAACCGATTCTAACTCGAGGGACACCGACGGCTTATCCGTGCTACTGGTCCTAGGCAACTATCTGTCATCGAGACAAAATGGCACACTCATCCATAATAAATCCAGAAGGTTAAACGCTTTAAAAGTCGGTTTAGCTGACTAACGCCACAAACTTGCATTGCTCTTCTGATCGTAGACCCCAAGCCGTAATAAACAGGAACTAATGCCACAGTAATAAGTCTTTCGGTTCTATTAGGCGCATTCAGTCGATCTTTTCCCAGTCTCTTTTATCCCGTTGTGAACGGAATGTTGGGCAGGCATTTCGACTTCAGACACGTCAGATAAGAAATAACTCAAAGTGAACCTATGGTGGTAGCGACATTTCACGGTTTGCCATGATTTTGTCTTCATCCCCCTTGGTGCCTTCTGAAGTTGACGCGTGAAACGTCTTGGTGGAACATTAGTATAACATTCACCTCCAACTACCGTTGTGTAATCGTGTTTGCAGAAGTGGACCACATTCTTAATACCCACTTAACTGATTACGTCTTCCACTTCGAAGCGTTAACGTAACGACGTTTCACTGTTTCAAATAGTAAACTCTCGTCGAACTCGCAAAAGTACTTCATGTTCACGAATCCCGTTTTCTCAACTGTTTCCGCTATTCACTGATTGACGCCGCTAACGGCATAAATCAGCCGCGTCATTACTTGTCAAGTCTCGGATTTTTTCTCAAACCGATATCAAGTGATGCGGCCAAATTACAAAAGCACTGATTTCGAACATTCAAGGACATTCTACCAACAACTGAATGGCCCGGATAGAATAAACCAGATATTCGTATTAACTTGTTTTGCCCGCAGCGTGTGAATACGTAATCAAACTGTACCTTCTCACTTGGGGAGCTGTTCGTATATTCATTTACCATGTCCCATCAACCAGAAACCGAAGATAGGGACAGAATTGGGCCAGTTTTCTGACCACCGACTGTGACTTAAATGTCTTGGTTGTTCAACAATGTGATGTAGAATTGTTACCGAGCAGATTCAACCAGCCACGATTCACTTCCGAATCTAATTCACCACACACTCGGTTCTCCAGTTTTATAACAAAAGCAGGCAGGTAATATAATTGGGCACCCAGACAATCCTAAAACGAATCCGGAATACCACTCAAGTGGGTTGGGCGAAGTGAGATTGGGTAACGGCGCTATCCCCGTTAGTCTGATCGAAAGTGAGCAGCAAATAAACATTGATCACGCCTTTCTACTCTGTGCCAGGTGATCTATCAAAAATGGTCGGAACGGCAATACTTCATTGCTGAGGCTAGTGGAATTTGGTACCCGATCCGACATTGTCAACATGAGCGACTTGCGTCTCACATCAACCAAGTCCCTGTACATAAGTGTAGCGGCCTGACGATTAAACAAAAAACTTATTGCGATAAAGAACATGTGGAAACGCCGGAATGACATCCTACAAAAGCAGTAAGATAGGAAAATATACGAATTAGAGGCAGCATTTGGATGAGTCAAAGTCTCGGAGATAGTATAGAAACAGTGGCAGTGTTTGGTTCCTCTTACAAACTTCATCTTGTCTATCGAGAACTCGGCTGCTAAGCAACGTTCCCGTAAGCGCGTGCACAGTAGATGCAAACTGTACCTTTTTTATTGCCGTGGACACAGGGGGCGCTCTCGTTTTACATGTTCAGCCAAGGATTTTGTATACAACGTAAAAGGAAGGAAAAAGAATCTTCGCCCGGCTTCCAATTCCAGCAAGAAGCAGGAACATGGACAAAAAATATCGGGCTTTTTCTTGTCACTATTGACAATAAGGGTTATTACATGTGATCACTGTGAGAACGGCCGACGGCACAGTATGGATGGCCGTAAAGGATAGTTCTAAAGGCATCTGGATGGGAAAGCGCAGATCCGGACAACAAGATAGTAAAAAATAATATATTGCACAGTCAGACGCTGACACCGTTATACATCTGGTGAACAAAACGATACCAATCACTCGGAGTTCTGTTGCTCGGTATTATCGAATGCGCATCGCATCCAAAATAGTACACAACGGAATAAAACTACTCTTTTTTGTGCCTGTGACTAACTGGCAAAAAACCACACGATCGAATCGGCTCCTTACTGGCATGTATTACTCGGGTAATCACTTGATTGAAAAACTGTTTTGATAAAGGTTAACCGTGGTAACCAAAACGTCAGAATGAAAACATTTTTCGATTCCGTTGTGTTATGGACCTTGTGGACAATCTAACTATTAGCAGATGGCTCACAATATATTTGCCCTCATCAGAACCAATTTTCCTCCAAATGTTCCAAATAAAACCACTCTTTCTTCTGTTTGTGGTAGAGGGTGGTCTCAGGTGACAACACTGTTGGATGAACGAGTGACCATAAATAGCGAACTCAGCACTATGAACACGATACGATATTCTCCCAGCAAGTGGTTTCACAGGCTCGGTGTTTCTTCCAGGGAGAAATAATCGAAAATTCCCGATCTATAGGATAACCCATTCTCGTACGGCCATCAACGAAAAGTACAGGAAAAGAGAAGCATTGGCGTAAAACTACCTCGATAACAGTCACCTAACAAGACGTTTAAGTTCGTTTAGGAATCGATAGCACGTTTGATTCACAGTGACCAATCAATACAACTTGTACCAATTTTGCAGGAGTGGTGTTTTCAAAGAACAAAAAAGTAAATTGGCATTATTCAAGCATTTTGATCGATGACTGCGGAACCATTTTTCTACAACACCCTCAGACTATGCACATGACACGGTTTTTACGTTATTTCATTGGAATACTAACCATTTCATACACAGTATAAACCACTTGGCCTGAAGGTTGGTTAATCTATCCAGTTAAATAATCGGTCCGAATTGGCCAGAAAGGAATCATCGCTTAGTTCTTTTCTTGTATAGACAATGTCAGACAGTCGGACCACGAAACATCGTCGACTCGGAACAAAAACTTCCAAATTCTAAAACAGGTGCACCGTACACCTCCGTGAAATGTGGCATACAGTACGTCGTTTTCGATTGTTCACGATACCTAACCATACAGTGAAACAAATTACCAACAGAACAATAAAATATAGGATGATGATGTTACCTCCAAGCTTCACGATTTTTGTCAACCGCAAAACATCTAGAGTTATCCTGAATGGTAGCAATCCCAGGTCATCACGATAATCAACATTCGGCAACGTTTCAATTCACTACTATGTGGCTCACTACACAAAATCCTCTTTCAAAAAGACAAGTGAATAGAAAAGCAGTAAGGAACAATTTTGTTTTACCTTACGGAATACAACGTTGCAATCATACGAACTGAAGGCTTTGACAGACGAAATTATACCTTTATTACGCTATGTTGACGCTTAGTGATTCTTTCTCGAGAAATAAGTTTGTCTTCTTCACAATGCAAATAAATTGGTTTTTTGCTCAATCAGCTAACCAAATGGCCAAAGTGAATATCAAAGCCCCATCCAGAGATTGTGGGTACAAGCGATACTCTTCAAGTGCGTTATGTGAATAAGAAGTTTCTGACAGGCTGAAACATCGCAGTAGAACTGTGTTGCTAGCCTTCTATCCGAACACATTCTCAGTGAAGGTGTACAACAGCGTCTACCATTGGGACTGCACGTTAAGCGCACTCACTTTATGACACCTGGAAGATGTGTAACACTTCTGTACAAAACTTTACTCGTACAGTTCACGGCGGACGGGCCTTCAGTCCTAACGATATGTAGACCCTATTTACAGTCTATTCCGATCATTGGTCTGTATCATTAATGCGTAATGACTACACATTCGTTACAACATACTACAAGCTGGATATGCACAGAAGTACGGAATTGATATCACCATTCATCGCATGGGACACTAGCCGGATCACTCTGCTTTTTAAAATACCGGTTTCAAGAGAATCCCTACCAAATCACATGCAAGTATTACCCAGTGAATGGTATAGACGAGTGCCATAAGATAGTTTAAAGTTTGAATATCCACATATGACAGTTTGTGCAGTCGTTGACTGTTCTAATTATTTGGAATGTTATAGACCAGACAGACGTAATCAAAGATTGGCTACATACTTTAAGAGCACCGTTACCAACCGAACTACATTACAAAGTCCGAAGGTAAACGGACAAGTACAGAGCTTGAATGAAACGCCTTGGAAGGCAGTTATCTACCGAGTGAAATAGGAGGGATTAAAGTGTAGTCACTGGAAAAATGTTCTGCTGGACGCTTCACATCCCGTCAAAGTTCACTGGCGAGCTGCAATGGATGTAAAGCCGAATCAGCCATTGCTTCTGCACAAACGGAAGTCTGCATTTAGAACACAGCAGTGCTGTTGAAGGTCGATATCCACATCTGTCTTGAGCAAAGGAAATATGCATTCCTCAGTTGCAACCCTCCTATCGATGAGGTTAAGCTCAGTCAACTCAACCTTCGGTTCGCGTATTACTAATGAACCGCATAGACCGCGGAAGATGTCCAATCAATGGGTTTACACTGCGAAGTTAAGCGAAAAAACTAGCGCAGGGAATCAGAAGAAAACAAGCTCAGTTGGGCGACATAAAACATCAACCACCCCCGTATGTATCAACGACAAAAAAAAGTATCAGACGGACAGACAGAACATACGGTAAAACAGGGATTCTCTATCGACACCAGCAAGTCAACGGGAAGCAGGCAAACAGGGACAGCAAACAAGAGAGCAGTGGGCCCTATATATCGATCCGTATTCTACTCAGACTAAAAAGGTGCACACATATTTTTAACAAACGAGATTGAAAAACATGACGTGAATTCCCGTTATCCTCGAATGACCACCACACATCCTCGCAGGAACCATTATTTACATAATCATGCCTCGGCACGTTGCCATCGCCGACAGAAAATCCAGTAATTACGAAGATCCCAACCATCCAGGCGATACTTGCCCATCTTACTCAATAGAACAGTCAAAGCCTTCACGTGACCACGTCGTTGCCTGATCACCACGCGGTTTTATCCAACTGTTGGCGGTCTGAGTAAAACATGCTCGGTACAAGAAACGCTCACCTGTCATGCAGAGTGTGTGAGCTGAGAATCGCAAACTGTGCAGTCTGACTGGCTGACCAACCGACTGCGTACTTCAAGCATTGCGAAAAGTGCGCTGACGATCGACCGCGTTGCTCATGCCATTGTCCCAGTTGATGTGGGCTAATTCGCGGAGACAGCGATGGTCAAACACCACGATTCTGTTGATACCCCGGTCGCGAACAGACCACGCCTCATAACCATGACACTAAATAGAACGCACACAAGCGTTATATACACTTCCTTTCAACGAGAAACCAACATCATTTTATCGTCGAAGATGATGCAGGATAGCAAAAGCAACACGTGCCTTCACCATCCTCGTTGATATCTCATCGGTAATATTACACGCCGATGAGACAACATGGATATCTCATCCTTTACTTATTGTTCAAATTTGTGACAAATATCATTATGAAAAACGTAGTTAATGTGTCCAATAGCCTTAGTTATGTGCTTCTTTCTGGCACTGGGTTGGCCGACTTGGATGACTGCCGATGATGGCTTGCAATGCGGTTTATGAAGAATGCTCAGGCTTGTTGCACTACCGAAATGGAGTGCCACTTGAAGATTGAGACATTCCTGGTATTACCCTCTGTATTATTGACTATTTGGTCTAATTGGTTAGCACTGTCTTATCGTCTTCGTAATGTTCCAAGGGCGATGTCAACGCCACTAACGTAAACACGACTGTCGTTGCCAACTTTGTCATTTGTAAGGTTGGAAGGCATCCGGTTGTTATTTGATCAAAAGATGTATAATATTTGCGTGCGTGCGGTTTTGTTCTGTTGCTCGGGAGCGTAGTTTGTTACTGCAGATCGTTGTCTCGTCAGTTAACCCACATCATATTGCATGATTGCATGGGCTACGCGACAGTTCGTTCATATTTGAATACTCTTCAAGCTCGATTCACTGCACAGTCCACGCTGGTCGGGTCACGTACACCGTATGCTAACGTAGCGTTTGCAACACCACTTATTCTCTAGTACGTATGCTTACGTTTGGAAGAAGTTGCGAGGCAATAACGTGATGATCGACTGTAACAACTTTTTCGTTGCTCGAGGTTGGTGTGTGCCACCTGCGGGCGTGATCATCCGCATCACTGGCCCGCTCTCAGGCTTGACAGTGTGTCTCACTGGCTGGTGGGCCTGTGGTGTTGTTGACTATAAACTCCCATGGTTTTGTTTGGCTATCCGGTTTTTCCCGCGTTTTTGTCATTGCGTGGACCACGACAAGTCTAGCTGTAATACTAGCAAGTATAACTCAATGCTGAGATATGTGCATACGAAAGTCATCGATTGAGTAGGATAAAAGTGTCAGCTGCCAGAGTTGCTTCTGCTGAATTTGTGCATGATATAGCCCTCTCCGAAACCACCGTTTTTGTTGACCTTTCAATGCTTGCATTTTGGTAGGTCGTCGGTATCACTGGAACCAACCAGGTTAGTGACAACCTAGTAAAACTCACTTGGTTATGTGAGTTGCACGTTTATCCAGAATTGATTGGGATAGAAATAGCAGTCACATTTACTGTGAACTTGTCTGTTCGTCCTCTTCTTGGTGAACAATTTTTTTTCAGTCCACCCTCCATTCCTAGTGCATCACGATCATGGGTAATTGTTTTGGCATTTTTGGAGATGCTGGACCTCTCTTGGACAATATGGATACAGATGATTCGACGATAATGGATGTCGACGACCTAACAACGCAGGTAATTTACTGCTGTTAAAGTTGTAGACGAATAATCTTTAAGTTCAGTAGCCATTCCGCTTAAATTTTGCACCTGCTTCCTATCGCCCTTTATGTGGACTGCTTTTTATATCCAGAACTGTCGTTATGTATGTACATATATATATATTTGTTATCCACTCTCTGGTTGTTTAGCTGCTTTCTCTTCCACATCCTTGTGTATGTATCTGCCAAGTAGGCTACTAGATCACCCACGTCTTTGCTTAGGCAGAACAGCAGGTGTATTTATTGTTTCTGTCTCATGTGTCTACTTTTGCATTTATCTCTACGTGCGCCGGTTTCTCGCGCTCCGTGTGTTCGGTGCAGCACACAGGTCATCTCAGTGATTAGCCTTCAACTTGATGGATGCAATACATACGATTCTCATCTGTTTGTGCGAACCAACTGACCACTACTTACTCTGTGCCGACTACCGTACTAGCAAGAGTTAAGCAGGCGAAACTAAGTGGGATAAGGTTTCTTCTGACTACATTAGCATTCCTTGGTAATAGTTCTACTTTGATTTAGCTGGTTGGTTTGAAAATTGTTTTCTTTTGTTACTCCATGCTTCTTACTCCCTGTTCATCAAGTGGAAAGTTTGCGTGCCGTTTTCTGTGTCGACATATTGACAATGCCCAGTTTAACCATGACCCAATATGCCTGACAGTTTGGTCAAACAAAGCATTATCCATCGACCTCAACATAGCGGCATGATTCGCCATTCATGGTCTCTTCTGGGGCGCTAGTACAATGCTCGAACTAGGCTGACTATTTGTTCTGTCCTTCCAGACGGGCCTAAGGTGTTCGTTTGGATGGAGGGCACTTATTCTCACGCGGTAGTCTATCACTACTCTCTGCCTTGGAGTGCTCAAGCTGTGAGATATCGTTGCGTGCGTTTACAGCGATGAAGTGTTTCAAGTCAACCGCCTTCCGTAGGGCAAACGATCGCGAAATGTCAATTTGTCTAGCTTCTAACAATACCATCATTTTATCACTGTTGTATGTTAATTGTAGGCTGTGTTGTAGCTGGCTAAATACTCGCATGTTTTCAAACAATAATACGTTCTTTTTGACGTTCTTTAGTCATATCGACCGGTAACCATTAGCGCTTTCAATGCTCAAGCTATTGCAGCGAGCATTTTCCGGAGCCTCATATGCACTTAACCTCTGAGACTAGAGTTCACGGTTCTCCAACCGTTGTCTTTTTATGCTGGTAACCAAACGTCTTTCGACATAGACTTCAGTCACTCGATAATGAAGACGAACTTAAGGTGTGCGAACCGGCGATGGCGGGATTGCATCAAGTTTCACACTTTAAAGAGCGTTTTTTATAGGACCCCAATAGATGATCGCTTGTGCGCTGTTCCGCTTAGAGTTTTGGTTAAGGGTGTTCGACGTAATTCATTGAAACGTCCACTATACTAGTGCAAGTCCCAGTGGATGGTGAATCCCAGCATGTTCCTGATGAGATGCAGCGAAATTTGCCAGGCAACAAATCGTGAAGTCTGCTGTTTTTAACTTCTGTTAACGAATCCCATACTACCAGGAATACGCCCCCTAATACCCTCCGCGGCAGATCAAATCATGACACACTGTTGTGCGTGCGGGTGATTTGAAAGTTTGTTTACCTCGAAAGTGGGGGGTTGGGCGGTCCGTTTGATATCTCCCGTAAGGCGCAATGATAGCTTTAATGGATTAGCGCAACTGTGTGCATTTTACCACCGTCAAATGGCAATTACCGCACTTCAACGTTGTGTGTACCGCAATCGATCAACCGCTCTACATGGACGCACGAACTGCATTATAGGCAACTACAGGTAACATTGGTTTGTTTCAATATGTCGTTTATTTTAAGGTCGCCACTTAAACTCGTGTATACTTTGCAAACTATTTCATTTTGCCGTAATAATCACTTAGTAGACAGAGCCAGACCGTTACGTAATTTACCTTCTTCACGTGGTGGTCATGCTAGTGCATTGCATTGATGCAGACGATTACGCTGATTAGGATTACTAGGTACACCTATACCAGATAGGCCAAAGGGCAGCAGTCAAATGAAAGCAATCATACTCGTAGGATTCTGTGTCGCACTTTCGACCCAGTAAGAGTACTTGGATAGTAAGGCACGAACCCATGTGCGTACAACAGGACTATTCTCGTAGTTACAACACTGCTGTATTCTGAATCGGGACGAAGAGGGCTAGAAAAGATATCCTCGAACAGAGAGCACTCCGATCATCCTGCCGTTCATCGTGACCACCGACGTATTATCCAGTACGGTCGAAAGACATCCGGTACGATTCAGATCTCTGGTATAGCTTCGAGTGCACTTGCTAATCGCAACAGCACTCAGGATCACATATTACTGTCTTATTCGCTGCATCCTCGGGCAAGGCAAGCTTCTCGCTGTCAGTTGGGTCGGACTGGAGTCATTTGCTCTTAGTAGGATTCCCCAAGAAAACCATGTATCCTGTTGTCTTGCGGTAAAGACCTTTGAATCTAAGTGAGGTCCCCCTCCTGTCACTCCCTCCCCGCAGCTTAAACGACTCGAAAACATCAGAAGTCTTCTTTTTCCCGACAGTGACATCATTTATCGCTTACCACCTCCTCGATCTATTTTGTTGTTCTCTCCCTACTCCCTGTTTCCTTTACTTATGGGCGGCGAATGCTTCTTAAAGCCGAAGCAACTGGCAAACATCTCTTCTTCAGGGTCTCCAGTGACTCCAAAACTGAACCTCGTGATGGAACTGAGATGCCGTCCTCACTAAATTCCAAAGCGGAACAGTGTTTGATCGGTGGGATCCCACTGCACAGTCTCTTGTGCACTGTCAGTTAGTCTGTCAACGCAAATCTGAAAAGCGCTGTGTATTCACTATTTTGGTGTGCACCCCAAGAACTGGTTCGAACGCTGCCGAGGGTACATTCTCTGACCCTTTCCTCGACATTCCCACGTTATCGTGTTGGACAGGGATTCAAATGCTCAAGTTGCTCCTCTTTCTCCGGATGCAAAGCGGTTATTTTTTGTGCTTGTTGTCCGGGCACAAAGCACTGACAGCGCTGAAGGACTGCTGTAGCCATACTCATCTCACTGTCGCCGTAATTCAAGTACCGCATCTCAACACGCGGAAAAGCGTTATGTCACACGAAGACCGTCATATTTGTCTCAATCATGGATCATAGCAATCAGTTACAGTTGGCGCCACCATTACATTATTGTCGTTGCTTGTCTTCATTTGGATGCGCCACATGGACTCGGGTCATTCTGTTGTTCATGGCAGTTTTGTTCTTTCGTTTGCTCTCAGGTCACACTAATGAATGCAAGATAAGTAACCGAAATTCGGCAGAAAGAATGTAAATGACGATTATCAGGTTTTCATGAACAAAGTGGATGAACCTGACGATGGATGTACCTGACAACTCGTAGCTCGGTACGGAGCGTTAAATTCCAAAGGATTCGCACATTTCTTCCACGTGAATAAAAATTGTGAACAAGGGTCGCTGGATTGCACATGGCTCTGAATAAGAGGACGACCGCCGAGAACTTAAACGCAAACTGACCAAACGTCCGCGCAAAAACCGTGAGCACCACTTGGTCGAACAGTCGAAAGATATGGAACGAATCTCTTAATAAGAGAATAGCATAAAGCTATTTTCCCTGAATCGTGGTTGTGTCGGTCACCGAGTTGTTGTGAGACCATATGTGAATGAGTTGGATCCTTAGTTACCAATCAGTCTTGCCGATTTGACGGATAGGCTGAACATTTTGAGGTACAGTTCAGCTGGCCTCAGCCAAACGATGTGGACGACGGGGCCTCGAATCCTCAGTTACTGTGTTCCAGACGGCTCTCCATTGGAAGCAGAAGTGACCCTGAAGCTTAGGTTGTTGAAGCGTATTAAGGCTGCTGGACCACATTTCCTCTCTCCTTCACTTTTCAAGGATGGTGGGGAGAGTTTGATATGAGAACTGACGAAATTCCTTCGGACAGTTTAGGAAACTGAAGAGGTACTTCGTGATTTGTACTTATTGGCAGTAATTCCCGTTTTCAGACTGGAGACTCGGACCCTCTGTAGCAACCACGGAAGTATCAGTCTGATGGTTGTTACTAGTTTTAGATTGCGTCGATTCGCTAAGTCCAGATAACGTGAGATACGTGGGGAACAGGCAGGATTTCGGTCCGGTGGAAGGTGCGTTGTTTACACTTTTACTCTGTGATGGGTCTGGAAACATTGGTACTCTTTTTTGGCAGCCGACAGTTGTCTTTCTAGATCTGAGGGCTGCTTTCGATTTGGTTCGTCATAACGTCCTCTGGAATTGCATTCTTCGTAAGGGAGTACTTGAATGTGTTGAAGTCAGGGCGTTGAGACTTTATGGACAGTTGTGTTGGGTATTCGGTACTACTAGTGATATTCATCAGCAGCGTTCGATCTCCTACTTTCTGTCATGGGCGACATTCTGGAAGGTGCAGTCGATGAATCTGATGAGGTTGGTGTTGAGTTTCCTCCTGACACTGAGTTGGCTGACGTGGACTATGCAGCTGAAGTTGCCTCGCTTAGCCTGTCTGTCGAAGATGTGCAGACCATGCTAACCAAGGTGAATGACCAGCCTGGAATGCGCTTCGCACCTTCAAATCGCAAATTGTCGCTTCCGGACTGGGGGTCCTTACTTCTATGTTGTTCATTTCAGGCAATCCGCTTGAGACTGTACAGATCGACACACTGGAGTTCACAACCTCGTTGGCGTGTAATATTACCGATGAGATATCAAC
>QNGE01001010.1:0-37684 GCA_008508345.1 Paragonimus westermani
AACAAATTCACATACCGTATGTGGTGCAAGGGTGCAACTTATCCTTTCTCACTGTCTACCGTGGCCGTCCAGTTGAACAGATGACGGCTTTAAAAAGTGTTCGTCTTTTAACAAACGTGACGGACAAAATCCACTCACCTACATGCTTACGAATGGCGTCAAGTACATGGAAGTAACACAACATGATGTAACAGCCGGACACCACACGGGCTGTTCCCATTTGTGCAACCATCTTGTCCACCACGAACCTCTTCACCGGAATGTGCCCTGCCCTCATTTCTCGAAAAATGCACATGTTTCGCTACGAACCTACCTGTACATCATCGACCGGCCGTGTCCCACGCCATCTCTCACTAGGAACTGGTATAACTTCTAGCTTCGGAAACTTGAAGAAAATCCAAATGACAAACTTTTGCCTGTTTGTCCAGTGAATAGAATCCACAGTTACATGCGGGAAACGCTGGCACAGTTCAAATTGCGTTCGTTGGACAAAGTAGATATGCATGTATCTGTTGTCTTTATCCCGCATGGTGCGCACCGCACTCACCACATTGATCGCCGACGGCATTTCCTCGAGGTTCTCTAATGTTCCGTTACCACTCTTACATAACAAACTCACTGGAAAGTGCAGGCTTCAACTTGCGGCGGATGTTTCCAACGTCAGTGGTCGTGATAAATTTCCCGTAAACATCCACTACGTACTGCTTAATGTCAGCACTTGGTGTATTGTGCTGGAACAGGCTTCACTGATGGTGGGTCCGCGATTTGCAGGATGGGACTCATATACCAGGTGACTGAGATGGTGATTGTGCTCTAACTCGAGAGAGCTCACAACCAGACAGGCATTTCGTCATACCACACGAAATCGGGAACTGCAACATGTGTCGCGAGAAATGAATTGTTAGAACCAACTGTTAACCCATTAGACACGTTGCAACCCCCTGCACTACCCCACATACTTCGTACAAGCGCAATAAATCTAGACGGTTTTTAGGTAACCAAGCCAAATTGCCTCATTGTACTTGAGAACCGTTTTTGACCTACGACTTGCCCCACGAACGCAAATAACGCCCATAACTTCCCTGTACCTTTAAAAACATCCCCGAAACTTTGAGGAAGTGCAAAATTCACGGTCCTCGAACATACCTTCGAAAGTTGCGATACAATCCATTTCACAAGAATAAAAAATATCCCGATGTGATGAATAATGTCTGCATTATCGTGTGTCCAGGTATACGATATTTCAGCAACCATGTATCAAGATTGTCACACGCAGGCAATCACAAAAGTAACCATGCCCATTATCGAAAAAGACACAGGATAAGGTGGTTTTCAATTAACGGCCAGTTAAAACAAATGAGTGTGAGTCCATGGCACGGATATCGGCAATTTTAACTTCCGCATCATGTACCAAGCCAATAAACTGGAATATGCGGCGAAATAATTTTCCGACCCACGACAATTGAAGAATACATGGTCTACGACAAGCATTTAAGGATCACGGACACGATGCAGACCGATGTTCCAGGTTCTGCTACCTACCTAGACGGCATTGTTGTGACCGGGACGATGAAGACAAACTGAGGGAACTTCTGCACCTCAGTCTTGGACCAATCCTATTACATTTTTTGTACTCACCAGGAACAGTGAAATCTCTTTGCGCACTGAGTCAAGTACCTGGGCTTCATAATCGATCGTCACGGTCCCCACCCAGATGCTAACAACATTGGGCTGTTGTGGGTATGCCTTCACCGTTGGACGTGTCTGCCTGTGCTCACTCTTGAGTCTCTTCAATCATAATGGCACATTTATGCCAGCCATGCTTTGTGTTTGAACACCCCTAGAAAGACTGTTTATGATGCAGGTCTCCTGGAACTGGTCGGCTGAATGCCACAACCCACTTTGGAAATGAAGACAATTCTGAACTCAAGCAACTTGCCACCGCACTTTGATCCTCTTGTCAAAATCGTGGCTACATCAGACGTCTCGAACCACGAAATAGGAACGGTCCAGTCATACGTCTACACTGAAGGATCCCAAAAAGCAATTGTTCATTCTGACCGCTCGCCATCATCAGCGGAGGACTGTGGATGGAATAGGAAGGAGTGTTTGCCATTGTTTTCGCGATAAAGCGTCTTCACAAAGCGCTCTTTGACCGGCATTTTATACTGCTGACTGAAAAAATTGGTTACTTGCTGTCTTTGGATCAAAGAATGGAGGCACCGATCGATACGACCAATCACCCTCAAAAATGGGTGGCGACATTGTTCAACCACGACTTGGGTAACAGGTGTACGTC
This sequence comes from Paragonimus westermani, assembly GCA_008508345.1. NCBI lineage: Eukaryota > Metazoa > Platyhelminthes > Trematoda > Plagiorchiida > Troglotrematidae > Paragonimus > Paragonimus westermani. Next base: position 2,300 of record QNGE01001010.1, read on the forward strand.
AGCAACGATCGTCGGACAGACAGTCGCTCTCCCCTCGCCTGATTGGCTCGCAGACACCCGGTCCAGAAGAGACCTTGATTGCTGTAATGCCATTCGAAGTTTAATCCAGTGTATTCCAAAGCCATCCGGACGCTCTCAGTCACCGCTGAGATGGTTTCCAAAGCAACTGTGCGACACCGGGCGTTGCAGTCTGTGATGTCATGTAATCAGAACCACTAGACGCATGGAAGATTAACAAGCAACTTGGCGCAGTTCTTCAGAAGATCGTCCGCTATATCAACCCTAAATGGTTGTGTAATGTATGGAGAACGTGTCGTCATCCCGCTGGGAGTGGTTCATCAGCTTCACATCGGTCACGCGGGCACCAATCGAATGAGGGTGTTTACTCAGGGCTGTGCCTACTGGCCCGGTATAGAAGAACAGCTGGAGAGAATGGGTATGTCTTGCCACCGTAGTGCTTACGCATCTAAACCACCCCAGTTCCCCACTGGAATTTTGGCCAACCTCTAGGGCCTCGTGGTAGAGAAAACACATTAAGTTTATGGGGCCTCTGCGCATTCAGAACTTCCTGATCGTTGCTGACGCTTATTCCAAGTGGCCAGAAGTTGTCCTAGTGCCAAAAGTATCAATACGGAGTCAATCATCTCACGACGTTGCAAAATGTTAGTCGGCTTCGGGTGTCCAAAGAATCTTGTTAATGACAGTGGGGCACAGTTCGTTTCCTCAACATTTGCTGACTTCTGTCATCAAAACGGCAGTGATTACATCCGATAACCGACTTGCCACCCGCAATCAAACGACCGAGCAGAGCGCGTTGTGGACAAGTTCGACCGTGCCTTCCAGAAAGTCCAGGGGAAAAGGAACGACCACAAAAGTGTTGGAAACATTTCTGATGCACTATTGAACAGTTCTAAATTCACAGACAGCCGACAGACGCTCTCCGGCTGGGGCGCTTCTTGGGAGGAAAATCCGAATGTTGGTAGACTCAGTCGGTCCGGCTCTCGCTGCTGCGTGATCAAAGGATCGAACTATAAAAATCAGGTTCAACCACAAGGCGAGGCGTGATACACCGACATTTCAGTGCTGACCAGGCTGTCCTGGCACAGGATTATCACGACGATTTTGTAAACTGGTCCTTGCGTCGAATTTGCCTGAGGCTAGGAAAGGTCATTTTTGAAATCCGAGCCAAAACGGACATATGAACAGGTCATGTCAACCAGCTTCAACCCGCAAGCATCGCCGAACGATCACTGGCCGAGAAAGAACTGCCGCTGGAGGTCCCGTGGACACGTTCAGTCATCCCCAGCCGGAGCCCGTGAAATTTACCACCAGCACCCACGGCCCGCTACAGGAGCTGCTTCCTGGAAGATGGAGTGATTAAGCACGGCGGCCATTGAAGTCTCTGCGAGTTCACCCCTGACTTTCGTCGTACGGTGAACATCGTTGATAGAAAAGTGTTATGGCCGGGATAAACCCGACCCGTTGAACACGATTCCGTTATCAGCAATCAGACATCTTAAGCCGCTACTGAGGTATGTACCGGCGTGGGATTCACATATTTTTTCGCGCGCTGACGCAGGCACGAGGCCAATCAATTTATACAAATATCGACCAGTTTCCCGTGTAAATCCGTAAAGCGCCCAGTGGCTAAATACACTGCTTATCCGAAGTCTGCCTTCTTCGCGTTTTCATTGGTTCTTGCAATTCGCTATTGGGATTCCAAGCGGAAGGAAATTCTGTTCTGATTATTCACCTACCGTTATTCCTGTCATCTATTCGCGTCCATGTTTAGAAGGAGTTGGTTGTACCAGGATGGTTCTGGCCACGCCACAGCCACGTGGAACAACATCAAGGATCCACAGTTTTTGGAGCGAAGCCATCAGCTTTTAAATACGCCTGGGCTTCCACCTATAAAAATACAAAAGTGGGCTGGTCTGGGCAGCCTTGTGACGTATCAGAAACTTGAATTCACTAATGAGCACAGACGGAACCCGGAGGCTTTGGTATTTATATGTTCACCGAGCTTGGCATTTAGGTTGCAAACTGTTCCGAACCATCAGAGCACGAAGGCATAGTCCATGACCCCTGTAAAGGTCATAACCGAGCTTACCACTACCTACACAGTTTGCGCGCTTCATGTCTGAATTCCTACTGGCAGTTGCTCAGATGGAATGGAAGATAATCCAGGAGTTTCCAGCCTGTACCATCTAAATAGCACGTACTCACCACGCCTCGCGATTCTTTTGTAAGTGCTTCCGGAGCCCCAGGCCAGTAGCCTTGCGGACCGAGTTGTACTGATTGTTGAAGGGAATGTCGCGACAAACGTAGAGAAGTTTCGGTGATCGTATGAAGACCAAGCGTTGGGCAGCTGAATGAATAGTAGTACCACAAGAAACGGTGGTGCAGTTATGCACTGTATGCTCTGTGTTCACTGCGCTTCACTGTCGTCTACTGGGTGAACGGCTAAATCAGAGGCAAACTCACACTCGTAAACTTAGAGCGCTTGTGGCCCTGTTGGTTCAGATACATCAAGAAGTAGTTGACGCCGAAGTGGCCTCACCAAAATTCAAAGCGAACTGGGCGTATAGCGTTCGCAAATTTATAAACTGCCTAATTCCAACTGCCCAACGATGGTTTGCCGTGTAGAGGAAAATCAAGTTTTTTCTCTTAATTAAGCTCATAATATAAGGGATATTTCTCCACTCCACGAGAGTGAATTACGTTGTGTCCGAAAAACAACTGGGCGACTGAACGTAATAGCACAATCTCAATAGATTTTTGTTGATTATTGTGCAACTGAACTCGTGCACATTTCTTGTTTGTTTCCGGAGTATTAGAACCTAAATCTTTACAACGCCAGGAATGGAAGACTTTGGGAACTGGAACAAGTCACAGAACTGCGGTGAGTTCAATCATTTGAAAACCACGATTATTTCGACGAGTACGCAGACTTTCGGTTTACCTATGCGGATGAGCCTTCGGAAGTAAAGTAAGTACCAAGAGCAAAGTTAGACTGCTTGCATAATGACGTTTCGAGTTAAAAAGAGTCAAACAATACTGTAACGTGATTTCTGATGGCGCTGCCGGCGACGGAATAACGCATGGAATAGAAATTGGAATCTGAAGTCACCCCGATCCGCCCAGTAAACCTTATTCTGTATCAGACAGGCCTCCGTTGACCTGAGAGACGATCACTGAAAACAGGATGCAGCACCACCGCCGGGATTTTGAAGGTTTCAATTCATTCCAGCTCGGAATTTACGTCCGAAGGCCAGCAACCGGCTGATGTCCGGTTTCTCGCACCAGTGAGCTGCGAGAATCCCAACGTGCCACGGCAAATGGAGAAGAGGAACTGCCCTTCGCCAGATCTTTGAAATCGTGCGCGGTAGTGCATGACACGGACAGCTCGAATTTACTCGTTACGAGGGAATTCAATGCATCCGAGATGAATTGGCCGCCAGTATCCCATCCTGACTTTGAGAATGGATTCTTGGCGTTCCTGTCGGTGTTATCACAAAGAATGGTATGAGCACGACATACCAGCATCGCGATACGGAGCCTTCTTGTTTAGATCCCGTCCCTGCTCGATCTAACTGCCAAAAATGAGAGACACTTTGTGAACGGACTGGTCTTTAGCGGCCACCGGGGTACAATGCCCGCCGTCTACTGGTTTTAGAGCTCACCAGCCATTTGGTCCAACAACCGGCAGGAGAATCTGCGGTTTTAACTTTCAACCAGAATGACATTAATGGCCTGAGAAGTTGCCTTGGATCATCCACACCTCAGTTTGATTCCGCGGGCCAGAATTATCACACGTTTTAAGACACAGTTCCGGAGGTGAATGATCCATTCGTACCGCGCAAATTGTATACTGTCCGTTCTTGTTCACTTTCTTCGCGTGAGATATTCGCAGAGCATAAGCTTACAGACAGTCCGAAGGACGTGAGCGCATTCTGTGCTGTTCGAAATAATTGTAGGCGAGAAACTCCCGAGAACGCCAGGATCCTACAAGAATAATTCTTACGGAGAGCTTGTAAAAACAAATATTCCTGCAGTAAACGTTGATTGTCTCTTATTCAAATCTAATTCACATGGAATTGTCGGTCCAAACTCGATCCAGGGGTACTCAAAGAAGTGACAGTTAGTCTAGCAAAAGATTCGAGCCAGCTGTTCAAACAGGCTTTTCAGGCAGCCTTTCTAACTAATGCATGGAAAGCAGTGACGGTCGTGCCAATGTTCAAGGCATTAGACTGGTACTGCCTTACGAGTGACTGGCCAATCAGCCTTGCTAATATCTTAAGCAGGATGGCGAGGCGCCTCCAAAATTGCAGTAGTCTTGAGCACTTTCTGAGAACTATCCGTTTCTCTTCCACGTAGCACGGCTCACTTTCTGATTGGTCATGCGTAAAGATTTCGTCAGCATTCATTGATAGCCTGACTGAGGCAGAAGTCAGTGGGCTCATTGCAGACGTTACTCGACTTGATTTGGCCATGACATTCAACCGTTTTCCACGAAATCCTCTCACATGTGAGCCCGGAGCTTATGGCCTTTAGGAAGATAATCCTCTCTGGGGTAGCCTTCATATGGATGACTGAACGCTCGGAGTCAAAATACACATCAAATTTTTCATCTCCTTCCTTGACTTCTGCAAATTTCTTTCAGGAGTTAGTGTTCGGTCCTCTTCTGTTTTTCATCTGCAACAACGACTATTCAGACAGTAATTCCAGTCTATACGTTGTTGACCGAGAAATTTAGAATGCTGCCTATCAAAGTGCACTACAGATTGATCTTGACGTGATTAAGCTGTGATCAGACGACTGGAGTTTTTCACCAAACTCACGAAAAATGCACATCCGTAACACTCGGTTGAGATCCTGGAGATGCTCCCGTTTCTCGCAGTGCACTCGGCCATATGAACATCATGAAAATCGACTCGGAGGGAGATCTGGATGTCTGGGTGTAGTCTAACACATCTTTCTTGTGATATTTTGATAATCGCTACCCTCAGAATGAAGAAACGGACCATTTCACTCCTGAACAAGGAATACTCCTGAACGTTTTAGAGGGTTGGTAAAAGACCTCCATTTGGGTACGCAAATAAAGTCGTGTACATTAGGATGACCGGGGACATACTTGCCCAACATGCACAACAAGGGCGTACCATGCTAGCCACAAACCGGCGTTATGTGGCACAAGTGTAGCTACAGGATGTCCCTGATTTCTGCGTGCCTGAATTCCAGCGACTCAGTGGTGACCCGATTCTCACACACTATTTCGGCATATGACGCGTTGGGCAGTTCTCCGTCTTATTGGCTGGTGAGGACTGACGTAGTCACGATAGTAAGCTCTGCGAGCCACGTTCTCGAAGCAGGAACTCTTTCATCGCAGGGTTATCAGTTGCCGCTGGTCGCCGCTCTAGGCATCGCTCTGAGATGTTTCATTCCCATTCACTTGAGATATTATTCGATCGGTACTTCTACTGTGCCCTAGGCTGTTGCCGCGAACCTCAAGGGCGTTGCTGCACTCCTCTTCCAATAAGCGTCTTCCAGATCAGCGGACCCCCGATGGATATTAGAGGAGTCAAACTGATTGAATCCGGATGACTCAGGCCTCCAGCTTCTAACCTGTATATTATCACTGAAATTTTCCAAATCGTGGTTTACTAAAGCCCGCAACGAAAGAGGGCCGCCAACAGTGTTAGGTCAAACCGTCTGGCAAAGCTCTGATCCATCTATTAATCACTGAATCGGTGAAGTCGCCCCATCCAATAATACAACCGAACGATCACTCACGGTTTATGGGCCGCAATCCAGTAAACGCCCCCAGAAAACTGCCGTTAGAAATCGACTGGAAGTGAACAAAATGAGTGCACCTTGGTAGATCGTGCGCGAGTATTCGAAGTCACCAAAAATTCGAATTTGGGTATTGTGGCGATGCTAGTAGGGTTCGAATGCTGAGCTTAAATTTCTGTCTGCGTCCGTTGGTTAAAATTTGACTGTTTGCTTTCCTCCAAATAAGCCAAGAATAACGAATTAACCGGTTGCTATTCGCTTCATTGCCTTGACTTACACCTAAATTCACCGATGACGAAGAAAACGTTTAACCGTCGAGCCCGCGCAACGTTTGCGGGTGCGAGGGAACACGCTCTGCAGTACTTGCCTCGAGACACATGGTTTCACACCCAGCGTCTAGGTATTTCTAGTGGGATTTACAAAATGTTGACAGAAACAGAGCTGGACTGGATCTACCTCGTTTGTTCTTGTTAGCTAACCACTAAGCAGGCTGCTAGTTTTGAAGCTAGCACCTCAACATGCACAGTTGGTGTAACATCCCCTGATCCGTTGATTGTAGTCAGTAAGGTGGGAACGCGAGTGTTGTAAGCACAGCGTCGTATGCATGAGTTGCTTTGGGAGCGAAGTCAAATAGGATTACCTCGGTGGATTCGGAAACTCTCATGTCCATCAATGCTGGCATTCCATCAACAGCGTGCAGGGAAACAGCCAAATTCAGATGTTCTTCGCTCGGTCCCACTTAAGGTGGCGTAAGTTCGACGAAATTCTCCACGGGCGTCAGCACCTTCGCTTTTAAAAGTTGGACCCGTCGTTACGGGAGAAATCTCCACTTGTTCATAACCTTCCGGATTGCGTCGCCAGCTGCTTAAGGTTCCACGACAAGCAGAGTCGAGAGCTCTGGAAGAGCTTTCGCACTAAAATGGGCATAAATCTACCTGACCCAATCTTTATCACGAGGTTAGCGGGAAAATGGATTCACCACTTGCTAACAAACCTCGGTTAGCGATGTTCGTGCTTTTGTCATCTGACTTGACTGTCGACCTCTCCTAGCGACACATATCCCGCTGGACGACTTCGGGGTACGATTTCACTTCGATATACCATGGTCTGAATGTCAGAAGAGAAGGAAATTGGAACCATTAACTGGCCTCGTTACGTTATGATTAGAGGTGTGCCCCATCCCACTGGCGACGACCTGGAACACGAAATGATTCAGTAGTGATTTCCATCAACTGTACCCGTAACTCCCACCGTCAAATTTCAACGTATTCACCGCATCCTGAGACCGAGGCCGACGCCAAGCGAATATCGACCACGACTCCTCAAAGTTACTGTCATTCCGGATGGGATGGCATCGCACACACTGAAACGGTTGTGTAATCAACGGGGCCTTATCCCTGGCTGGATTTCGCCTCATTGCGATCGTCCTAAAAAGAAACGGGGTTGACTGAAGGCCAATCACTTCACGCGTGTCGGGCGCCTAGTGGTACCTGTTGAAGATTTAATGACTACAAGATCCCACAGCAACCGGCTTCTGTTGAGGCGCCGAACCTTATCAGCCTTGAGATTTAAATGAACCACCATATATACATTCACAGGATAAAGTTCATTTGCTCACCAACAAGTTTGTTTAGATTATGGTTTGATAATTACAATACGTCATGAATTGTGTCCATGAAACAGAACACTAAAATTACATAAGAAGGGTGTACAACAGAAGTATAGTGCAAATAGTAGGCAAATTGTGTTGAAACTCTACTCGCTTCACTGCCCATCCAAACCCCGGAACAACGCAAGATCTGACGAGAGGTCAATTCAAATTTCGCGTTAATGATGCCGCATTAAGGTTGGACGAACAGGCTCGATGTTGTGTCTCCCGTTATTCGCCAACTTGTTCTTTTCGTATTGCACCAGTTAACTTACATTTTGTTTCTCTGTATGGGCTACTACTATCGGCCAATGACGGACCGTGATACCTTAACTACTGCTGCACGTCCATAAGTTCGGTCACTCATCTCATGAGGAAGCACAGATTACTGCTACCACTACCAGGTCTTCTCATTGTTACTTGCGTGGGGTGCTTTAATTCAGCTACGGCTTCTAGGGCTGGTCGATGTCCCCAATTCTAAGTGTCACGTGTTGGCGTCACGTAAAAGAACCGCCTGCAAGTGATCAGTTTTGTTCGTGCTGGTGGGAGTAAAATCGAGGAATGGGTCGAAAGGTTGGAACCAAGGTGCAGCGCTCGCCGTGATGTGAGGAAGAAAGACCAATCAGCTTTCGTCGTCACCGCGGGTGGTCGTGAATTGTATCCATTATTAAGGTATCCGGCCTTCCCAAATGCTCTAGCCTCATTGGCATTCGAAGAACGAAGGAAACCGCTACTAAAGCACGCACTTACTGTTAATTTCCAGGCCACGGAACGGTGAAGTTCAATTCGTTAGTGCGTTCAACAAGCACGAGGTTCCGTGAGTTCCTTCTACACTTGCAAATACAAGCTGCCTGTTGAAATTTTGGTGATAAGCTGGAGGAGCATCTGTGTGATCGATTGATTGTTGGCGTCAGTGAATCTGATCTCCAGCGTAGATTGTTGGTCAAACAAGGTATGACTTCCCAATAAACCCGAGACATCTGCAAGCAGAAGAATGACGTTAATGTCGCCACTGCTGATTCGAACGTTATACTATTCCAGAGGACCAAACAGGATACTGCCGCCAGAAGTCAAACACCGGACAGGCCTTCTTGGGCACCCATCATCTCTCCCGGTCCAAGGAAGATTAACGAATGTTTCTCGTTAATTGAGTTACATTTACGATCATCTTGCCGATTTTGTAATGTCGTATGCGATTTGTTTGGGGTTAATCTGGTCATATTGCGAAAGCACGCAGAACTCAGACGTGTCGCCCGAGTCACTTTAGAGGGACAAATGCCATAGGGCTCTCCACTACTGTTTATTCATTCTAAATGCAGTTTATTCACAGATGCCTTAAGTTCAAATCAGGATGTAATTCCGAAATCATTGCGAACACATAAAGTAACGAATCCGTTATTCCAAAACAGCTTTTAGGTTGAATGTACCCAGAGAGTCGACCGTTACCAACAGCGATGGGAATACGTGGAGTTGTTGGTCATCGGTTAGCTCTGCTACGTGAGACTGATGTGATGGTTGTTGGTAATGATAATGAGCTAATTTCATTATGCCGCCCGATGTCGGAAGGAAGTCCAGCTATCCTGGGCCTAAAAGCTTTGAAACAGCCCAAATGTTCTGCCTCACTAGATGTTAATTACAAAGATGGTCTGAGTGGAGAGTATCAAGCCCAGTTACGCAACCTGATTGTTTGCAACGTGTAATCAGCAGACCGTAAATATCTCTGTAATCAGTGTGACAAAAACAGCTCTCGACTTACTGAGGTTGTCATAGTTTTGTGGCGTGTTCGAGTTTTCAAAAGGGTTGAATTCTTCTGTTGGAAAAGTTTTTGTTTTAATCTTCCAAAGGCGTAAACAAAGGATGTGCGGCAGTCCATCCGCGTAGCAATCGGTGGAAAAATAACGAACACTTGCATTTTACGTTACTTCGAATGCAATAAGCAAGGATATCGTCGACGTGACAAGACATGTTTTTCTTGAATTCTGAGTGTGATTAAGCAGCAAAAGGTAATTTTAGTTTCTGCGATTTAAACGTCTTTGGATGATGGGGACCAAGCTTCCTCTAGAGCTGCAGACGTAAGATACACCAGAAAACCTATTCTAACCTAGAAAAATGTTCGAAAACGTGGCGATTAAGCGGCGTTTTACCAGTTATGTTCTGGATGCCTATGAGCTTGTTATAACCGTTCGTTATTACCACGATTGCGAACTTTCCATGGGAGAAACAAATACGCTGGATTGCGGACAAGGTGGCCTGCTGGACGAACGACGACGAGAAGCATCTTACACATGAAAGCATACAAAAGATCCGCACGACTGTTCTAGCCTATGAGTGAAACCAAACATTGCCCCGCGCTTAAACACTTGTGACTTCCATTCATTTGTCCTAGCTTGCGACTGTAGGAAAACCATACCGTATACTAAAACACGCTTAAACGAAGGTGGACGGGTGAAGCCACTAAGAACGAAGGCATGGGGAAATCGAACTAAATGATATACTCGAGGTCTGTAGAAAACGGTACATACCACCTCCTCTTTCCATCAGCACACAATGTAGCTGTTGGTTTGCATGCGTTCTGGGTGTCCTCCCGGCTGACTGAAGCCGTGTTCCAGATAAATTCTCCGTCATCCTACCCATCAACTCTGATATCTGTAAGATAACTGTGTACGCATATATGAAGGAACCCACCTTCTTCACTTGTACCACGATCCGCAGACATAGTCTTGAATACCGTAATGTAATCGATTTCCTGAAAATGAAATATTATCCCGCTGCTGGTCTGATAAGCACTATCTGCACAACCGTATGTCTAGATAGTCATTAGTTCGGCAACCGCCTACTAACAAGCAAGCAACCACAACGACAACCACGCCGAATTCAAAAAATAACATAAGATAAGTTCGTTTTCACGTAAAATCCAGTTGAAACAAACAACTATGAGCCCGTGACATAGATTTCGGCGGTTTCAATTTCTGAATCGTGTACCAAAATAATAAGGCGGAATATGCCGTGTGTTAGTATTCCCCCTATCATAAATGAAGAAATTACGATCTGGGACTAGCGATCACTTGATTGTTCTGTGTTCACAGCGTTTAGGAGGAACGAAAGAAGAGCCAGCAAAACCAGAGTTGCAAGGAGACCCGGTTTTTCTACAACGCCTTATGGAATGCCTTAGGGAATGAGAGAACATGTGCATAATGCCCTCAACAGCTTGAAGGAAGGTGATATAATCTCGAAGGTTGATTCATTAGAATGGACCGCACCAATCGTTGTGGTTAAGAAGTTAGGTGGTGAACGACGTGGGATATGTGGTGAATACAGATTAACGCTGGATCCAAGGCTGGAAAAGTGCGCAGCGATAACGGAAGAGCCGGAGGTTTTTCTGAAATACCCACACGGTGTCAGGTTTTTTTTCTAAAATTCACCTGATAAACGCATACAAATTCCGTTGGAGTATGATTCTGAGGCGATCACTACGATCAGCACCCCTTGTTGATCATTTCGGTGCAATTCTTTCGCCGTTTAGATTACGCGTATCAGCTGGTACATACCAGGCTGTGATTGAGGATTCAGTGACCGATTTACCAGGAGCACACGCTCATAAACATGACGTAATCATATACGCTGACAGTGCAGAGGAGCATGATAAAGGGTTACTTTGACTTCCGGAACGATCCAGAGACAAGAACATTGCCATAAAACCTTTTAAATGTGTGCTCCAAGTATGAGAATTGAATGTTCTTGGTTTTGCCATATGTGATAAAGGATACAAGCCGGGCCCTGACAGGCACAAATCTTTGACTGCCATTGCGCCACCAAATGAACCAAAATGAGCGGCGACCAATAATGGGCTATCTGCAGTAGTTTTCTGGTTCTCTCCCAAACTTTTCGGCGAGAAAACAACCATTATTTGCAGTTCAGTTAGCAGAAACATGGCTTTGAACTTAAAAAGGGAAATTCTTCTGGGCGAATCAATACAATTTGTGGTTACTAAGCTCATGTTAGCCCCATTTCTTACCTGATCACAGATGCATCCAGTGTTGGCACTGATGCTGTGTTGAAACAGGAGGAAATCTGATCATTTGCATGTCACGTTTGTTGAACAAGAAGGATTAGGAATATTCACACGCGTAAAGAGAGGCGTTGGCAGTCTAATGACTGTTAGAAGACTCCAGGAATAATTGGTTGATACCAGATTCAAAGTTGTTACAGATCATCAAGCTCTACAGCATTTATTTGATCCCAACAAATAAGTTGCCAAATCGTAGGTGGCAATGATGTAGCAATGGAGTATAGTTCTAGCAGCACACGAAAATGAAGTCGTTCATCGTCGTGGTAAAGAGGCTCCTCGGGTAAACTTTATCACGGCATTCCAATTTTCCAGCCGATGAAGCTTGTTAGCTTGCCTCGCCAGCTATTCCAATAAGTCGAGGTGACTTTATCAAGACAAATAAAAACTATGGTAGCACAGTAATTACCGCAACCACCCAGTATTATTCCATAGCCGAGAGTTGTTAGTACGACAGGATGTTGTGCTGTAGTTGAGAGGTCACATGGTCAGTCCACCACCGCTAGGAAAGGCGGTATTCGAAGACTTGCAGAGGGGTCACCTGGATGTGGAGGACTTGAAATCGCCGGTTCGACACACATCTTGATGGCCAGAGATAAGCTCGGGTTTAAAGAGCATCGCAATAAACTGCCACTCCTGCCTCCACAAAATAAAGAAAAAACCGAAGATTTGAACACCCTAGCCGGAGAGCCTCCTATCATGGTAACGGATGCAAGCATATTATTGTGGACCACTTCTCGGTACTTATTACACCCTGATTTTGATTGATTTATACTCACGGTAGCTAGAAGTACTCATCACAGCCTCACCTTCTACGTCACTTACCATGCAAGCAGTTCAAAAACATTTTAGTCGTGAAGGAATTCCGCAGCTCTCGGAGACGGACAGCGGATCGCAGTTTTGTTCCGCTGAAGTGAAACAGTGGCTTCAAGGCCTCAGGTGCCGTCACTTGCGAATAACTCCTCGACATCCGTTTCCGAACAGAACAGCAGAAAATCTGGTGAAAGCACTCAAAAATGCTGTGAGTTCCATTAATCCCAGAACATTTTCTGAATTGGATGTGTTTCTCGATAACCCTCTGTTTCAGTACAGAAAAGTATCGCATTGCACAACAAAGGGGGGCCCGACGATGTAGGATCTTCCACAAAGACGTTGAGCTACGCGTAGCGATAAACCAATGATCCCAACTATTCAAAACAGGATTGTACCGTAATGCTACGGTACTGATGAACAAAGTATCAAAGTGAATATTAAGACAACCTCAACAGCTTCGACCGACAGCTCGTGTCCGGGGAATTGGGTTACACTTTGCTGCTGAACTGGCCAAAAGAGCTATTCCGAGCAGTCAACAGGTTCAAAACAGTGGGAATGCGCCGAGCTCCCAAAAAGGGAGTGCACGTATCACTCAAGTAAAGCACGGTGATCGACAACCGACTATTCGCACAACCATTAAATTGACGCGACAAAACAAAATCGTCAACGTCAAGGCCAAGTTAACGTCCAGAAACAGGGGGAGGCTGAATGCAGAGGGGTGAATACATAGGGGAATTGGGTTGGGTCTGATTTTCACATTACTGTAGTTCAAAAATTTGATACAGACGGTGCTATTTAAATCAAGGCACCTGAGAGCATCACTTGAGTGTGTGGATTCAACAGACGTGATACATTTTCGTGGAGACGATTTGCGGCTGACCGAAGGATTGACCGCTCGCCAGCTAGGCAGCACAAGTGTAGAAATTGCTGGCCTGCACGATGCCTCCATTAATCGAAGACACACCAACCAAATTCAGTTCCGGAGCAGTGAAAACTTACCATTCGAGGAGGCAGAGTAACCTGTGCAGCAAGAGTCCAATACCCCGGGAAGGTCAGAACGATTGGCAACTATCACTGCAGAGGCTTCTAGAATGGGGAAGTTTGTGGAGGAAATCTACTCGGATCACTGCCCATCCAAACCCCGGAACAACGCAAGATCTGACGAGAGGTCAATTCAAATTTCGCGTTAATGATGCCGCATTAAGGTTGGACGAACAGGCTCGATGTTGTGTCTCCCGTTATTCGCCAACTTGTTCTTTTCGTATTGCACCAGTTAACTTACATTTTGTTTCTCTGTATGGGCTACTACTATCGGCCAATGACGGACCGTGATACCTTAACTACTGCTGCACGTCCATAAGTTCGGTCACTCATCTCATGAGGAAGCACAGATTACTGCTACCACTACCAGGTCTTCTCATTGTTACTTGCGTGGGGTGCTTTAATTCAGCTACGGCTTCTAGGGCTGGTCGATGTCCCCAATTCCAACTGTCGAACAGATGCAACAGGTGAACTTGATGCGGAAAGTCTCCACAACTGCGGAAATGTACGCCGCGAATGTGATGATAGGATTGCGGGTTTGATCCAATAGATGTCGATGCAGGGTGAGAACACTGTAATATGCGGAGCGTTTTGGTTGTGACTTGTTCACAGGCGCGCGATGGATCACGTGTCGTAGACCACTGTCGGAAGTAAGGTAGGTTGCAGTTGTTTTGTTTGCTTGTGGTGTGTGCGCATTTGAACGTGACATTGACTGCAGTGTTGTTGGCAAGCTGAGTCGCTCGAAGCCGCTGCGTATGAATGCTTACAAAGGTCGCTCAGTGGTGGGCGTGTGGACGTGGCCTTTAGGTCACCTGCCACAGGCAGCCGGACTATTCCTACGACTTCGGCCACACCACAGTATGTTGTTTCATGTTTAAGGTGTGTGTACACCAACGCGCTCAGCTTGGCAAGTAAATTACCGGCCTTCTCATACACGAACACTAGAAATTCTATCTCTGAACGATTCTTCTGCAAACTCGGAGCACTGAGCTTAAAATAGTGCATCTCTGGTTTCGGTCGACAGCGTGCTGGTCATAATCCGTAGCGGCTGGGTCACTTGTTCATTAAAGGAAGGTTGGTGAGCGACAACCTCGCAATCGCCGCTCCACTTGGACTCGGGGACCACGCGGTCGCCCTATTCGACTTCATTTCTAATCAGCTCAACGGCTAGTAATCGCAGAAGCTTCCGGAAAATGGATGTGGAGGAAACACATGGATGCACTGCAACGCATTCTTGGATGGACTTCACTCCTCTCCACCCTGTACGGAACCTCTACGAGAAGCTTTCTACCATTCTTTCGCACCATAGTCAGATATCAGACAGAACAAGCCTCCGGCACACTCAAACTTATCCTCCAGAAGCGACATGCCTAGACGTGCTATGGATTATCAGAATCTGAAGTTGACCAAAAATATAAACTGCCCTGTGGAATCAATGTACACTACTGAATTCACTTGACCGCATGCATTATCAACAGTGTCTCATAGAAAGCTTTTTCGACAACGTGAATAGCCCCTTCCAATTTTGAGCATCAACTCGTAAGGCGGAAGCTGGAGTTCTATAGTTGTCAAGCCTTGTTAGCTTCGATAGGGAAGCCGCGGATGTCTTCGCAGAGCTTCACAGCAGCGTTTTTACGCGGTCACCGACAGTTCCTCATGTTCGCTTTGACATTGGAACTGATGGCACTTGCTTTGTGGATACTTCCCGCACAGCGTTGTTAGCCAGACTCAGGCGCCTTGGGGACAGCTCCCTTGACCTCTACGGTGTGTCCCTCGAAGCCTTGCAGAAAGCGGCAAAATAGCATACTGATACATTTAGCTTACTGCCCACGCAATTCGTCTCCTAAGGAAAAGTTCTCAGCAGCTGCAAACTGGAGAACATCAAGCATGTTTTCAAGGCTGGCGGATGTAGCTGATCCAGTGATCACAGACCAATTGCCTCGCTGCCAAGCGTCTCAAAAATTTTAAAGGCGCTTGTTTACGACCTGCTTTATAAGCACCTCACTCCTCGTGAGCTTTTCACCAATACATAGCAAGAATTTTGCAAGGGCCCTTGGTGCACCACAGAACTACTGATGAAAAGTGGTCAGCGGACCAAAGCAGTTTATCAGGGCAATGAAATAGGCGGCGTATATCTCCAATCTACCAAGGCATTCGACCGCGTGAACCATCGTGTTATCATTGGTGAGCGTTCCCACTATGACGTATGAGACAATCTTCTTCAGCGACTTGGGTCATATCTTACTGAACGTCTCTGCACGGTGTGCGTTATTGGTGCATTTTCTATATGCAAGCCTAGTCTCAATGGAGCACTCCAGAATTCAATTTTCCGCCCTCTGCTAGTTCGCATATTTATCAACCATCTTCCTCTTTCACTCACCCCGCCCTCGTTGCCATTGTTTGCAGACGACGTCAAAATTTGGCTAGCTGTCAACAGATGGACCTGTACATTTTGTTTAACTGGCTTCGAGTGAACCGTCTTGAGTTTATTACTGATAAATGTAAAGTTATGTACATCAGCGGCCCTCTGAATGCCAAGTGTCACCCTGATGGGTACTCGCTTAAGACAGTTCTTACCGAGGAGGAGCAAGAGACCACTGTTTCGCACACTCCCTCAGGCTCTGTGAAAGCCGTTGTTAAAGCGTTTCTCTGGGCGGTTCAACCCTAGTTGTTTCCAGCTTCCTCAAAACAGTGTCGTTCCGTCGCACCTGAAGAATGAAACCTTGATCTGGCCGTCTTATCTCCAAATGGCAAGTTGCTCCTGGAGACTGTGCAACGCCCAGCCACTAAGGTAGTCCGGGTCTGAAGGCTAGATCATATTAAAAAAGGCTGGAATATCTTAACATGTGTTGCTTAGCGTACCGTTGGCTTAGAGGTGGTTTATTATCAACATTTCAGTAGTGCAGTTCCTTGGCCTCTTGATAATATTACCAGCCATGCTCAGCCTCGAGGTCGTGGTGGGAAAAACGGAGACTTTAAAGTCCGCTGACGCCCATCAGAAAGGCGTAACTTTCCAACACTCACGGCAAGAGAGGGCGAGACGTCAATAGTGGACTAAGACTGGGCCACGAATCATAGCAAAGCAGAAGATACAATTGGAGATTATTGTCGCAGTTTCTGCCATTGAAATATCCTCCCAGACCCCTGTGCATGTTGTAGAGGGCGGAGGCACAATCTGCATGGTCGATTCAACTACCGACAACCTAGGCACAGGCACGAGCATTGAGGGTGCCAACACCGGAATAAACCGTCTCCAGAGTTACCCACCCCCAACGCAACCAAACTGCCCAGCAGCAAACTGTTCCTCCCGACAATTCGGAACGGAACCAGCCTGCTAGGGTCGACTCATGCAACTCAAAAAGCATTAATTCTGCCCTCCCCTATAAACATTTCCATCAACAGCCCTTCAACATAGTGCGCCTTGCCCTCTTCCAAACCCCGCTACCAACAAACGAAGAAGTCACATTTTCCGTGGGTGAAAACTTCCAAACACCCTCCCAAGAAGCGGAACTCGATAGGAGCCCAGAGGTCGCACGTTGTGACACCAAGAACGTTAATCAAGCGTCCTTCGTGGTCGCTGACGCACGCACAGGCGGTGATGTTGCGCCCACAACCTCAAAGGAGGACCGTCAGAACAACTCGGAAGAACAGACCGAGCCCAGCCCCTCCACCCCCCTCAATTCTAGGCCTTCTTTCCCAGGTTCTTCCTCGCACCATCCTTTCTGTTTTCTCGCGAAATCCAACAAGGAAGTAGCTTTCAAATGAATCTATACGAGCTGTCCGAGTCTGTTCATTAAAGTACCGGAAATCGGACAGTTAACTCATGACACCCAACCCCACATGTTCACCTTGACGGAGACCTGGCTCACAGGTGACATTAGTGACAATGAACTGCGTGTCCCGGGGTATTCAGTTTGCCGGGCTGACTTTGCCCGAGGGAGAATGGGGTTCCTGCGATTTTTCTTTAGCAACACCTCTCTACATCCACTGTGTTTGGTGACCTTCTGTTCTCTGATAAATGTGAGGCTCTGTGGATTCGACTACCACTACGTGGTCAAGACTCACTCCCAGTGGGAGTTATTTATCGTTCTTCTTCATCCAACGTCTCCGACGGCGACACCCTTCTGGTAAGCCTGGAAAACTTCCTGGGCCTACAACGCTTTACTCATCTGCTTATTACTGGACATCAGTTTCTCTCCAGTACTGTGAAAGCGGATTCTCGAACTACTTATCACCGCTGTTACGACGGAAGGCATGGATACAGCACGTCAGCTTCCCAACGCGGCATCGTTTCGGTCAGATTCCCTCTCTGCTCGACTTAGTTATCACTAATGAGAGCCACCTGGTAGACAGAGTGACCATCAAGCCGCCACTTGGACACAGTGACCACTCTGTTAGCCTTTAATCTTATCTGTTACTGGTTACAACAACCGGCAACATGGTCCGCAATTCGAAACTTTAATCAGGCAGATTTTAACGGCCTGGGAACTTACCTAGGTTCACTTCTTCTTGACTTGGACTCCGTGGACCAGAATTACCGTCGATCTAAAGACGCAATTCAGAAAACGGACGACTTATTTATACGACGCATTTATTCGCATTTATTCGCATAAGCTTACAGGAAACTCAGAGGACATAAGCGTGTTCCACATTGTCCGGAACAGGTGTAGGTGGGAAATCCACGAATACACCAAACTCGTACAAGAGAAGATCCCCTCAGAGCCCGCGGAACAAAAACTTCTTATTCAAGCATATGCGAAGACTAAGAAAGAACAAATCTTCCGCTCTTTCCTCACGACTGTCCGACGTGGAGACTTCATCCGATTCCCTAGTTGTGGCCGAGTAATTCAAGAAGTTTTACTCGGCAATCTACAACGTCGCATCCCTGGGCTGGCATCCTGTACTACCGCTGCAGTTGTTCAGGCGATCAATCGTGACCGCTGAGATTTCTGTGCTGGATGTTGAAGACCTCTTACTCGAGGTTAATTCGTACGGTGCAATGGGTCCTGACATGATCCATCTCAGAATACTCAAGGAAGCAGCCGGTGGTCTGGCTGAACCCCTCTGTAAGCTGTTTAAGCAAACACTCCAGACTAGCATTCTCCCTAGCGCATGGAGAGGGGCGACGGGCACACCCATATTTAAGGCTGGCGACCGGCACTCCCTGGTCAGTGATCGGCCAATCAGCCTCACTAGCATTCCGTGCAAGATAATGGAGCGCCTGCTAAAGCGCGCCGTCCTCAATCACTTCTTATCAAACAATCTCCTCCCCTCCACCCAGCATGGCTCCATTACTAATCGGTCGTTCATAACAAACATGCTCATTTTCATGGATGGTCTGACGGAGGACAAAGACAATCGCCTCATCTCTGATGCTATCTTCTTTGATTTCGCCGAGGCTTTTGACCGTATCCCACACGGCTCCATGAAACACAAACTGGAAGCCTACGGTTTTCAAGGAGAGGTTCTTCGCTGGATTGCCTCTTTTCTTGGTAATAGAACGTTTAGAGTCAAGACCGGATCAGACCTTCGGTCTCTCTCTTTAATTTCTACGGGAGTTCCCCAAGAGTCAGTGTTAGGTCCTTTGTTATTCCAGATTTACAACAACGACCTTCCAAACAATATTTCCAGCAACACCCTCATATATACGCAGATGACCTAAAAATCTGGTATGCCACTGATCCCAGTGTATTGCAGATTGATCTTGACGCGATCAAGCGCTGCTTGGTCAACCGGGGTCTCTCACTCGATGACAATAAGTGCGCTGATATGCCATTCGGTGTCGACTCCAGCAGTGAATTCATGATTCACTGTGCGTCTATCATGAGAATCGATCCGAAGAAAGATCCGGGCATCGGGCTGTCCTCTCTTTCATCATTTGCGCCTCATGATGTGATATTTCAAAAGAGAGATTTGCGCGCTTTCACCCGCAATGATAGGAAAGCCTTTCAATGGCTTTATGGGGTTTTCATAAGACTGCTGCTCGAGCCCGTTAATCATGTCGTGTGTGCTGGCCTGGAAAACATTCATATTGTTCTTGTCTAGATCGCGGCTATCACACGAATCACGAATCTCAGAAATAACCTGCACGACTCTCGAAGTGATCTTCTTGATTCGCACCCACTCAAATTTCCAAAAATGTGCAGTGATTTAGCTGTCACACACTTCTTCTTCAGGCTAAGTTACGTTGAACAATTTCCACTGTCGCGAATGATGACGGTCAACGAGGAAATGATAGGAGGATTTTCAAGGTCTGTCCTCAAGCTTTTGATAAGTAGCGGTTCTTTTCTCATAGGGCTAATAACCATTGGAATAATCTCTCATCTGTGGTCATCGGCAGCGTTTCTGGGGATAGTTTTACAGCTTAGACTGATTATCATCTATCTTAAAATTAATTATGTAAGTAATCATACTTTGCACTTGGTATTCACTGTGATTCCCAGAAGCGGTGCTTCACGCTGTTTTTAGTGACTGCATATCAGATCAGCAGACACCCGATGACACTGAGGAAGAAAAACCCACTGGATCCTGAGAACTTGGGCTCCTGCATCAAGCCCGTGTATTGATCGCTGAATCGCTGAACACCTATTGCACTAAATCAAATACAGCACGTTTTCTCTATTGCAGCCCGCTGCTGAGAACGTTGAGCTTCTATAAGTTCAGATACGGAATCTTCAGAAGCTCGAGCTTCCCACACACACGTATGGTATATGTTATGAAGGGCCTAACTTCGTCGAATTCATTCTCGCTCGAGCTCCGGCGGGGGAGAGTAGACCTTATTGAATTTCACAACATTCCTCACCACATCGGAATAAGCCCCACGGCAGGTTTGTTCGAGATGCGTCAGGATAGAGGCTTAAGGGCTCACAGGTCCACAGTCAAGAAAACAAGAACACGATCGGCGGTGTAGTGGGCAAGTGGATATGCGCTCGACGCTCGTCCACTTACAGTTTTAGATGCTTTTCCTGAGGAGCAGTCGAAACGTGGTCCCATCAGGCGTCAAAATAAAAAACGCTCTAGAGTTTGGAAACAAACCGTATATTTCCAGTAACGTTAAGAAATATGATAGGCAGATAGTTCTAGCCTACGTTGGGACCAACAGCAGCAACCAAGAGGAGGAAGAAGAGAAGCACAAGGCGGGACCCAGCCCACTCGGTGGCCCTTAAGAGTGCCTCAGGCGGGAAGTGCATGGAACCTTTGAGTGCGTTACGCATCGCTCGGAAAGGTCCGGGTTAAACGACCTTGAATAATGAGATAGTAGATGAGTCGTAAGAGGAGGAGCAAACATCCGCTGCGCGCATTTAGTTGCACGGTTGAAGAAAGTGGAACTGAGTTCATATCAGGCCTCCTATAGTAGGCTTACACGGAAGCATGCGTACAGAACAGGCGGACAATGTAGTACGGTTACAGCCGGGATCCTTAAAGAAGCCACACGATCGCTGGTAACCCCAGCGGTCCGATTTAACTTTCTCACTTACCGGGTAATCGACTGTTGGAAAAAATTGCCTGCGATGATCGGTGAGGTAGCGACCGTAAATATATTCAAAAGAGAACTAGGCATATGTTAGAACTTTGTACTAACCGAAATATGATTTGTTTCTGCTGTTCAAGACAACCATGATTTGTCATTTCTTTCAGACAACCACTGAACGCATCAGCAGAAAACGCAGTCTGATCAGTCTCCGAATCACACTAGTCAAACATAAGGACGTCAAAAAGCGCATGTCTTGACGAAGTACTGGGTTCGAAGATTGAATTTTGGAATTCACCTCTTCTCACGACTCATTGAAACATTAGACCATTGTTTTAGTCGCTTCTTGGAGCATATTCAAGGTCGCGGGAAAAATGGAGGCTGTTGGCTTTTTTCTCTTCGGTTCGCTGTTGGATTTGTGAGTCATTTAGTGTCATGATAAACGAGAAGTGCGATGTTGACTCGGCGTCTCCCAAGAATCTTTCTAATGGAGAATTTTTAAAGTACGAAATTGTTTCTACACACTTGTACCGTCGTAGTGCTCCGTTAGACACTGCTCGTATAACGGAATTGGAGGCTGCAATAGAGAAAGCCACGCGTGAACGTAATGAATTGCGTATGTTCACAGTTTAGCTTGCTAACATTTGCTCAAGGTGATGCCTTGCGAAACCAGAATCGCGCGTTTGAACAGTTGGAAGCATTCCTCTCCTCAAGGGCTGATTCGAAAGAGAAGGAATTGCGACATTTTTTGGTTAGTCTTTTAGAGTTCATTTGAAGGGTTTTATTATTTAGGTTTGGAGAACATATACTACCCTAAGGAACACTTTGCATGCTGTGCATTTTGCGTCCATCTTTGTGAAACTCCGAATGTGTGTAGTTCATTTAATTTTCTGGTATGCATTTCCGTTGACGTGGTGTGACGGCTTGCGCATCTCGTTGACCTTTTGGGCTAAACTGGACGGTGTGGTGACCACACCAACAGAGTTACTCATACCAGACAGGCCAATAAGTAGAGGTCTGACAGACCACAGTCTCCTGCTTCTCCAGGTTGGGAGCTGAAAGAAAGTTGGCATCACTTCCCGAAAAACGTACCATTTCTGGTACACCGCCACCAACTTGCTGCCTCGCGGTACAGGCTTTTGAGCCAAAGGCTTTGGTTGCGAACCCCAATCGTTCTCCTGTCTAGGTCTGGGCGTCCTGGCAGTATCTCAGCCCACACAACCATGAATACTCACAACACAAACAATTCCATACTGCATCGGCCGTCTCGCAGTATAAACCGGGTCGCCCTATCTGCTGTATACAGCAGGGTGGATAGGCGAAAACATGCTACTGCCGACCCCTCCCCCACTGTCTTATCACGTTTAGCTCTCAGGACCCTCCCGATTCCCAATTCCGACAACTTCTCTGCAGGTCCCACAGCAGATATACTTAATGATAGTAACACTGTGTCGATAAGTGCCAGCTCTCACCACTCAGTCTCAGACCTCCCTCGTCCTGTGCTTCGACCTAGAACTCAAATTAATATAGGTGCCTTCACCGTTCGTACTCTAAAACAAAAAGGTCAACAGGCTGCTCTCGCACGAACGTTAAAATCGCTACATATTGTTTGTTGTATATCGGAGTCTAGAATCCCTGACAGTAGTCAACGTATGGAATTAACAGCACCTGCACTTCCTACCCGATACTGGTTATACACTTCAAGTGAATCTCTGGCCGACGTTGCCGGTCAAACTGGAGTAGGTGTAGTCCTCAGCACGACGCCGCAGCCGCATTGATAGATTGGATTCCTGTTAATAGCAGACCCTGTGCCGTCCGCTTCATAGGTTCTGTTAGGGTCAGTTCTAGACGCAGAACGGTCAGAAACCGTTTCGTTGTGTCTGCTTATGCTCCAACTGACTGTAGTGACACTGGAGTCAAGGACGTCTTTTATTCGGATCTGGACGCTCTCCTCCGGTCGAAACGTGGTTCTGATATAGTCGTTCTGGTCGGAGATATGAACGTCCTGTCGGCCGCTTTAGTGAGGCCGAATCTCGTCTGGGTGGCAGGTTTGGGATAGCTTCACGTCGGTCGGAGAGTGTTGGGCGACTGTTTTTAGCCAGCACTAGTTTTAGGCATCGTGCGCGTCGTTGCTATACTTGGCGCCCTCCCTGTCTCAATCAGACCTGCTCTCAGATGGACCACATAGCTTTTACTTAGGTGGCGGGGTTCCGTTCAAGACTGTCGTTCTTATTGGACCACGTACCTAGATTCAGATCATGCGCTGGTACGTTGTCGTTTCGTACTCACTTTTACTGGAAAACGACCCCACCGACAGCAACAATTGGCCGTTGAGAAACTGACTATACCGTCGGTACCAAACCAGCTTAGAAACCTGCCTTAGTAGTTTTCACTCCGAAGATCCTGATCGCTCCTGGACCCAGATCACACAGGCCATTCGTGACGCAGGTACATTAGCATGCGGCAGGGGGTACATGGATCTCAGAGAAACCAGACGGAACATCCCTCCTGGCAATTCATATAACAAGTCTGGAAGATATGTCCGTAGGAAACTGAAACGTAGCCTAAAGACTGATCGTGCAGCTTGATTAGCGGGGAAAGCTGAAGAAACGAGGACTGCTTTCGCTTCAAAAAATATCGACAAACTTCTTAAGCTAATCCGTGCTAGCGGTCNGCTATTTCACGTTCTCCTAAGTACTTCGGGATGCGTTTTGCAGCCTCGAAACGCAAAGTGCTTCCGCAAGAACCCGCAAGAATGATTACGCATATTTAATGTAATATAACGAAGCCATGGAGGTTGCTGATCGATTTGTGGCAACAAAGATGTCCCTCTGAAGCTCAAGGGCTGGGTGTATGAGGTGACCGTGGGGGCTGTATTGCTTTACCACGGCGAAACAAGAACGTTCTGAGTAGAAGGCGTCAACCACCTTCAGGTATTCGACCACCGACGTCTACGTTCAATCGGTCGTATCAGGTGGCACCAGCGATTGGGCAACGAAGAAGTTAGGAAGCGAGTGTTTGACAATGATTATCAGACAAGTTCTTTTGTTCACTTTTCACACTTGCACAGACTGAGATGGTCAGGTCATGTATTAAAAATGTCAGCTAATCGCCTGCCAAACCGAGCACTTTTTATTGACGCGGCGGTCGACTGCCGCAAGGTGTGGGGTGGACAGATAATGGCCTGGCGTATACAAATGAAACCGTTCACGAAGGGGTTAGCCACTGTGGACCGAGTTCGTCTCCCGGGCTGGGACCTTCGTGACTCACAGAGTCGGTGGCTGGAAGCGTTAAGTGAGACGGCGGCTAATCGAACTCATTGGTGTGAACGTCTTCGTTGTTTGGGCACGTTGTCTGTGAAGTGAGTGTATTTAACGGCGCGGGGCGATGAAAAGGGTAAGGAAGCTATCTTGTTGATGACGCCTTACTTTTATCTACATCTCGGTTGTTTGATTCCAAGGTGTAGGCACCTTGATGTTAAATGTTTGAATATAGACGTAGTCATTTTTTAGTCAGGTCCTTCCTTTCAGATGGACAGCCACCAAACAAACACCTACATTTATATACGGAACCCTTGCATTGCTTTTTCATTTGCATTGTGGCTCGTCACTAGTGCTTCCCTCACCGTGGACCAATCATTCTATTTCATCACCCCTGAGCGTCCATCACACAGCAAGTTTCCCAGCCGATAAGCAATCCATCAAGACTCGTTTACTTTCTGAGTTCGAGCCGCGTAACTGAATATGCAATTGGCTGATCTGCTCAACAAATCAGGGACATGACACTGGCGACGAGGCCCTCACGAACCTAAAAATGTCCATCTCCGAAGACCCCCAACAGTCCATTCTGCAGCAACGAGAGCAGTTTGAACAATCGCAGCAACGTCTCATCGAGTCGTTGACCAAAACTCTCCAACTGCCATCAATAGCGGCAACTTCCAGCGACAAATCAGCGTCAATCGATTCAATCGCCTCAGCAATTTCAGACTTCCACTATGAAACGTCATCTGACCACACATTTCACGCATGGTTCAAACGGTAGGAAGACATATTTTAGAGCGAATTTCTTGCCAAGGACTCCAAATGGAAAGCCCGACTTCTGGTCCGAAAGCTCGGCATTGTGGAACACGAACGGTTCATGAATGTCATCTCTCCACAACAACCGAAGGGTTTAGATCTTGACAAAACTGTCAGGCAGCTGAGAGATATTTTTGGTGAACAGCTCTCACTATTCAATGTCCGGTACAATTAACTCAAGTTGACTAAACGTGAGTCGGGTCAACCGAGAACGTTGAAGGTTTCAACTTAAGTCCCTCACGAGAGATCAGTTCAAATGCCTCATCTTCATTGGTGGTTTTTACTCGCTTCGGGATGAAGACATTCCGGTGAATGCTCCAACGGCAGAATGTCAACAAGTGAACCGGAAACACGACACAGCCATGGTTCAGCAGACGGCACAATCCTCTTTCGCCGGTACGTTCCAAGCGGTGAAAAGTCACCACCAAATCCACAAAAAGGCCCCCAACGGCATGTTTTCCTTGTAGTGTGGCATTTCAAACTGTTTTACCCATTCAAGAAGCACCAATGTCAGAGATACAAACGAGGTGGCCACAAAGAAGGTTTCTGTGACCCACAGGACACCACCACTTCCAACAATCGTCGGAATCAAGCTTCAATTCCGTTTCATCACAAAAGCAATTTTGGTACACACGCTAATGTCAAGTCCAATTCCCTGTTTGCTCCTTTCAAAATTGACTTTGAATCACATGGAGAGTACACGGCGGTTTCCATCAACAATCTCCCAGTTCATTTTCAGCTGAACACAGCTTCTGACGTTACGCTGATCACACGTTCTATCTGGGAGTTGACTGGTAAGCTCGATACGTGCACCACCAAAAACCAAGCCAAAAGTGCAGCGAGCAACATGTTGCAATTAACTGGTAGGGTAACTTGCAACATTTCTGTCAAACACGTACATTTTACATGAACTTGTTATTTTACTGGCCTCCCACACTTTAATTCGCTTGATATTGATTGGATAATCGGATTTGATATTTTGAATTTCATTTTAGCATCTGTGTTTAACACCTTACAGTTCATATCGATTGGGAACACACCCGGACACTTTACTAACATTATTTTCCCGAGATTTTCTAGTTCCTTCAAACCTGGTCTTGGTTGCACGAAAGTTAAGGCTAGGCTCCAACTAACGCCAAGCACTCGACCACTTTTCCGCCCAATACGTCCAGCTCCCTACGCCGCTCTTGCGATCGTCGAGAAAAAAACTCGACCAGTCAAGCAGTCAGGTGTCATTGAGCCGGTCAATTATTCACTCTGGGCAGCCCCTATTACCGTTGTCCACAAAGTGCGTATCTGTGCTGACTACTCCACTGGCATCAACACCGCCTTGGTTTCGCGTCAGTATCCACCACCAATCCCGGAAGATCTGTTCACTCAGCTTTAACGGCGGCACCTGCTTCTCAAAGATTGATTTGGCGGACGCCTATCTTCAAACAGAAGTGGAAGCCAATTCGAGGGAGCTTCTGACCATCAATACACATCGTGGTCTGTTCCGATTCAACCGCCATTCGGTGTAAAATCCGCACCTGCTATTTTTCAGCAAATAGTGGAAGCAATGCTGACGGGTCTACGGGGGAATGCTGTTGCCTTGATAACATCACAGCCACTGATTGTAGCTCATATGAGTTCATGGAGCATCTCAATAATGTGCTTGACCGCAACCAACAATACGGTTTCCGTCTCCACGCAGACAAGTGTGCATTTTTCCTCTCATCCATCAAATATCTTGGCTTCAATCTTAACAAACACGGGCATCATCCCGACCCGGATAGCATTTTGGCAATCCAACAGATGTCAGAACCCACAAACATTTCCACTTTACGTTCTTTTCTCGGCCTTGTAAACCGCCATAGTATATTTTCGCCTAATATCTTATTCGTGCCCCGCTTAATCACCTTTCGAAAAA
The DNA here is from genome assembly GCA_008508345.1 of Paragonimus westermani. Taxonomy (NCBI): domain Eukaryota; kingdom Metazoa; phylum Platyhelminthes; class Trematoda; order Plagiorchiida; family Troglotrematidae; genus Paragonimus; species Paragonimus westermani. Next base: position 29,117 of record QNGE01001010.1, read on the forward strand.
AAGATGCCTCCTGCAACTGGTCGTTCCAATGCTAGTACGTATTTGATAGCGTCAAATCCCTACTTAATTCTGATTTGCTCTTAGCACATTTTAATCCTCACCTTGGAATCATTGTATCTACGGATGCTTCGGACTATGGTCTCAGTGCCATCATTTCACGCATTGTTCCAGGTGGTACAGAAAAAAGCAACTGCTCACTTTGCCAGGACCCTGCCTCCTGAACGCCGTTACGGTCAGATTGAGGCTCTAACGATTGTATTCGCGATCAAAAAGTTCTATAAAAACACTCTATGGGCGGCACTTCATACTTTTGACGAATCGCAAGCCTCCTCTTGGTGTTTTAGCTCGGAGAAAGGTATACCAGTCTATACGGCCAACCGCTTGCAACGTTGGGCGACCATGCTACCCGTCTACTTCTCCACCGAATATCAATCCACAACCAGCATTGGTCAAGCAGACGCTCTACCTAGACTAATTGGCTCTCAGCGCACTCCACCTGAGCATGCAGTTATCGCTTCAATCAAAGTGGAACCAGAGATCAACAGCTTGCTCACCTCCACAGTCCGCACACTTTCGGTTACGTCAGCTATGGTTTGCGGTGTTAGGGCCAACGATCCCCTACTTCGAGTGGTCCGCTTCCATCGCACACGCTGGCCCCCAGCGTGTCCTGAATTCTAACTTCAACTGTTCTACCAACTTCGCTTCTTGGTTCTCGAAACCGATGACTGCACTCTATTTGTAGAACGTATTGTTATTCCTTCTGAACAACAACAGGTACTCAAGCAGTTCCATATTGGATATCCCGGGATTAAGCGTATGAAATCTTTGGCGCGCAATTACGTATAGAGGCCAAAAATGGATCAGGGCCTGGTTCAAACTGTTCGCACGTGCTCAAAGGTCAAGCCAAATCTACAGGGAAAGCACATCTTTCTTAGTGGCCTGTGCCAATAACTGTTGGTCCCGCTTGCATGTTGATTTCGCTGGACCCATAGACGGAAAACATTACACAACACTGGTTGGTGCGTACAGCAAATGGTCGGAATTCATGCAACCAAACTATCTCAGCTCCAAAGCCACTATTATCAACATCCGGAATGCGTTCAGTGGTTTTGGTGTATCTGGAATCTTGGTTTCGGACGACGGTGGTGCACTTACTTCAGTTGAATTCGCATAAATGTCAACAGAAAGGAATCCAGTATATACGAACGCCGCCGTACCACCCACAGTCAAATGGTCAGGTGGGTCACTTTTTTGACACGTTTAGACGAACACTCCTAAAATTCAAGGTGGAGGGGACTACGTCGGAAACAACCAAGACGTTTCTGCCGGCATACATAGCAACCGCGCAACCCCCAGCATACTAAATGTCTCCGGCGGAGACACTGATGGACCGGAAAATCTACATGCCCGTTAACGTTATGCGCTCAGCTCCACGACTGCCACGTGTGCAAAACAGGCACATGGTGCAGCAATTCAATCGCCGTCATAGTGAGACCAATCGTACGTTCTCAGTAGGTCGACTCCTACTCGCGAAGGACTACCGTGATGATGTTGAGAAGTGGACCACAGGCCGCATACTACGACGGACTGGCCGAGTCACACACGACGTGGAAGTGCAATCATTTACATGAGTCCATTATGTAAATCAGCTGCGTCCTGCTTTCAACAAATGACCGTCCCGTCCAGCCGAGTCATTCCACTCGACATTCTCCTGAATACATTCAAGTTCCCTCAAGACGTTTCGGCTACCGTTCCCAATCCGGAAGCACATCCTCCAAGCATCTGCACACGCAGATGGATAGATAGTTCCCGAAGACAAGTTGTGTACATTCGGGTGAATCCTCGACAATGATCGTACGAGCAATAAACCCAAGAGGGAGGTGTTAGGTGGAGAGCCACCGAACAAACACCTGAATTTATTTACAGCACCCTTACATTGCTGTTTCATTTGCATTGTGGCTCATCATTGGTGCATCCTTCATCACCCAGCATGTTTCCCAGCCGATAATCACTCCATATTCCTATACAGGGTTTGCTTTCTTTCTTCTTTATGGTTTTGTGGCAGTTAAGCATCAATGTGAACCACTGACGTATTGTTGTCTACGATGCGGATGATGACCTAGAAGGACAACAAATACACCTGTCGGACGTCGCTTGAAGTGAGGAACGAGATGGCTGTTCACAAGTCCCCACTCCGTAAGTTGAGTAACCGCACAACCCCAACAAACTGACATACTACATTGGAACTCACGTGCGGTGCAGAGAGTGCGTCAAGTAACCGAATCAATGGCAACCCATAGGTCCAAAATCATCATGGCCACCGATTGAGAGGAACCAGGCTAACGACTTAGTGTCCGTTGCAATGTAACGAACGCAAGCAGGCCGGAACTTCTCTCTCTCTCTCTCTCTCTCTGTGCTCCAGAATTCGCCGAATTGACATCCGTAAGCATCTTGGACACAAAAGAGATACGGCCAGTAGCTCAGTTGTCCATAAACTCTCATTCGACGTGCGAGGTGATTACACAACGGAGGTGACGTATTTACTCTCCCTAGGAACTTAACGAAGGAGAGTCTCGAAGCACAGTGAGAGCAACCGAACTGGGGGTAGTCTGTCTAAAAAAAATGACCACGACCGTCGGTTGCCCGTAAAGGAAGAAATGCTTCGAGAGCCTCACGTGTTCAATTTTTCGTGAGTTTCGTAGGTCGGCACACTGAGGTAAGAGAGTAACCTGGAAGTGACGGAGACTAGGCCGTCGCTTGTGTTGCTTTCACACAGATCTTGACACTCCCATTTAAACAGAACGGTTGGTAAGAACCAACCATGAGGTACCTTTTCGATTCTTCCAAACCATCTGTCAGTTCTGAGTAAAACAGCTCTTCACTACCTCTGAGAAAGAAAATGCCCTGATATGCCAACTTGTACCGTTTTAACAACCCCCAGGGACACTTCTGCTTCCGGTAGAGAACTGTCAAAAACTCCACAGGCGACAGTTCGGATCACACTGTCTACAACACTGGGTTCGGATTACACGTACTGTCTTCAAAATGTTCAGCTCCTCTGCCAAGTCTTGGGGGAGGCAGTTTATTCAAACCTGGTATAGCTTACGCTAAATTGACAGTGAAAAAGTCCCAGATGGGAAGGTTCACCCTGGATCTTCCGATTATTTGACCAAACCTGAACAAACTTTTCGTAGGTATGCGTTCAAATACCCGATGTCCATCAGGAAAATCCGAGTCAGGTGGAACCGAGCAATGTTTGCCTAAGAAACTGATCGCCGTGAACTAAATCCAAAGGCGTTAAAACCGCACATTCTCTTTGGAAGACACTTCTTCACAAGCCTTCACAGCTGTTACAATCCGTGCCCAGCGTTCGCAAAGTTCCCTAATCTAATTTGATCTGAACCGTGTCCGGTAGCGGTGTCTAAGCATTCGTTACAACGCCAATTGAACGTGACTTTTGGACGAACGGCAGAACGAAACGAGTACGTGCGACAGCATGACGCAAGTCCAAGTGGAATTGCCGAAATGCACGAGCCCATAACCATGATGGCGTCAGTAATCGGGTGCCATATGGCTAGTGTGCATACGAATGAGGTGGCACAATGTTTCCTCCTAAGTATCAAGATGTAGGAACTGGGATGTTCATCCTTGTACCAGTCCTTCATCGTTGTCAATGCGTCGGGCTCGGATAACAAGCATTTTACCTAACCGGTTTTTTGGGGGGAAGGAAAACCAAGTCGGGTTTTTAAAATCGCTTGCTGATACGATCATGTGAAGGGCCGGTACGTTTCAAAAACAAGGCCGTCGTAACGTATGAACAAGTGTTCGCTGGGGAACACGCTGACACGATGAACACGACTTTCTAAAATGCGGCAACAGACCTTAACCGATGTACTGTCTGACAGCATAAAGTGACCATACATCCAGATCCGGTGGAACATGCACTTTGCTGCTTTGAAACTTGGTGTAATCCTCACACCAGTCTTACCACTAGATTCACCATCGGCATTAGCAGAGAACCTGAAGGGCTTGGATCAGCGAGAACAGAAGAAAGGGTTTCTTTGGAGAATTCTACATGAAGTCTATGATGCAAGTATGTGTTAGTTTTGAACAGACGCCTTCCTAGCTCGGGAATAAAGTGAATGAAAAAATTGGTATTTGATTCCGGTTACAGACGTGCGCAGATGCAAGGGGTTTTTCGATCGTAATGGAAGACATCGGCAGCCAGGGTGAACCGCTGGGTGATCGAGGTGTTTTGTTCAAGGGCATTCTTTACTTCTTCCTTAGTTGGAAGACGGCAGTACCGCAACCATAATGTTTCTTTTGTATGTTCACAGTGTTGTCTCACTGCTTAAGCATTTATACACAATTATTAGTGCGACAAACCATCTTATGTGAGTAACCGCTTTCTATCTGACTGCATCTCTGTGGCCTGTCTGATGTGGTCGCGTCTAGCAGACCTAGTGGGTCAACTCATCGCGCAAGTCGGGGTGCCACGATAGATGCTTTTCACGGGATCTATGATCGATCAGCTAGATACTAACTGACCTTCGTAACTCTTAAACCAATAATCAAATGATCCGGTGGGTATTCCGCTATACAAAATACGCATTGACGTTGCAGCAGAATATCAAACAACCAGGTCTCTAAAACTTACTTTTTCTTCAAAATAGAGAAGTGTCACGTTCTTCTGTGAGGTCACAGTTCCCATACAGCAGTAACGGAGGATTACTGTTTAAGACTGTTTCTGGGGGTGGTTCGAATCCAGTTAAAACCGAGATTTTCGTGATTGAGTCTAATCTAAATCCCCAAATCTACCAACTACCTACAAACAATATAATTCCAACGCCCAGCAGTGGCGCTGATGGACTCCAGTGTGAATCGCTTAAGAAATCTTCCTCGTGCAACCTGCTGGCGGAACGACTGGGATAATTTTATCATCGTGGGGTACGATAATCCAATTCCCGCGGAAGAGCCACATAGACTCCTTGAATGTGATCATCGTTTTCTCCGATGGTTAGATTGTAGCACGTGGACTGATGGTGTGAACAACGCGACAGTCCGTCGGTGCGTACTTAGACAACATCCAAATTGAAGAATATATAAAGACTACGGTCGCTGGATCACGCAATCTGTAGGCCGATGGTTGGGGCGCACAGCAAGGTTGCCCGGTGATGACCCGGACAATGGCTATAGAATTTATTATCGTTCACCTGAGCAAGACAGATAGGTCGCCAACCAGAATGAAGTTTGCGACCATTTGCACCGTCGGTTGAAAACACCCCCAACACGGGCGCGTCGCAGTCAACGGCCAGTGTGTATCGGTAACACTGTCAACTCGTTTTCATGGAATTACATCGTTATTGTTCGGTTTCCGTAATCTTACAATACCTAATGTTGTTTCGTGGACTGCGGTTAGAATCAACGGAGGTTCGAAATATAGAACTCATGGGCGCTGTCCAGTTTCAAATGGTGTTGAAAGATTCCAAGCATCTCGATGGGCAACAGCTACCCCTAATCATCAGTATAAACAGCAGTCACGCTTCAAGAATTAGGCATCAACAGTAGTTCGTTGTCCCAATGCTCGAATACACACACTCCCGAGAAAACAGGCTACTCAGGTCCTATGAATCTGATCATTATGGTGCCTAGAAATCGGCTAACGGCAACGCAGCTGACAGCAGGGCAACGGCCAGCAGTCACCAGCCGAAGCAAACGAGCGGCCGATCTGCATGTTGCTTAGTGTGAAAATCGTACTACTGAAACTTAAACCGCCGATTTACCGATCGCCGACCTTTGATGCTTCAAAAAAGCATTACACCGAAACACCCAGATCGTCGTCTGCATCACAGCCAACCGCTGCGACAGCAGCAACCGCTCTTTCTACGCGAGTAGACACTCCAATGAAGGACAACTGTTGTGAGCCCATGTAACTCTCTTGAATTCGATCACTGCTGAACAAAGACTACGACCCCTTCGACGTCAACTTTTACAAGGATCCAATGCACTTCAACGATGGTGTCCCTAGCATATCCCACCTTGCACCCTACACCAGTCGATCGCAGTATCAGCGAACAGTGCTCGGTGTGGAAGACGACTAGCTAGCATCCTTAATACGTGACCTAACCATCTAAGCCTGTGCAAAAGTAGAGACTGGACAAAAAACTCGTTTGGAAATTACTACCAAACACCCACTTCATTACCTCCTCGTTACTTACGCGCTGGTGCCACCCGATAGGAGCGATTGAACGCAGACATCGGTGGTCAAATACTTCTTCTACCCTGAGCGGCCAGGTTTCATTGCCGTAAAGTAATACGACCCTCACCACTGTCTTATATACACGATCTTTAAGCTTCAGAGAAACACCTCTCCGTAGCTAGAAATGTTCCAAATTTTATAATACCGTCCTAGCCTTAGAGATGCGCGCTTCCATTTCATTCCCTACACCTCCACCGCTGATGTAGCTTCTCAGGTATACAAACCGGTCAACATCCATGACTATATTGTCTAACATAAAATCACTGAATTTTGAGGCTGCAAAACGCATCCCGAAGTACTTAGGAGAACGTGAAATAGCGTCTAACATTGTTTGTATTGCTTGAAAGTTGTCAAACAACAGCACCTTATCGTCAGCATGATCAAGGTCAGTCATTCTTTCACCAGGTAGGAGGTCCACACCGGCATCTTGTGAGTGCCGGAGACAATCCTCCATTATTTCGTCTACGACGAAATTAAACAAAAATGATGACAGCGGACAGCCTGAACGTACGCCGCTCATGGTGCTGAAATTGCCAGACAGTTCACCATAAACCCTAACCTGAGCTGAAGTATGGGAATAGAGTGCCGACAGTATGTTCACGTACTTAGTCGGCACACCTCTGCGTTTGAGCGACTCTAAAAGTGTAGACCGATCCACTGAATCGAACGCACCTTTAGAGTCGAGAAATACAACAATTGTTGGCCGGCAATGTACATGACGCTGCTCCAGAATTTGACGAAGAATAAAAATGTGGTCTACACATCCTCGCCCGGGGCGAAACCCTGCCTGCCTACTCTTCCCTAATGTTTACCTCCCGAGCTGCAGTGAGTCGGCGAAGTATAGTGCTAGAAATGACTGGGGTCAAACTAATTCCTTTATGGTATTCGCAGGATCCCCTGATACCTTTCTTAAATTTGGGAACAATTATCAAGTGGCCGCAGCACAGAGGTATGGTCTTTGTCGTCTACACAGGTTTATATAACTGAGCCATGGCCCCTACTAACGCCTCTCCTCTTCTTCGAAAAGTGCCGGCACGAGGTCATCTGGACCAGTAACTTTATTGCGCTTGAGAGCCGCAATGCAATCGCGGATCTCAGTCTCAGTAGGTGGTTGCAAATCCACCGACCTGGATGCTACGTTACAAGTTTGTGGCGGCAACGCAGTAGAAGCAGGAGGCCAACTAAATTGACCACCAGTGCTTCGCCTACCGTTTAAGCTTTTCGAACTTATTACCGGTGAATGTGCCATCTGTCTCACTGATAGCTGTACTGACAGACGGTCACTTGGGACCGCTAGCACGGATTAGCTTAAGAAGTTTGTCGATATTTTTTGAAGCGAAAGCAGTCCTCGTTTCTTCAGCTTTCCCCGCTAATCAAGCTGCACGATCAGTCTTTAGGCTACGTTTCAGTTTCCTACGGACATATCTTCCAGACTTGTTATATGAATTGCCAGGAGGGATGTTCCGTCTGGTTTCTCTGAGATCCATGTACCCCCTGCCGCATGCTAATGTACCTGCGTCACGAATGGCCTGTGTGATCTGGGTCCAGGAGCGATCAGGATCTTCGGAGTGAAAACTACTAAGGCAGGTTTCTAAGAGGCCTCACTAAAGCGGCCGACAGGACGTTCATATCTCCGACCTGATTTGGAGATGGAGAGCGCCAGTTACACACACGATGCTTAAAACTAGTGCTGGCTAAAAGTAGCTTGTGATTAGCGCACAGCGATGACAATCGGCCGCCACTGTCCGAACGGTGTGATGCTATCCCGAATCTGGCGCCTAAACAAGGTTGCACTTAACCAAGGCGATGGATCTGGGCCCTCATACCTTCGGCCAGAACGACTATATCAGAACCACATGTCGACCGGAGGAGAGCGTCCAGATCCGAATAAAAGACGTCCTTGACTCCGGTGTCACTACAGTCAGTTGTACCATAAGCAGACACGGTGAAAAGGTTTCCGAAAATTTCGCGTTCAAAGTTGGTCCTGATTGAACTTGCCAGGCGGATGGCACAGCCTACTGTTAACGGGAACCCAATCTACCAATGAGGCTGCGGCCGTCGTGCTGGGGACTATATTTACGGTGGCCGTGGAATTACCCAAGGTGTATAGCCAGCATCAGGTAGGCAGTGTGGGTGCTGTTAGTTCCATAAGTTGACCACTGTCCAGGATTCTAGTTTCCGAAACACAGCATACATCTGCGTTTAACGAGTTTAACCTTTGTGTGAGAGCGGCCTGTCGACCTACCTGTTTTAGAGTGCGAACGTTGAAAGCACCTGTATTAATTCGCTTTCTAGGTCCAAGCAAGAGA
>QNGE01001010.1:50718-158725 GCA_008508345.1 Paragonimus westermani
ACAGCGATCTCAATAGATTCACGTATTTCTCTGGTACTCCCTTGCGAAGGAGACAGCTCCAGAGAACGTTACGAGCAACTGAATCGAATGCAGCCCTCAGGTCCAAAAAGACCACGGCCGTCGGCTGCCTATATGAATGCCGATGTTCCAAGATCCGTCGTAAGGTAAAAATGTGATCAACACACCCCCGACCGGATCTGAATCCTGCTTGTTCTTCACGTATCTGACTTTCTCTGGGTTTCAGTTCGCTTCTAAGCTCGCATTGAGCCCAGTGGAGAAATCTGCACAGATCCGGATGGACCCATTGGACTTCTTCACCACGACAATCAGTGCGGCCCATGCAGAGTGTGCGATCGGGTTCAGAACACCAAGTTGTTCCAAACGTTGCAGTTCCTGATCGGCCAGAGGAAGGGCTGCATGTGGTACTGGCCGTTTGGGTCGGAAGACCGGTAGGCTTCCCAGACGAAGGTGCAATGTGGCCTGAATGCGGGTGCACTGACCAAGACCATTTTGGAATACCGGAGCGAACTGGTGAAGGATGTGGTCGGACAGATCGCCATGCGTGTCAACGGACCGCACGCGGTTACAGATTGACTGGATGGGAAGATTCAGGAGGCCAAGTTGTTCGATCCAGTCAAGACCCAAGAGATTCAGGTGAGAGTCGGAAACGTAACACGTCCCGTTGATCGTTGCTGCCCGGAATGATACCGAACAGCTGGCCAGTCAGATGCACGGTCCTACCACAAGCACTCGTGGCGGTTTGGGATGATTGCTGGACAGGAGGGCTGCCCAGTTTTCGCCAGAGAGCCCCGGAGATGATCATGATGTCGGAGGCCGTGTCCAGTTGTAGACGAACCGGACGACCGCTGATGTGGACCGACACGAACTTGCGATTCTCTGCGACATTGACTTTGAAAGTGACCAGCAGACTGGATGATCTGCCAACCGGTTTGTCATGGTGCTTGAATCTTGGGACCGAGACAGGCTTGCCCCGGGCCGCCAATCGTGTCGGGCGGAACCCATCTTTGTGCCCGACCATGTGGCATTTCTGGCAGCGATGTTGCCGGAAGGTGCAAAACCTGCGGAAGTGCCATGCACCACAGTAACGACAAGCAAAAGGAGGCTTGTCGTGGCCGGCTTGACCGGTTCTCGTTGGAGAATGGGGCTTAGAAACCACGTGCACCGAACGAGGGGCTCGGTCCGGGTTCTGGATGATCGCGGAGCCACGTTTCAGGTTGATCAGTCGACCGCATTCGTCGACCATCTTCTCCAGTTTCGTCTCGGGTTGCTGATCGATCATAATCAGGAGCCACGTTCGAAGATCAGCGTAGCTGGGAGCTTGGAGACCACAAATGAATACCAAGCAACGGAATTAGTCTTCAGTGAGTGAACCGAGTTTGAACCGACCGCATTCACGACTGACCAAACCGGCTCATGTGACAAAATCGTCATTGTCACGTTTGACCAGTTGGAGACATTGAAACCTGGCGTTGAATAGAGAACAGGTATCCCCGAATATCTTCTTCAGTTTTTCCACAGTGTCCGCGAAGCTCAGCGTTCGCGGCTGGGCAGGGAGAATGTAGTTCGAATAACGGACGTGCTCCACCGGACCAAGTTTCCGGAGAAGCAGGCGCAGCTTTGTCTCGTCGTCTCGATTGGCCAACTCGACTGTGAAAACGTCTTCGTACCGCTTGTCCCACGACTCGAATGATACACCGGCATGAGGATCATACAAGAACTCGTGGATATTCCTGGCCATGTTATCCACCGGCAGCGGATCAACGGAAGGCGTAGATGACCTCATTGTGGCAAACCGTGTAATGATGAGCTCCATCAATCGTATTTGCGCCTGCATCATTTGCTTCAATGCTGGATCAGAGGACATGATGAGGCGATGAATCCGAAAACCTCCGTCGCCAAAACTGTTATGAACCGCGTGGGTTGATAATTGATGCAAAATCACTAACGCTCAGCGTTCACGACAACCCGGCTTAGCTACGACGGTTGCACTAACGATCTGCGTTATCACGGACTATACGACGACGCACGAACTACCGCAAATGAAGACAGGAAGACAGAGAACCTTCAGCCAAGGGTATATTTGATCTCAACCAAACGTGTTCAAAATACACCGAAAAACCCCACCGTATTTATATTGTTCATGCGGAGACTCATGCAGTGGTGAAGAAGAAACAACATTTTTGGGTTAATTGTGGCATTATCCCAACAGCCTTTGAAAAAAGACAAGAACTTTGGTAATCACAAAACGATAGTACGGACACTTAACTACGGGACGTGGGGTTACGGTCATTGTGGTTTCAAGTGGTATGGGCCCTCCTTCTTGGCTGTCACATATATGGCTGTCTCATATATAGCGACACTGGTTCATATGTCATGGATCCGATCTCCCAGCGTATGTTGTGCAAATGAGCCCCATCAGCGTTGAAGCGGATCTGCATTACATCACAGGTGGTGACTGGTATCGGTTCTCACCAACCCTTCTCGCCTGTTTGGGGCCAGAGTGATTGGCCAGATGCATTGACTTGAGTGTCGATGGACAATAGAGCGGTTAAAAATTAGTTCAAACGTTACCGTGAACCTCTTTTGATAACGTGATACAGAACAGCACGGTTTGGCCAGCGTCACCTTTTCTTTCAAGATGTAGAGACGTTTCGCTGACTGACTTAAATGCGAATACTTTGTGGATGGCTTTTAATGATTGGCCAGGGTTCACATTGTCATTCTCGTCAGTTAGATGTTCGACAAGGGTTTTAGGTATCAATCTCGACCATTCCGAACTTGCGCTGGGTGTTATTTCCTTATCATGTTGTCAAGTTGCCTCGTCAGGCGTCCACTGTACTGCAGCGCACAGCGACAAGGTAATAGACAAGCCCATTTCCAATCCGAGTAAACGTCTTATCACCCCACACTAAAGGACAGAATGTGTTTTCTAATGAATCCAGATCTCATTGTCTCTGAGGGGGTTGTCTGCAGTGCTTTCCAGTTTCGAGCACTTCGGTACGTGTTTTGCACTCCTGAATTACGTGATATATTTCAAAGATACTCCTGGTCCAGACATTATTTGAAACTCCCTGTGGCTGTGTGGTGGTTGCCCACCAGTGTTATCGAGGGATGTACTACTATCGACGGTGGTGTTGATAAGCCTAAGGTTTGGAGCGTTGTGCGCTCCGTCAAGTTGGGCATTTTTCAAAAGATACTTTAGTAGCTTTGCTTTATTGGGTAAATTTTCCATTTATCAACTGTGATTATTTGAGAAATGTGTAATGCACGAACCATAAGATAAGAACCATTCATTCATGGCCCAGACCAGGTGGTGTTACGATTCGAACTGCCGTTCGCTACGGCACTAGTGAGGAGTGTTCCAGACAACGGGGTCTGTCGATGTAACCAGATTGAATCTGTTGACCCTGTGGTTAGGACAACGGCATCATTTTCTGGAGCACGGTTACACTCCGTTACATTGATGGACATTGTCTGTTTGCACGGTCTACGACCGCAATGGGAACACTTAAATCGAAATTATAGTGAAGACTTGTAAGTAATTAGCGTTAACGAGTGGTAGGTGGGCTAGCGTTTTAAAGTGCATTTCCATCCACAAAAAGCTCTGTTTGAAAATGCACTTATCAATATTCCGTTTACCTCTTTCATTCTGTTTTGTTGCAGGCTCCACGACCTCCTGTGTCAGAATCCGAAAATCCTCCGAATGCCCACCAACAATCAGCGTGTAGTATAGCGCCCATCCAGTCTACTGTACCCGCAGTGAGGCCCGTGCCTACTTTAATCGGTGGAGCAACCAAGCCTGTTGACGGGCTTTTGGGCCCGGCTCAGATACCATCGTTGGCGAGCGTTGGCTCTTCTGTCATCCAGACTTGTTCCAGTCCGAATGCTCTTCTGGTTTCACGTGCAGACTCACGCAAGCCTACCGGGGATGTAACGAAACAACAGGCCAACGAAACAGAAGACTCCTCGCTTTACTCCAAGGTTCCCATTGACCCATCTGTGAACTTGGTGCTTTCTCGTCTGCAGCGGACTCAAAACAGCTGTAACGCCCTAGTTGCCACGAACCAAACTGAACTTCAGTCGTTCACTTTCACACAGAACAGGTGACTTGCGGCTCTTAACTTAATTTCTACACTATGCGGCAACAACATCACCAGTGTGAACAACTTTTTCCGGAGCCATCGCGAAGTGTTGTGAACGGCCACTTGTCGGCTTGCTTCTGTCCCCGTATTTCGAATTACTTCCAGTTTTGGGTTTGGGTATTTTGGTTTTAAGCCCCGTCTCTCAGCATCGCCGTGTAATTGCGCCAACTGTGATACAATCGTTTGTTCGGTTCACACAACTCAGGTTGCTTGTTTATAATTCACGAAAGTGTGCCCAGCGAAACTGTAAGTGTCAAACACCGTTTAAGTGATAGTGTAGCTCTCTTCCTCACGCGATTGAACCTTTGTGTTTCTTATTTGTGGCTTCTTTTTCTTGCAATCCGATAACTTTGGATTCTTTCAAAGTGCCCCTGATCACCCACCCGGTAACCTGAAATCCGAAATTCCGTCTGTTTTATTCAGATTCATGCATTTATATTTTGTTTTGCTTTCGTAGCTCACTTAACTTATTCGGACTTCCGTTTCGTGGTTGTTTAACCTAGTTTATCTGGTCAGGGAAGTCAATTGAATACACTGGTTTGTAATGGTCCCCACCATTCTTTGTTCAGTGTAATTCGTAATTCAGCGCTATCCCGAGCTTCATTTTTGTGTAGCTACGGTTAACCAAAGGTGCTTTCTGATTGTCATAGTAGTCTGGCCATGTAACGTTAAACGTTACACTGTCTTTCTTATCTCTGTGATCATCACTTGCTTGTTTGTCTACTGCGTCATGCTCACAAAAACGCTTGTTTTCTGTAGAGGTCCGCTGGATAATTGTTACAATCCTTATACGAAAACGCTTATGGACAGCGGCGTATTATTGAATAAAAAGGAACATTTGCCTCATGTGTACCTCTAAGGATTTAACGGGTGTTACATCAATTCAAACGACCCTGTGTGAAAAAATGGTACAGTAATGCGTTTATTTTGTGTTGCTGACACAAAGATGGCTTCAGAAAACCGATATTTGATCGTGGATCTATTCGGTTGACATGCTTTTGATGAATGCGATAACATTTCCTGGATTCCTAGCCATGCCGGAGATCGTGGAAGGTCGTCACACTGATCTAGTTGTGTTTTGTTTGACTTCAGTCGATGGCTCTCCTTCTGCTGACGTAAAAAGTATTTGAGCAGTTCGTCGTTGACAGCGGCTATTATCCATTACTGTTCCGTTTGATTTCGTTGAAAATCGTCGTTTGAAGCCATTGGAACCTAAATTCTGGGCCATGGGATTCGCACAAAGGTGTCTGAGTTCCAGTCATGACTCTGACAGCGACGTTGAATGTTTTAGTTTCACGCGGTGCATCGGCAGCGCTTCATCTTGTGGCGAGTTTCAAACTGTTGCCGTTGGCATGACCACATGTTATGAGGGTTTATTCGAACCGTTTTTCATGGCTCTCCTACCACGGAATCAGAAAATGTCTCAATAATTTCATGATGATTGCATGGAAACAGAGGGTGAAGTCGAACTTTCCTCGCTCCGACTGACGTTGCTCAAATCATATTATCTATTCTATTTGATTCGGTTCCGGACGAAATTCTGAGAACTACAGCCGGAACCGGGTAGGTCTTGAATCGGAACCTCTTGGTACCAAATGGGTTTAGTTTTTTGACAATTTCCTTACCTCGTTTAAATGTGGAAGTGGTTATATGTTTCGCGCGGTGCACTTTTGAAGTACAACATTGTATGCACTCAGATGATCCTACAATAGTATTGTTTTGCAATTCTTCGGACGAAGCGTGCCAACAGAACTAACGAAACATGTTAACTTTTAAGGTTGGTCAAAACGCCCATTGTACTGTTCATAACGTGGACCGTTTAGTGATCGCAACGACGACAAGGTGCTGACGCTGTCAAACCAGTTTCTATTTGAACCGCCACCTGATGTCTGTCTTTTCTCATTTCCTATTCAGCCTTTTGGCGCCATTGATTCACTGGCGTTTCGTTTTACTGTCATTTTGATCCCCTGTTTCCCATCCTGAGGCGTTTGTTGCTGAGTGGACGGCTCTTTGGCCCTAGATTGTTGACTGACCCTCAGGCAGTTTTTAAAAAAGCGGCCAAAGCTTGGTGTTAGATTGAGATTTGGACCTTGAAAAGTTTTAGGTCTTGAGCAACAGACTGTGACAGTTTCTCCCTATAAACGTTGTTGTCCACTTCCTCATTCCGTGTAGGCCGTGCATTCTCAGGTTGTCTGTACCTGGGCAGTTGCAATCGATGAGAACCGCCGTCATGACTTATCTTGGTTGCTAGGCCGCGTGGAGTTAAGTATCATCTTGGTGGTTTGCAATAAGGTAAATGGTTTTATGCTATCGTAGCGGTTCAAGTAGCTCAGTGTGTCCAATAGTCAAACAGGTACGACTGAGTTATAGCGGATGGTCTGTGATGTATCTCGAGGTTTTACTGATTCAAATTAGCTAGTGAATAATTGAAATACCTATCCAAATGATCAGCCTAAACACTCGTTTGTTTGGGAAACTTTGCAGAGTGATTTTCATGCAAATAGCCGAAATATTTGATTATGCGAACTAGGGACAGTTGTTGGTATCAACCGTTTGAGCGCTGATTCTCATAAACGGTTCGTCGCTTCTCTGTTCTCCTTGTATCCCATCTCAGTCCACCACAGTTTAAGTTTGCTGTTGAAGAGTTTCTTCACCCCACTCGTTCAATCGATCTTTTTCTCGCTGTGGAGGCCACTGTATATGTGGATGGCTACCGAGAATGCTATCAGCTTTTCCGTATGTAACAATTCTGCAAGAACTATTTTGATAAGCGAACTGAATGTAATAAGCAGCGTCTAGCTCGTTTTCGACCTCTGTTAGCGGAGCACTTCAGAGCTCATCGTGCGCTGTACAATCCAAACCTGGTTTTGTAGGGCCGATTGCTTATTGCATACCTATCCACCGGTTGTAGGTGAATTCCTGGTTGATTGGGTCGACTGGTCCTCATTCTATTCTCTCTGTTAAGATTGCATGTTTTCATGTTGTTGTTATTGGGGCTACTGTACTGCCGGGTACAGCCGGAAAGTGCGAAGTTGTTAGCTTGGGCAACCGTTTTACCGAATATAATTGCATTTTTAATTCCTACCGGCTTGGTTCTGTTCCAAGATGAAGGTTGCTAGTTTGAGTTTCACCAGTTTGACAGCGTACAACTCGCACAGCTCAATGTGTGATTCGAAAACAGGCAGCTACAGTATGATCTTATTACAGCCCATATGGTGCGTTTTTATTTGCACGAGATCGTTTGCGTAGCTTTTGGCGTGACCTGTCGTCCAGGTTTGAAGGTTGAGACTGAATACGAAATGGTTGCGTGTCTTTATCACCGGTCTCGGCAGGTTTGCTGACACGTAAGTTTGAAAAAATGCTTTCACTTGGACGAAACCGTTCGCTTACTTCACTGGCGTCTATACAAAGCGGATGATTACCGTTACCTTACGCACGCATTTCTGTTTTCTCGGTTTTCCATGATACTGGAATTGGCCGTTATTCACCGTCTTGACCTTCAACTGGAAATGCGTTGTTCAAGATTTCATTGATTGTAAGGGTGAGCAAGCCCTTTTAGTTTGAGATTTTTTACGAATGCTCTAAATCTCGACTGAAAATTGTTTTGTTTCACAGTGCCACATCAACTGGTGGGGCGAATCAGCCGTAATTAGCGATTACGTCTCAAGAGTCCTTGTCCACACATTAGTTGACATATCCGTTTTATCGATTGCCAACTGGCGTCCTGTAATTGATTTTTTGTTCCCTATTATAGTACAACTCTTCTGCTCCATGCACTTACAAACGTCGAGGGAATTTAAGTTATTTTACTCCACAAGTGTTGATGTCAAGCGTTAAACTTAGTACTTCGATGGTCCAGGTTACGTCTTTCTCATTGAACATTTGTTTCAAGGCCTCATTTGCTCACAGTATCCCTTAAACCGCGTTGTTAAGAACAATTCCAATTTCGGGTTGTGATGGTGGAGGTGTTTTGTGTGGTAATAGGGATTATGGTGACCCTTTGTGGAAAACGTGAGTGACGTTGGCTGCAACGCGGTTGGGCTCAAGATCTTTCTCGTTGTCGCGTGGTTTCACTACTCTCCTTCATTTTCGCGATAGCCTGATGAAGTACATCTCAATTGGCTGGTAGTGCAGCGGTATCCGGAGCATATTGGGAACAACACGTAAAAAAGACAAGGTATTCTTCATGGTCACTGTGCGCCGATCATATTCTACTTTGCAACACGGGAATATGTGAATTCCCATGGTCGAGAGGATTGACCTGAGGGTTGCTTTGACTTTGTTTCCCATCGTGTTCTCTTGGACTGCCTCCTTCGTTGAAGGGTTCCGATTAGACTGAGCGGGAATTTTAGAATCTCTCCGAGTGCATAGTACATAGTTGTCAATGCTTATTCCCAATGTCCTGTATTTCTGGGAGCACCTGACACTACTGTCCGCTCGCTATTCAAACCTGTTTGGTTTTATCATAGAAAAAGACGTTTAAAAATTCCGAGGATCCCTATTGGAGCATATGCCAAGTGGTACGCTGACCGATCTCGTGTATGCTGGCGACACTACTTCGCTTTGTTCCTCAACGGATAACACGCGGATCAGGTTGAACAGATTAACATACAGTTAGCTGCACGGGATGTGCTTTGCACCTTCGATGTGTAGTAGACTATTCCAATGTCGAATTGCTTCCCTCTTTTTTTGTTACAGGTGGGTCACTTAACACTACTTATTACTTCATCTATCTGTGTTTTGCCATCAGCTTGTGCTGTTGCTGACGAAGTGTCTATAGAGGCAACAAGATCACGAGTATTACCATGTGTCCCTGCGGTCCTGCTTTGCCAGTTAGCTGCTTGTCCCGTCTGCCGATCGTATGAGTGATATTGCAATCCACCGACGTGTTTACGAACTTTTCACGACCAGTATATGAAACAAGAGTACGCAGCCTGCACTGACGAAGCGTGTGTCACAGCGCAGTGTTCGGTACAGTTGTTGGCGTTTGGATAAAGTTTTAAGGTGCGGAAACCCTGAGCCTTTCGCTGGGCTGATCATGGTTTTAACCTGTCAGCTTGACGACAAAGCGACCTTTCACACCACTAGTAGTAGTATGCTGCAGCCAACGGTGTACCGGAATCATTGGGGTTGTTGACACTTTCCGTCAAGTTTGCATTTTGTTCACTTTCATTTTGTCACTTAATCAGCGTGTTGCTGTCTGGTTTAGCAGCAGCTCGGGTCGCGGTTATTGCTAAAAACGGCGAATATATGCTTTGTATGTAAGGCGGTTGTCGATTTCCTTAACTATCCCCTTATTCACTGAACCCTCTCACTAAACGAAATTCTGCTGCCTTTGGCCAGGCGTTTTGTTATACAGTCGGCTGTTGCTCTCACCTGACTTTCAGGATTACACGTTGTTTGGGCTTCTGGTTCTGGTTACCGGTTCGTTTCATGGACGCTAGATCGTTTCGTATCGCACTTCATTAACTCGGTTTATTCTTTGAGTTTGCCTAGCTCTTTGCTTGCCTGAGAAGCTCAGTGATATTGTCACGTCATCAGCCGCTAGGTCACAACCGTGTATCTCTATATCTCGATGAACTTTCGAGTGAAAATCATCTGGTATTATCATTCCATTTGTACGGCGTTGTCTGGAAGAAGATAGTGATTCACACTACAGTTCATGGTTACATCTCTGTCCGATTGACTCGTCTGACGGTTCGCACCAACCGGTCTACGATCATCTTCCTACATTGGGCACTGGAAACTATTCAACTTGGTCGTCAGTCCATTTTCGTGCTAGTGTAATTGGGGCAAACAATTTCAAGTTTCCCGCTCCGATTTTAGCACACAGTCTCAAGGCGTTTTGCGTTCGTGGTTACCCAATCCATAACCGTATTCAGTCCATTTAAAGTGCATATTGCTAGCTTCACACGGCATTCTTACTGTCAACGTGTCACCCCCTGCCTCCTCCTCTTCCCATCTCACTATGGTCAGTCAAAATGGCAAGCGTATAATGATGCGCATTCGTGTGCTGGAACAAGAGAATCAGGAGCTGGCCAATGGAAACCGCACCGGCAGAGCTGCCCGACTAACCACAGAAATCGCATTGCGGCGTCGATTTGTGCAAGATTTGAAACAAACTTATTCAGGTATGTAGTCATTGTGAACATTACTGGCGCCCTGTCTCTCTTTTTAGCCGAACGGTGCAAGCGGACGTACAAGCATACTGGCGTGTTACCCTGGTCTTATGCGGCGTTGTTCGGATAACCTACTTAGTCAAGCCAAAGTCTGATGTAATCAGCTGTTTTAATGCTGCTTATTGATATGTATTGCCGGTTGGATTACTTGGTTGTTTGTGTGCCGCATATCCCGGTTCGGATATTGCTCAGTCCTAACAATGAGGGCTACCAATCACGGGCTTACTGATTGGAACCATCGTTATATGAATGATTTCTGTCTAGGTCTGGTATCAAACATTCCCGAGCCTATACACCGAGCTGGAAACATTGGTAGAGTGTGACTTATCAGTCGCGTTCGATCGTACTGGCATACCTAGCCGATCACGCACAGGTTAAGTGACCCACCCCACAAAAGACCGGAGTTTGGGATTGCGGCCGTAACCTGGGGCTAGTTTGTGTTTGCTTGCGGCAACTCAGACACACTATGGATGCGGTTGTCATTTTATAAGTCTGTCGACACATCCGTTGTTGGGTGTTTTGCTAGACAGTGCAAGTGACGGGTGGTGTTTATTTGACCATGAATTCAAGCATAAAGGAATTATAAGCTTCGTTGGTCGTCGGGACACGTCCATATGACGTTGCAACATGCGATACTCGTCTTGGATTGACACGCGCAGCCCACCGTCAACGAGGGGACGATGGATGCTTTGGACACAAGTCGGTTAACTCGATTATGTATACACACGGAGGAGGGCAAACAAAACCTTAAGGGAATGCAGTGCATCAACAAAGCTGAAGTAAAAAGGGTGGCAGACTTTCGTAACCCAGCTTTCTGGAAAGGAGGGTAGTTGGTTTGCCAGACGACAAGAGTCGTTTGACGCGAATGTAGCTATACATATAGCTCAAACTTCTGTGCACTGGTGATGCCGCTTCGTTTAGTGACGTAACGTTGATACCTAAATGCCGAGCTCGGTGAACAGCTGAATACCTAGACCATCAACTCGAGCTACCAAGATCACCACAATTTCCAGCAATCAGGGATCACCCTCTTACTTGTGGGGACTGCTGCTAGGGGTTGCTTATCAAATGTTCGCTGCAATATGTCTATTCGTTTATGTTCTTAGGCATTGAGTGTTGTCCTACTCCCTATCTTTTGCGTATCCGTGCTAGGTGTACGTTTTGGTTGTTTGGTACTGTTTGCCCACTTGATCAAGTATCATCAGCTTTATGTAACTCGTTCTAGTTTTCTGAATAAGAAGAAAAAGCGAAAACGTTTATTACGAGTAAAATTTCCTCATAATATGCTTTGTGATATATGGTATCAAGTGATAAAAGTGGCCAAAAAGTACTGCCCCACAGTTACAAAGCTCCTAATATGACTTCACAGATGAATTTTTTTTTCTAGAAGTCGACGAATTATAGCCGTTTTTCTCTTTTCACGAAAATCTGGAAGAGTGTAACCAGCGGATTTTGAACGAAGCTAGACTTTGGCGTTGTGTATCAATATCTGGCCTTAACGAAATCAGACGAATATCGTAGTAAGTAACTACATTGTAGCTCGTATGAGGTAACGGGCCGTAAGGGAAGGGGTTTATACACCCCGTACACAAATAGCTACACCATCACTGAGCCGTAACATATGTGCTTTCGAAAAGGATCTGGCGCTTGGGTCCGAGAGACTGAAACCCCCGGTGTCGTAACCGGTTCTTCGTTATTTGCTTATTAAAAGTTTCAACAAATAAATCCGTTGTCGAGGTTCTATAAGGACCAACCAGTACTTCGAGCCAAGAATTAGGTCACCAGAACAGATCAATGGCTCACTGTGGTCCTTTCGACTGAAATGAAATTTAATGAGATTGTGAAAATTTTGGAAAATGTTGTCATTCCTTGAGGCGAGTCCGATGGCTACAGTAGACAATCATGTGGAATTGACAGTGTCTTCATTCTGAGGAATTAATGGAAACTAGAGCTTTTGTATGGATAGTAAAATGTCCAGTCATTTGTGAGAGAATACATCAGTTAACTCGACGTTTCAACGAGATAGCTGTAACGTATGTTACCCAAAGCACGAAGCCAGATTGATGTTGATACAGTAGCCTGGCCTTCCCTGAGCACTGCTATTAATTGGAATACACATGGACTGCCGCTCAAGCGTATGTACTACGGCAATCGAACTCATCAGTTGAAGGTCTCACATCATCATCATCATCATCATAGACAGCAATACATCAGTGGTTCACACTATTGCTTAACTACCACACAACCATGAGAAGCAAACCCTATATAGGAGAGAAGGAAAACAGAAAGAGACGGGAAGGGACCTAACTGCTGAAAATAACTTCGTCCATTGGTAAACAGATTGGGAATAACTACGCCCATATTCAAACATTCAGTATCAAGGTGCCTACGTCTTGCAAACAAACAACCCAGCTGCAAATAAGAGTAAGACGTCAGCAGCACGAAGATCTCACTGAAGGTGATTGTTCAGCAAGCGTCGAGTGTTACAGAATTGCGTCTTAAAAGTATTTCTGCGAGACGAAATAGAGGTTCTTTTTCCACTATTAATCTATAACACCAACACGTAAACTATAAATGCGAAACAGTCGTTTTTTGAAAGATTTTTATTTGATATTTCACAACCTATTTTTGATAATACCTTGTTCGTACTGAATTATTAGTTTTTGCGCTTATGCTGGAAGACGGGTCGGTGTGCTAAGAATTCTCGTACCTTCAGCTAGAAACTGATAGTCTTAAAATCATGAAACAGACTGTATGAGTAGTCGGAAACTACTGGTCATGGCTGGTCACATGGTTTGAGTCTTACAGCTGGCAGTTTTGCTGTATTTCCGATCTTTCGTCCTTGTTTAACTTCAGAGTTTACTTGTTCATGTATGTTTGATCTCCTATTTCAGATATGGAATATCTCGTTGAAGATGTGGAGAGCGAAATCGAGGTGTTCGGAAGCAGTTTACTTGTGTTACAACAACGTCTCAGCTTGACTAAGCTGACTGCCCAGTTTTTAGCTGTCGAGCTGGAAAAGGTGCGCCCAGGTCGGGCACGCGAGCTATTCACGAAGGCCACGTGGTCACCTTTCGATGATCCAGAGTTTGCTGACCAAATGGTTGAATGTGTGCCTTCAGAAGTCGAGGTGGCCTGTTCTAAGGATGGCTTCAAACCGAACCAGTACGCCGAGCCCGATTGTTCTAAAACAGAAGAGTCTTTAATTCCAGAGCCCCCACTTCAATCTACTGCTGGCTCATCGTCACCAGTTCCACTTGGCAACCGATCTCCTAGTGCCAGCGTCACAACAAGCACGGAGTGTTCTTTGTCTTGTTCTGATCGAAAGCCTCGAAGTGGCTCCACAAGACATCTGCTTAAAAGAAACAAGATTTCTTTAGTGGAAAGTTCGGTTGTCCAACCACCTACTGAAGATGTACAGTCTGTCACATCTAAACGATATCGTGTGGATACCGAAGATTACTCCCTCATCCATTCAGGTGTACTTACATCTTCACAATCCAGACGGACAACCAAGTTACGTCCCACTATTCCTGTTGAAGGTCCTCAACGAACGTTTACCGCGGACCACTCAAATCCTACTTCCTGTTGTTTCGAACCTGGGTGTTCGGACCGGTCTGTCGATTGTTGTTCACTAGATTTATCAGTGGACTCAGGTGGTGTATCAGACCACATGGTCCATACACACAGTTTTCGTTCCCCCGGTTCTACAAAACGCCAAAAGCAACAACAGTCTTTCATGTTAGATAACTCCAACGGCCCAACGACGTCCTCACGCAGTCCGCCAGCCACTAATGTTAGTGTGGCAGAGTGAGGTAATTGTGACCTTACACTCGATTGTACACTAAAATTTGTCCTCTCATGTTCCCGTATTCGCCCAGCATGGTAACAATTCTTCAATGGATAACAGATAATCATACTGTGCTTTTCTTGCTTTCTCCTGTTTGTATTCCCCGAGAAAAAAGTATGTTAATATGCGTATCACCCCAGTGAGGTGTGCATTCTATCTTTGTGTATACAGTTGGTTGCTAGGTTTATGTTTTCTCTTTTTGTGCTCAGATATATGTGTTAAAAACAAGACAAAAATATTTGTATGCATTTATTCTGTACGACTTAGCTGTTCTTTCTTGTGTGGGATTTTTGTCGGGAAATTGCGTTTCTTTTTACGTCTAGGCTGTGGAACTGACAGTAGGATATTGAGTGCGTTTGAAAACTGTGCTTTCTGAAACTTAATGGGGGGGGAATAATGATACTTTAGATAATTTTTTTCGTAATAGGAACGTGTAAAACCGAGTACGTCGTCGAGTTGGGGTTCACTCTCGTCAATGGATTGTAAAAAAACAAGCCTTGGCGGTTCTGTATGGCTGTCAGTCTACTGCGCACATTCGTCTACGGAGCTGCCCGTTAAGTTGGCGACTACCCGGGGCATTGCACATGGGGTTGCGCTGATCACAGGGGGTAGACACATGATCGGTCCAACGGACTCGGCCACGTAAGATAGCCTAATTCACTCTACCGACTTTGTAGATCTGTTACTGTTTAACCGGTTGTTTCGCCTTGTGGACAATTGTGCGCACTTGAAAACTGGTAAAAATGTGAATGGTGTCAGCGATTATCATGTGCCCGGTTTTGCAAACGTGAGAATCAAGCCTCGTGCCTCTCCGCTTTTAGTTGGGGTTGTAGGCTTTCGTGGTTTGCATGGCAATGTGCAGTTACCGTAGGTGCTTACATTCAAACTTGTGGATCTTTGCGAGTGACGGTCTCTGAAACGACTTCGACAGTGCACTTGCTGATAATAGTTGAGACGCTAACCATTTCGCAATGGATGGCGGTTTGTCGCACCGGAACCTGCCTATGGTGACAGGTGTTTCTCTGCAGGTTAAGGGTCGCGTATATAAAGCAACAGTGAGGGCTGTATTACTTTACGACAGTGAAACCTGGCCGCTCTGGGTAGTAGACGTCAACCGTCTTGGGCATTCGACGACCGATGTCTACGTTCAATCACTCGTATTGGGTAACACCAGCGTGTAAGTAACGAGGAGGTTAGAAAGCGGGTTTTTGGTAGTGATTGCCAAACGAATTCTTTTGTTCAATCTCCACGTTTACACAGGCTTAGATGGTTAGGTCATGCATTAAGGATGCCAGCTAATCGTCTTCCACACCGAGCACCGTTTGCTGACACTGCGATCGACTGGCGTAAGGTGCGAGGTGGACAGGTAATGACGTGGCGTTGGGAAGTGAAGTCGTTCACGAAGTGGTTGGCCACTGTGGGTCATGTTCGTCTCCCAGGCTGGGGCCCTCGCGACTCACAGAGTCGGTGGTTGGAGACTAGACGAGATGGCGGCTAACCGAGCTCAGTAGCGTGAATGTTGTCGTTTGTCCGAGTTGTCTGGCAGTGAAAGCCGTAAGAAGGCTGTCTCGCTGATGACGCCTTACTCTCACTTGCAGCTCGGTTGTTTGTTTGTTTGCAAGGTGTAGGCACCTTGATGCTGAATGTTTGAATATGAATTTTCAGTTGTTAGGTCCCGTCCCCTTTTTCCTTCTCTCTCTTCCTTAAGAGGGTTTGCTTTTTCTTCATGGTTGCATGGTAGTTAAGCATTAATGTGAACCACTGATGTATTGGTGTCTGCGATGATGTGAAAGCCTTGTAGTGGCTCGGTTAGTTCCGTTTCGAACGCAGTCGGGCCCCACGTGGTTGACCCAGGCCATCTAATTGCACCCGACTAAGCGTTTCGAGCCCACCCAGAGCCATCAGGATGCAGTTGTTATCAACAGTTGGGACAATCCCCATCAGCCTCCGTGATCTATGCTTGTGTGCACAGAAGCAGTTCGTTCTGACTCTTCAGCTTACTTGGTTATGCACTCTGAAGCCCGGTCGAGCACGAACCGGTTGACGCTGCTGGCTGTGGCTGGCGCGTTTGCCACTCCCCATCGCATATCAGCACCACCTCCGTTCATTAGACCGTGATGTGTTCCACTGTGTGAGACATTTGTTAGTCCGTGTGACCTGTTTCACTAATTCATATAATGATGGTGCAATTATAGATGCCTGATAAGGATTGCCGAAAACAGATGTACATTCCGGGCATCAATTGTCCAATATGGTTGTTTTGAGTTGGATTATCGTTGGTTTCCGTCCATGGCTGTTCGGGGTCTATGCTTAAACTTCACCAATAGGCCGTTTCACGCTTCTTGACTGGATAGGCCAGTGGCCTCATTTCATATCTCGAACTGACCAAGCGAATACATTTGAGCTGCGACGATCCCTACGACACTGTAATACTCTACGCACCGTAATAACCCCGAAGAGCTGATACGCAAGCCGACTGGTCTTCAGTCTGAAGACCAGTGTTTTTCCTTCATAGTCGGCTTGGGTATCAGCTCTTCGGGGTTACTACGGCGCCCACAGTATTACAGCGTAGGAGGGATCGTTGCAGATCTATTGTATTCGCTTGGTCGTTCCGCGATATAACACCTTAACGCTGCTCTGACGGATGGTCCACGTAGGACATTTATTCGTTTCTTCGCCTTGCTCATGGACGGCGCGACGCGACAGACGCTTCGACGGTGTACGTGACTCAGGCGTCACTTCGACTACCGGTGGCGTATTTGTACACTTGCGTGGTACGTGTTGACAGACCTGTGTGCTTCTCACTCGGTGTACCTATTTTATACAGGTCTACTTGTGGAGACAAGTAATGTTGAACACCGAGATTCTAGACCCATCTTCTGCACGAATGGAACAAGTCTTTAATCCGTGCGGTAAAACTGGGCACATTTTAAATCTTACTTCTGAGGAAAATTCTTACTCCTCTGCGATGCCACAACTATGAAAGACCAGCAAATGCACTACATGCTTTCACTTCCCCCTCTATGGACGCATTGTTACCAACGTTACAAGCTGCATAGATGATATTCAGATATGTAGGGCGATTTAGTAGCCTGCAGGGTCGGTATCAAAGCTGTCTGTGGCAAGGTTTTATAAGCTGTAGATGCCAACAGCACACCACGCAGATCAACCATATCATTCAACCGGTTCAACATGGTTTGCACGATAACCGCAGAAAAACTGAACACACCACTACCATCCACTTACGCAATGTCAGTTGGCTAAGTGTCCGACAGAAGCTCCACTCCGAGATCCGCGAACTCTCCGAGTGTTCTCTCTGAAATATCGTTCAACACACAGTTAAAAAGAAAGAGGGGTATCGGTCACACTTGTAGAACGTTGTTTGAAGCGAAGAAGGATAAAGATAGCTACTCATGAATTCGCACCCTAATCTAAGTGGGCGCACAACTGTAAGAAATCGAAATAATTTACTGGCATGCTTATGAGATGCAAACAGCTCCAGATAGCAGGTCTTCCAACCGAATCAAAAACAGATATTAGATGCAAAACTACAACGACTGTTGGCTGAGTACCGAGGCCACAATATTCGTCACAAAATGGAAATATGAACGATACTACCGCGACCAGGCTGAAAACCTGTCCTACTTATGAATGGTTCAGAAGACCAGTGAGCAGCTTGGATGCGATAAGGACAAGGTTATCATATTATGTTCTGGTACCGATACTACAAATGGGAATGACTGGTGACAAGCATCAATCGTGAGATATCTCTTCACATTTCCATATGCAAGGAAGGAGTGTGGTCAGTTCAAACAGCATTCTTTCACTATCATCCTTGAAAAGTGTTATAGAAAGAAGGTCTGGACCTGAAGCTTTATTGCGTTTTAATATTTTAAGCTTTAAAGGCAATTCACTTTTCGACAAAATATCACTTGAAATGCCATAACTGATCACATATTCTCTATCAACCGAAGCTGAATGAACCTAGTCAGGTCAATTGAGTTGTCCTTCAAAGTGCTCAGCCTAGCCGTCGGTTCGCTGAAACAAGCCGTAAATGTGCTAGCCATATTTTTCGCATGTAGTCCCACTAAAACCCTGTCAACTACCAATGCAACTATGCATTATGAAAGCCTCACTCTACTGTTCCTTGATAAAAATGCCTTTTACCTCTCTTCGACTCATTCGGAAAAATAAGCCTTGTGCTCCCTGAGCAGACTTCGTAAGTTTGCGTTTCAGTTCATGACAGTCGTTGTCGTAGATGAAGTTAGATGGAGTCAGTCAACGACTGACCATAAGCGCCCGGAATCTGCAAGAATTCTCTGCTCTGTTCCTCTTGAATAGGCATCTTTAGTAGAGATTTGCAAAGTTACTGCCCAGTGTTCGCCTGTGTCACACCAATGTCGCGACGCAGCCAATTTACCTGTCAGTGGTGTTTACTAGACGTTTCATATCCCGTCGTTGTTTGGTTTCCAACTGAGCATTCTGTTTGTGAACAGATAATCTCTGATTTGAAGATAAAACGAAGCCAACATGATCTAGGTCAAGGTTACATCTAAATGAACGACAGTGTTGAATAAAGTGGCGCTATCGACAGCTGACAGCCATCGGATCGATGTGCATCCACGGTTGACTCACAGAGTGGTCTCTATGTGGGGCAATACAGTCGTTTGTGTTGAAATGCGCGACTCGATAGGGTCTGTGGGGTGCTCATAATTGTAATAGCCGATCGCCAATGTGTGTGTCGCGTACGGACACAAATCACACAACCCAGCCGCTTCTCCCCTAGAGTGAGAAGACCGAGTTGTGTGTTCATATCTGCAACAGCCATAGTGAATTACGAGTGGTCAGGTTGTCTCAGGAAATCAAAGAAGGCATCGTAAATACGACCTTGACAGCACCTGAGCTATTGTCTGTTCGGGCATATGTCGATTTGAGGGCGGTGTGTGGCAAATAAGCTCGTTTTTCGTGTTTTACTGCCAGGCTGAACATAGCACAATTTATTTGGGTCAACCACATGCGAAAGCCGGTATAATAATTAATCGAAGGGTTCGTTGTCAGTATTGAAAGAACCGGGTCTTTTTGAGATCCATTTACGCAATCTCTAACAGCTGGCTTCACAGAATAAAAATTGTTGCTAAGATAGTGCTCACGATTACGTAATCTGTTCTGTCTGGTCATGGACACAAGGCCATGTGAGATTCAGCGTGTTGCTTAAATGACTGACTGAATTGTTAAGTCTGACAACACAGAGAACAGTTCACTGAGATCCAGCCGAGCAGGCTCTGTTCTCCTTTGGAAATCAGTGTAGTCCCCACCCCAGATTGCCTGTGGGCTTTGAATTCCTCGTCTTAAGAAATCCTGAGAAAGGACCGCTGTTGCAGGGCATCATGTAGCGGCGAAGTCAAGTGAAGGACAATGTTAAAGTCACAAAGGCGCAGATTCGAGACACAGCACACATCCAGCAGGATCTAGTGGCTCAACAGTCCCACTCACTTGGCAGTGGGACATTTGCTTGACCGGAAGGGACAGCAGATAAGAGTTTGATGACAAATTCTGTTAAGTGCTGTCAGCAGTAGACGCATTTGTAGTTTCACTAAGTTTCTGGAGTTTCGGGAGTTGCCTGGTCGTATTCAATAATAGAAGGCCGGTCACAGACAACCATTGTGCAAAAGAAATGCTGTTCTGTGAAACGGTCTTTTCAAACTGCTTTTTTTCTCATTCAAAAGACAGCAATGCTGTAACCATAAGAGCAGTTCTGTTGCAGGTTTATAAATCGTACATCACTGCCTGAGCACTCCTGTGTGGTCAAGATTGTAGTTTCCAACGATGTGAATGTAATTGCTTCACTGTGTAGTGATGAGAGCATTTCGGTTGAAGATAAAAACCTCGACAGTAATATCATTCAACTACACCGAACTCGTAAGGGAAATTCATGTGCCAAATATATGGGGAATGCTATAAAATACTGATGTATTTATGACCAAATTAGAGTTGAAATCCGACCTCACGCGGTTCGACTTTTACGAAGCCAATGATAGAATTTCTTACCTGCTCCCTATACGGAATTTCCATGGCTGCGACCTTAGTTAACCCTCGATAAGTTGTTCAGAATGTTCGATCATCAGTAGTTGGTTCTGCGTCACAATAAAGGGAGATCTATCAGACTGGCACTTTGCCGAAGACAACATTCCACTGGAACCCATCCTTGTCGAACTATCTGGTAAAGGCCACGATCTCTGATGCTATCATACATTGATGATAGAACAATCTGGTAAGTTGTTGAGCGTCCGAACGACTCGAAAGCAATACAAAACGACTTGAACCGTCTCAGCCAGTATTCTATGGAAATTAAATTGCCAAACAAATTCAAATGTATTGGCTCTATGAGGAATTATCGTGAACGCATTTCAGTCATGTTTGGTTTTTGCCTGACTCAGTTGGAAATGTTATGTTAATGCGTGAGTGTAAAAAGCGGTTAGTGATAAACGGGCCATATCGTTTTTCGATCTTCAGCACCAAGCTTGCGGAGACGATTGCGTGAATCGACCTTTTTAAGGTGTTGGAAATTTTGCAAATGTCCTGCTCCTCCAGATATCGTTTATTCCGCACAACACGCACTGACCCAAGTAAATGATGCCTGAATAAACGCGTCAGATTTCCTCCGATATCGTGAACCGTGACAACGATTCTCGATTGACTTACTGAATGGGATCAGTCGAAGTGTGAGTATTACGTCAACTCAGTGATTGGCACACTTGGGGGAGAAACAGCCAATCAAGTTGACGTGTAGCCTGAACAACGTTCAGCGACAGCCCAATTACCCCATTCATCCTAATAGGCAGTTGTATAACATTTCGAATATCCCATCCTATGATACGGTGATTAGACTGTTATCATTAAGACCTAAAATCTGTTGTCCGTACTACTTTGAAAGTCGACTAGAAACTGGATTTCAGTTTGAGAACTTAACTGGTGCAGCTTGCGCCAATTCCCATTCCGGACATGGAAAAGTTCAAGTCTGGTTTAACTAAGATTTGTCATAGTCACCGTGGAAATAAAATAATCCAACGGTTGCCTGCCACTCAAAAATATCTATCAGTCTTGAAGCACTGCGCATACGCAAGGATATTCTGCTCACTAGATCGGATAAAAACTGTGGTATAGTTCTGATGAATAGGTCTGACCATACTGTCAAGATTTTAACGATCTTGTCGTATGAAACGGTAGTTCAGAGGATGGAGATGGAGAGTAAGATTGTGTTGATTTCGTGCCAGATTACTGACCACTTGAGGTGAATCACAATGGGTGGTATCATAACAGATGTTGGGTTTGGTGCATTAAAACCACCCGGTTGTATTGTTCCGTCTGTTTTGGCCTCCCAAGTGTTCATAAACAGAATATGACACCCGTGACCTGTGCATATCGGAACACGATATGCGACTAGTGACCATCCCTGAAATGGCTGAAGCCCGGCAGATAAACTGGAGACAACTTGAAGCCTGCATCATTTGTCCTCGCATCTATCATATCACTACAGATTGCTAGATATGAACATTTGACGGCACGTTTTCACCATATCTCTAGCTTCTTAACTTGAAACACTGAGTTCCCTTTATCCAGTTCATCAAGACAGCAAGAAGACATACATTGCGAGATGCAAGCATTTCGTTTATTCTCATCAGTCGGTTACATAAAACATTCGGTTATATAGGTTAAGCGCGTAGCGTCAAAACAATGAAATGAACGAACTTCACTTGGTTTCAATCAGGCTTCACTGCCACGGCAACGAAATTGATTGCATCAGTACCTTTTGCCAACAAAGGGCCGGTGCGTGACGCTTGATCAACATTGCCTCTGAGAACGCTAACAATCTAGGGTCGCGATTGCGCAATAGGACTGTGAATGAAGTGTCGGGGTCAACTACATTACCTGTTGCGATTAGGTGTTTGGCGATGGAAGACGCCGGACTTCTGTTTGAGTTTTGGTATGCTGACCCACCTTGAAACATTGTTTGCACTAGCCACTTGGGAATGTGCTCCGCCTTCCTCTGTCGTAAATTTCGGTCCGTTCTGCTTCTTAACTGTTGTGTTTGCACACCTTATTCCGTTTTTCTTTTGTTCACTTCAGTTCACTTTTCAATTTTCATTTGTGTTCCCCCAATCCAAATATTTTGTCGACTAGCACGAAGACCGGTCTGCATGAGTAAGGGTCTTACTCCTTTCTGTAACACCCTATAAACGTATGAACCGGGAACAATAGATATGCAAAAGGCCATTTGCAACATCCACTGCCTGAATTGGTTCTTGTTGCTCACCAACACGCACAAACACACAGACAACTGGCTTCTGTAGTGTGATGTAAACCTATTCTCTGTCTCGAGCAGTAAGTGATAGCATTTTTGTTTTTGTTGTGACTTAGAGTTTGATAAACTAGACACATTAATTCTAGCGCCGTGGCAAGGATATGCACAAATTACGGGCCCAAACAAGATAAAAACTCGAGTCTAATGTCTTCTTTGAAAGGTGCTGGCTAAGAAGTCTATCGGAATACAAAGGCTGCAGTCGAACCTGAGTGATGTTCAACTCGAAATTAACCAAATCCCGACCATTTTTCAGCATCCTTAACACCTTTACAATATCCTTTATAAGTGGATTGACCCGACGATGAAGTTACAGAAACACGTTCGCCATACCTCGTGTTGTGTAACTAAATGTAGATCTTTATGTGGTCGTGACATTCTAGGCGCTCACCAGTAACAATGTAGTGAATACGGCATTCACAATACTAAATCACTCATCCCCATCCGCGAATGCAGTCTCAGGACTGTGCGGTAGAAAATGTAACTCTATCCACAGACTGTGCAAACGTTGCCGTATACCACAAATGACACTGGGGCCGTCACGAAGAATTAACACAACCTTCCACCATGAAGATCTAACCACAACCTGCGGCACTGTAGTTTGTCCACAATTAGAAATGTGCATAGAGTCTTACACCTGCTATTTTAAGAGATTTAGTATTTATTTGTAACATGAGACGGATCACTAGGTTTGTGAGGTTCAGGGAAATTCTACATCCAAAGAGGCTAACGAATTTGTGTGAATCCTTTTAAGAAACCACCAACACAAATCTTTACATACCGGGCCATCTGATGGCAGATTTCTTCCCACTAAACGTAGATGAACGCCTCAGTATTCATTCGATGGAAAAAGTTAGACATAAATGACAATTTAATTTCTACGGAATATTGGTCGAGATTGTTCAAGTTGTTTTGTATTGCTTTCGAGTCGTTCGGACGCTCAACAACTTACCAGATTGTTCTATCATCAATGTATGATAGCATCAGAGATCGTGGCCTTTACCAGATAGTTCGACAAGGATGGGTTCCAGTGGAATGTTGTCTTCGGCAAAGTGCCAGTCTGATAGATCTCCCTTTATTGTGACGCAGAACCAACTACTGATGATCGAACATTCTGAACAACTTATCGAGGGTTAACTAAGGTCGCAGCCATGGAAATTCCGTATAGGGAGCAGGTAAGAAATTCTATCATTGGCTTCGTAAAAGTCGAACCGCGTCAGGTCGGATTTCAACTCTAATTTGGTCACAAATACCGTAGTGTTACGAGCAATCGACGTGCGATTGATGTAGCAGTCGGTGATTAACGTTTGTTGAAACTTTTGTTACTGTTAGTTTATAGACTGTCCTTGACCAAGTGATTATTCCTGCATTTATTTTCACGGGCTCTGGCAACATTCCTACACACCATCTTAATCTCAAATGACAAGATGTCTTTGCGTGAGTTAGCTAACCTTGCGTACAAGGTCATTTTTTTCCCGAACACTCTACAAGTCACCTCAGTTACCACAAAACCACTAGATTTGTCAACATCCGTCCTTTGTCGTTAAGTCAAGGTGTTAGTTAGTAAGTTGGAAAATCCTCCGTTGGGTCCAGGATCTCACAGCTGTAGTCCCAGTCGTTACCGACCCACACGCTCGCCAGTATTGGTGTCACAACGTTATTTTATTTGACACCGTAATGTTATTTGGCGTTAAAAAGTTGGGATCCAAAACTTATCAGCGCAATTCATTATGCCAGTTTTCATTAACGCATCAATCTTCAGGAAACAACCAGGTCAATCAGTAATGGCGACGACTACATCTGGCACTCCATCATTTTGTCGCCGTCTATTCGTCAGAGACCGCACCACAAAACAGATATTTCTGACAGACTCCGGAGTAAAGGTCATTTTTCATGCTATCTACCACAAGGAAGAAAGGGTAGTTTAGCAAGAACCTTGGCCTGACCGCCACCAGTACTAAGGTGATCAATAAACAAGGACAAAAATCTGATGTCAAACATTCGTCTTCGATGTTCACTCACTTGGATGTTCAGAATAAATGACATTCCTAGAGCTATCAGTGGCGCTGATTTCCTCTTGCACTTCAAACTCCTACCACATCCAATAAACCACCTTGACGCCACTGGTAGAGTGATAAGCCCTGTTCATATACTGATGCTTGTTCGTGTTTCCGGAAGAGGAGCATGACCAACTTTTGAAATAGCCTCCCAGCCGAATTTTCGTGGCACAGCGCTCAAACCGAGCGTCAATGATCACATTCTAACGAATGGTCCGTTATTACATGCTCGTCCAGGACTTCTCAACTCTCAGAAGTTGTAGCAAGCAAGATATGAATTTCAAAGTATGCTACAACTCTGATTCATTCAAAAGTGAGTACATATCACATGGTGCCCAGGAAGCACGATTGGCGATCGTGTGATGATGATCGAGCATTGAAGAAAGTGATAGCGCCTGACCGATATCCATTGTCTAACTGTCATGTGTACCGCTCAACAGCATAGTGATAGACTGAGAAACCGGTTTGTTGCAACAACAACATAAACAGATACAGAGCAGTCAATCCAACGCAAAGCATTACGCACTGTATGAACAAGAGACGTGTGTGTGTGATTAGTTTCCGCGGTCGATAGGATGGTTAATCCGAGGAGTTAGCGATTGGTCGATAGACAAGCACACAATGCGTGTGGAACAGTCGATGGCGCATCATGCGGACGTAGCATCTCTTCCTCCGTTAGTTGAAGCCATACAGCCTGAAAACGGCCTACTGGATGATGCTGACGGTGGGGGTTAACTCAGTCATGGACGCGTCATTTGCTTCTAGGGTTACCGGTCTCGGAGATAACGTGTCATGGACTGGATGCCCACGGACGCATATGATCTAAGTGGCGTCACGCCATTCGCCCGTCTTCCATATGAACCTGCAAAATTTGTCCGTTGGCACTTGTGACAGTAGAGAGTTACCATGCGTTTTTATTGAGCAGACGCACAAGGACCGAAACAGATTTAGACACACGTGTCTTTAGTATGCATGTTGGAACGGTCTTTTGTTAGCTATTGTGTAGCGATCACCTTTGATAGAGTAAGTCCAGCCAAGTACGGGGTCGACCAAACATGAATTCGGTGTGACTGCTGCTGGTAGCTTCGATAGCAAGATTCGGGTAAACAAATAGAGCGCTATCCAGACGCTTGCGCAAAGGTTTTTCGGAGGCATAATGTATTAGAACGCGTGGTGAAGTAAGAATTTGTTTAGGTATGATGAAAGCAGTTCCATTAGTTTGGGTCCACCGCCATCTCTCGTCCTTTCGCAAAGCTGACAAAGGGTTAGTCGAGAAAACTGTTACCATTCCTGGAAACGGCCGAAGATTACTCACGTTTTTAGCTAGTGGTGCATCCAGCAGAGGGCGTATTTTCTCTTTCAGTAATTGTAGACCTTTTTCATAACTTAAATCCGAGATATCTCATATTAGGTATCAAGAATTCACGCTTTTCTCTTCTCAGTACAAGAACAAGTTCAAAGTAGGCAAATGCTGTTCAGTATTACGTGCGGTAATCAGAAGGTCATCAAGGTATGCACACGTGTTAGGTACAACTTTAACAAGAGAGTCAATAATACGTTGAAAAATAGCAGGTGAAGAGATAAGTCCGAACAATCTTACATGAACGATAATTATGGTGATGTAACGTTAGTCTCCATCTGTTTCATTTTATTAGTATGTATGACTCAAGTCCAACTTCGTCAAAAGTTCATCGTTGGTAAGCATGTCTCTTCAGTCTTTGGTAGGGATGAAGATCTAACTGTAACAGTCGGTTAACAGTTATTCTATGGTCACCGAAATTCTGATTGTAATGTCGGGTTTTTATAGGGGTGTTGCGAGCCAAGAACGCGGATGGTACAAAGATTGTTCATTCACTAAATCTACACGTGGTACACCTTGACACCACAACAGCCAAACACACTCATTTACATGTAACAATGATTCAAAGACTCCACGGTTGTCCATGCCCAGTTCATGTACGGATAACGTCATTTCATGTCAACACGGATTCCAATGTTTCTTCTGGCATTTCCCCACCTCCCTTGCTTCAACATCCAAATCATTGCCCACGCTTCACTGTTGAGCAGTAGCGTCCGTAGAATAGTACAATCATTCGTCTACACAATACAGGTACTATTGGAGTTGCCCAGTTCGAAACTGGACAGGTTCAATCGTATCCTCGTTTCGGAACAGGCGTTTTGTTTTTGGCCCTACTACGGAGAGCTTACAGCAGGGTCCGGACCTTCAAGAATTTCGGTATTGCTTTCAGTGAAACCATTATATGCACAGCATAATTTCGCAGATTTCGTCTTGTCGAACAAGTTAGAAAGTTGTGACTGAACCTCACTTGTATTAATATTTACCGGAGTACTAGGAAGATGTTTTATCCAGTCTCGACCGAGTATATTTGGACCCCATCCTTTAGTCATAAGGATACGGATTAAGCACCTCTTACAAGACACACTTACAAGGAAGGCATCGATAACACATACCGTTTCACCAGTATACGATCGTAACTGAATTTTAGGTGCGTCCATCTCTGAAAGATATGGTAAGACATCCGATCGTATCAGTGGAACAGTCGATCCAGTATGGAGCTCGAATACAACTTGTTCCTCTTTCACATTTAGAGAGACAGTAAACCGTGTGTCTGAGGTTGTTCTAAGTCTGTGATTGGCTGTCGTATTGTTAGTCCATTAGTTATTCAATTTTTATTTGATTAGATTAGTTGATCGGAAAGTAGACAACTTGCATGGATTACGTATGGAGAGGGACTTCTTGAATATGATCTTTCTCTTAACAGAATCGAATTCAAGTTTGGATACTCACTCGGTTTTTAATGATATTCATCAGAACGATACCAAAAAACTCTTTGTGATGTTTAACATGTACCACATGGTTAGTGTCAGTGTGTAATTTAGGTTTCACAGAGAATTCTACAAGTTCTTAGACGAAATTAACAAGCTGGTGCACAACATTACAAGCTTTCTCCCACGTTAAGAGTTGTCAATCTTCGGGTAACAATCGCTGACGCGCTTTTTCATCATGAACACCAGCAACAAGTACTTGGATAAGCATTGTCTGTTCGATAAGATAATGAGAAATCTGTCCGTGGGTGCAATTTGGAAGAAGAGGAAGTCGTGAGATAAAGCCGTAGACAGATCCACCAGCGCGTTGACGTATGGTATGGCGTGTTGTAAAAGTATGTCGTCCTTCCCACATGCTGTCCTGTGATCCCAGTACGGATGATAAATCTTGTTTGGCGTGTAATCGTAAGTTGTCACAGTGCCCTTATCCTACTTGAACAAAGTAATGATAGAGTAATTTAATTGTTAAACTGTCACACACATTCTGGTTATTACCAGGTGAACACAATTTTTAAAAGTAGTTCTCCACTACAATCATCGCTTTGCTGTAGGCTTTTCCCAAAGTAAGGTTTCTGGTAATACAATGCAACCCCGAATATTCTACCACACAGAATGGCGATCTCACAACAACACTGTTTCACTGGGTCGACCAGAACCAACACTGGGAATGACAATTCAACATCATCAGACACCTGTACAGAGCAATAACAGCCCGAATCAAACCAGCACATCAATGCTGCAGGACAAGAAAGAACACTAGGACATTCCTGTAGTCACAACGGGGTCAGGAAGACGCGTACGATTCACCGGCTGCCTACTTTACCACTAACATCATCATTTGCGCATCGTACGCAACGTTCACATGGGAAAACATCCGTCCTGCAAGAATTCCTACGCAGACGGTCACGTTTATCAGCGTAGACAGCAGGTATGAGAGGTAGCTAAGACCAGCTACCAGTGCATAAACTCAGCGTTAGAGACGATCGATGAAGAACGGATAAACAGTAGATTATTCACGGAAAAACTACGAATATGGTGGAATGATTGACGGGTCATATAAATCACCACAGAAACCTGTCTAGCTCTCGTCTCACTTCACAAATGACGCCATAGTCTACGCAATCGCTGCTGATGGTCACTATGGCCAACCACTTTAAGGATGAACCATGATAGAGTACTACTACAGTTGACGATTCTACCAAACGCCTTCCACGTTAACTGCTTCTAGTGAGTTAGCACGTGGCCACACGGGACACATAACATGTACCATACACACCCAACAACAGTGCGCTCAGTTAGACGCAGTCACTCGCCATAGATGTTTCAGTGTAATTGACACGAGCACCCTTCCTTCCATATCCGAAAAAAGCGCATTTGGAAAGAAGAAATAAAAGTGATTGACCGAATTCATATAAAAAATGGGTTACTAATAAACAACAATGGCCAGTGCAAATGTGCGAACGTCGGAGTGCAAAAAGAAATTTGTCAAACCTAATTTTCGGTAAATCGGAATGCCAATTCTGGTCCAGTGGTAACCACTAATCCTCAAATGATTGGTCGACGGTTTGATAATCAAAATCCGATAATCAATGATGAAATGAACGAGAAAGCAGGATCGGCAAGAAAAATTTAACACCTGCAGTCGATAGGAAGAGGAAGGCGTATGAGAAATATGAAAAAAGAAAATAGACATGAAGGCACCAGGGTAGGTAGACACAAGTGTGGAAATGGCAGAGTGCAAGCGTACAAAAACACGAGTGAACAACTAAAAACCACGAGGACACTGCTTAGTGAAAATCGAAATGGCAGGAGAGTAGTCGCAGCATCAAAAACTGGGGATTTTGGATCAGATTCCGATAAGGTACACCTATTTAAGTAAATGCTGTGGTTTAAGTGATTTGGAGCTAGGACAGAGAACTGAGTGGTTATAGGCAAATTCGGGGAGCAATGTACTTTTCACATGGCCGGAGAGAGGGCAACAGCACAATTGCCTGGACTGGAGACGGGTTTGTTTGACCACATGGTACCCCGTGAACGTGTAGCGCCGTTGGTGAACCCACCCCCGGTATGACGCCCACGTCGATTACGACCGCGGCCTCGCCCTCGCCCACGGGGAAGCGAATGAGGCTCGGGCGTGGATTTGTAGGCATACTGGGGAAAGTTGGAGTCACCTCGTCTGTACCGCCCACGTGTACGTGATCCATATCCGCTGAGGGCTGTCTCTGATTGGCAGACGACCTCCTGCCTACAGCCATTGCAAAGCTGTTTATGGAAGCATGAGGTGGAAAGATATGCACACAGCATATTATAACTGTGAGACACCTGGCACTAAACACGGCACAATCGATGAGTCATCGTTACACACTAGGCACATGAGGAATTCAAATGTTGAAACGATACACAAATTTAGACAGGAATAGATTGCACTCGAAACCACAGTCTCAAGTTCAGCAGCTCACACGACCATCTTTAAGTGTGATTCAGGGAAGACGACGGAGTTGTAATATGCATTAATGTATACATAAATGTTAGTGTACACAGTTCAGGCCCATCGAAGTGGATGGATGGTCCATTGTCCAATAGTGTCGAAACATGAATCTAGATAAAATGAACTGTAGTTTAGTAAACGGTTAAAAAAATTGGTACGTGGGTTGTATCTTGAATTTGACGGGCTAGTGTATACGTACTGTCCAATATCCGAGCACAAGTAACTATCCTACGGATATGTACTAGGACGCAGCTGTCGATGTGATAAACGTTGTTCTAGTAGTAAGCGGAGACAGTAAAACACTGGGAAGGTCAACACGACGCTGTCAGCACTTTGTAACTACAGCTGGCAATCGCATAATCCTAAAACCGTCATTCGCTTAAACACCAAACGTTGCGACCGACTTAGTAAACTACCAGTATAGTGCGGAACAGAAGACTTTCACTCATTGTAAATGTAATCCACGGTAAACCGTCTTCTCACTCGATCGTTAGCCGTTCTGACCACCAATGTATGAATTGAAATTAGAGTTACTATTCGCAGTTACAGATACCATAACAACTTTCGCTACACGGTTTGGTTACGTGACCCTTAACCGCACGAGATATTCTTGTCCGCTTCATATAACGCAGGATGGCTGGTGTCGATATTCGTCCCACCATACATGTCTGTCCGGGCTTTTCATAACACAACCTATCGATTCGTGTTCTACCAACTGAACTGACGTCATACACACTGAGTGCGGGAAATCTGTATGAGTATATTAGGATGGCTACTGCGTCACCTAGCAGTTTCAACCAATATCGCTCGACAGAATAGTCTCCACCGTTATTCGACCAATCGACTGCGCATCCAGATTTCTCCAGTACGTCACTCTCGCGATTAGTTCACTTGCAACAGGCTATCTGGTGACTAGAACAATGGTCAAACACCCTAAGGCTACTAACATCTCGATCACGAATAAGACAGGTACCTGAATGTTGTTCCGCCGTGCGGAAGTGGCAACAATACCACCTGATTGTCCGACATCAGGGATACACTGGCTTGATGAGTACGGGATTTCTGATTAACAGTTTGAATGAGTTATATACATGTCGGGAGTTGAAACAGTGCACACAGAACATTAAACACCATCATTAGAAGTGCAAACCTGCTGTTGCGGAGCCGACGAATCGATTCGGCGTGTTACGGCTGCAGAAACAGCAGATGGTGAAGACATGTAATGGCTGATTTCGTCACGTAAACGAGCTTCCATTGATTCAGCCTGTTCGATGAGCATTTCGATAGCAGCCAGACGAGCGCATAAACTGGCAGTGGCCTCTTCGCCTTCCTGTTCCTCTACATCAACTACCCTGGTCCGAACTTGAGTCACTTCGATGTCATTCTCCACATGATGGGGATCATGTGAAGATGATTCTGTCCGGTCTACAGGCTTTGATTGCGATTTTATGGCAAGATCCGACGTGTCAGTGATTGAAGTTCTGTGCTCTCGTGCCAGACGCTTAGATAAGCGAAAAGACAGCGTTTGGCTGAAAAAAGAACCAGAAGACACGTTTACGAGGTAGGCAACAAGATGCAAAAGCCAGTTGAAACCATAGCACTTTTCAAATTGATACAAACAATAATGACAGGTAGTGAAAAGACAAACCTAAATAATACAGACTTACGTCTAGGGACAAACAATATATTCCACTATCGACAGACAAATAAAATAGACAACAAACAGCACCAAAGGCCAGCTGAGTAACGAGAATCCATGGAGAACGAAGTGCAAAATCCAACCAATTAAGGTATACAGTATGTTTCAAATCTTGGCTGTCAAACGAGTTCATTCGTTCAATTCTTACATCTGCACAGACTTAGATGGTCAAATCATGTAATAAGGATGCCAGATATTTGTGTGCCACATCGAGCACTCGTTGTCGACGATGCGGCCGACAGGCGCAAGGTGCGAGGTGGACAGGTGATGACCTGGTGTGAACAAATGAAGTCATTCACTAAAGAGGTCGCCACTGTAAGTCGGGTTTGTCTCCCAAGCTACGACACTCGCGACTCACACAGTCGATGGGTGGAGACGTTAGGTGAGATGGCGGCTGATCGAAATCAGTGCGTGAATGTTGTCATTGCCCGACAACGTTGTCTGTGAAGTGAGTGCACCTAGTGAAGCGGGACGATGGAAGCCGTGAGGAAGCTGCCTGGTTAATGATGACGCTTTACTTTCACTTACAGCTTGATTGTTTGTTTGTAAGGTGTAAGTATCTTGATGTTGAATATAGACGTAGCTATTCTTTTTGGTAGTTGGGTCTCTTCCCATCCTCTTTTCTTCTCTTTTCTTATGCAAGGTTTGCTTTTTCCTCTTCGTGGTTGTGTGGCAATTAAGCATCATTATGAACGGATGATGTATTGCTTTCTATGATGAAGATGGGTTTAAAAGGAGACCATAGTGCTGTGAACGATAGTTTAAGGTTGCTTGAACGCTCAATCAACAATCACATTGTTTCGTATTGACTCATCAGAACCAAACTTACAACAACATGGGTGGGCTTTTTTTAAATCAATCGATTTGAGGGGTGGATAATCAATAAGCGAGGGAACCAATTGTTTCAAATCACATTATTGTGTGGCCTGGTCTGGATGATAGAGGCGGACTGGGATCTCAGTTACTTGTTCTGTATCCGCTCCAGCTAGCAGATACTGAAACAAGTAGTTTTCATCTATGTAACCGAGCACGTTAACAGGTAGGACCAGCCGATACACGGATATACCACCTAGTTCAATTCGTTCTGTAGATAATTACTTGCATGATTTCAAGTAATAACTAACTAACGAATGACAATGCTACAACTTAAGTGCAACTCTGTAGCCGAGCTGCTTGAACTTATGGAACTTTTCTGTCAGAACTTAAACAGATCAATTTCGCAGTCAAGTGTATGCGTTTTCGGTGTGAAATCGGTGTAGAGACGGACTGAATAAAAAAAAAATTGTACAATGGGTAGCAAAGATAAGGTCAACTGTGTTGCTCACAGTCAATCACAGTTACAATACATGCCTTCGGATCCCTGAATCCCGACATGAGTCACAGATCCGAAGTCTAGTTAACGTGTCTAGCCGACCATTTTTCATACGGCCTTTCCCTTTCTCGTGTTAGGCACGAATGAACCAGCGCGTCATACTCATTGGAAAATTATCGGACCTTATGGAGTAACCTGCCATGCGAGTGTGATGGTCAGATAATGTACCACAGATAAACCATCGCATCAAACACAATGGACAGACTGCAAGGAGTAACTGTGTTCTTTGAAACTGTTTGGTTACTGATTGAGTTGTGCGAATTCTTACGAGCTTAACCTCCGTCGCCAATCATCCGCCTGCCAACTTCTTCATTGCTCATCTGCTGACCCGAAGAGTGCGGTTAAACGAGAACATTGACCATACACTCTGAACACTTGACTGTCGTTCGTAGCATAGCCCGAGTGGCGTGAAATTTGTATGATGCTGGGTTGGTGCTCATAAGACCTGTTCAGAAAACCTGAATTCGTACGTGGAGAGATGAATATATTTAGCAGCCACCCAATCACTGGGTGCGTATGAGCACTCGCCATTCGATACGGGTCTACGTGACAACATGATCTGACTTCGTGATTTCTAACACAGTGTTAACACACGAAACGGTCAGTCAACAGATTAAACCCAATTAAAATCATTTTCCAAAAAAGGCAGTTACTACAATAAATTAACCAACTGCGCAGCATGCGACAAACAGTGCGTTGATAGATCAACTGAGCACTGTGATCAAACACTAAAAACGGAAACGGTCGCGCACACTATCTATCGGAATAAAACTCACTGCCAACGAATCATTCGCGCTTGCGTCTAAGGTTCACAATTATCCAAATACATAACACACGTGTCGTGCATACTTTGTGTGGATGCGTGTCAAGGAAACGGAGCAGCGCGAATTCCTCAAAGGACGCTTTGTTCAAATGTGAACTGTGGATGGTCTTGTCACAACAGAGCATCCAACGATTGCTATAAACCTTATACATATTCCCCGAAAAACTGGACCGCGCACGGATGACGTGGGACCAAACCACTAATCATGATCTTATCCGAATCAGAAAATCAATTTCGGTGGCGGTAGGAGCCATACGTGCCACACACACGGTTGGCGGCATCCGATTCGGACCAGCCTGTCACAGTGATCGAAACCAACGGAAGCCTGCGCTTTAGCCATCACCGCAAATGGTTTACACTGCATCACTTGCGGCTTCACTCACACATCACGTATCCGGTGTGAACCCGAATGAATAAGACTAGTAGGTGTGTCAGTGAGGTCTTTGTGTCCAGCCGGCCAATGCTGGTTAGCCGATTGTGATTGGCTAGCACGAAAAGGAAACCTTTATCTCTCGGAAAATAAACATCGGGATTGGAATGATAAGATCCACACTGGGAAGGAATATTGAAAATGTGACGCGAAAAGCATTTCATTATAAGAGTACATGTTAGTGTACTCTAAAGAGGATATACACACACACACACACATGAAACAGGCTTGTGTAAAAGAGCACAAGAACGTTCTAATCGGCCACATCAGTCGGCTTGCTGGCTTAGTTGACTACATATCTGGAAGTTGAAGTGTTCATATCACGTATAGAACATATAGTTGCATTAGTGAAAGATACACGTGCAAAACGCTCAGAATACCAGCCCAAGAATATGGAAAAAGGGTTCAAAAAGGCAACATACTGTCTAGATCGGAGTTTTGTCGCGCCATGTTGAACTTCCTCCAACTGGGTGGCAACCAAGATAAGTGATGCATTGTTTGGAGAGTACTGCAGTCCACTCACAGTGGGGACGGTTACTGGAACCTTTGCATCATCACCACCACTACCGGTGGTCGTGTTAGCGCGCCTCAGTGGAGGTCGAATTGGAGAGGAACGCGGCAATGGTGTTGTATCCAATCCAAGCGGTTCCTCAATTTCGTGCGGAGCACTATGCTCCTGTAAAAAATTGATGAGCAGAGAAGCCTGAAAGACTAAAGGCTACTAAAGCAAAGCATATTTAAGGTCTACCGTAACGAGTTTCACTAATTTTATAGCTCAGTGAGCACAAATGTAAATAAGTAGAAACAAGGTGCTGGGGAGCAGCGGCCACTTCATAAGTACGGCCTGTATACACGACTGACACACTGCAGACGTCGGTTAGTGGGTTTTTAAAACTGTCTTCTTAGCACAAAATACACAAAGGTGGAAATAAAAAACACGTCCGCACACCTGTTGTTTGCTTCCGTTTGCAGAAACACGTAATTCTGCAGCCCCGATTCGATCATCTGTCGGGCGACAGCTCTCACCAGCTTCAATCTCGAGAACTTCGTGTTCCTCAGTAAGTGTAGGCGGTGGTGGGGTCCACGAAATGGCTGTGGACGATGGTCGTGCTGTTCCAGTTGAACCAAAAGGAGGAGTGGAAATAGAAGAAAAAGAGCCCGCGGTAAGCGCCACACCGGACGAGGTAGCAGTGCGGGAGGAGTTGGAAGAGAGTGAAGTGGTAGTTCCGGTGGACAAGACCATTCCTGTGACGATCGGAAGAACGACTGCATCGGACGCGGTCTGAGTTTGACTAGGTAGATTGCACTCGCGTCTGGCTGGAAGAGTAGCCACTACACGCGGATCCAGTGATTGTTGACGCCCAGTGAACGACTTAGTATCGGTCACGCATGAAACACTGCGCCTAGCGGCCGCATGATTGACTGATTTTGTGAGGCCGACATCTTCAGGCCAGGAAGGAGGACACAGTCGGGATTGCCAAGGGATTACATCATAATCTGCAGCTACACATTCGTACAAAACACAGAGTTCCGGTAAGCGATTGACGAGGGTCATTGTGTAAAGAAATTGAAAATGGAAAATAAGCCACATGCGACTTGGCATCAATCGAGCGATGGACACGTTCGCTTACTACGTATGAAGGCAGACGTCTACCTCTCAATGACAAGCGGATGCACTACTGGGAGGCTCTAAAGCGGTACTCGCGAAAACGAATGGACTAGCCCAACGCCACCG
This sequence comes from Paragonimus westermani, assembly GCA_008508345.1. Taxonomy (NCBI): domain Eukaryota; kingdom Metazoa; phylum Platyhelminthes; class Trematoda; order Plagiorchiida; family Troglotrematidae; genus Paragonimus; species Paragonimus westermani. The sequence goes on from QNGE01001010.1 coordinate 86,721, forward strand.
ACAGCGTTCTCAGGCTTTCAAGTGGGGGCTAACTGTGAAGTAAACGGAGTTCCCCAGGCGAGTAAGCAATGGCGCGCAATGAGCAGTAGTGTTACAAGGGCGGAATAGATTTACGGTTGCCAGCCCTATCTCCTGTAAGATCCCACATGAACAGTTTGTCGGTACCAAGACATAGCGCACGTCACCTCGTCACAAAAAGGTTTCAGGTGCCTCAACGAGAGCACATGAACTCTTTCGTCTGGCGGGCTGTTCGAATGGTGTACGCACGTCTCCAGGGTCCTTCAACCACAGATAACCTCTGAGGAGGGCGTATGAATCACTTTGGTGACCAATGGCTTCAACGATCACGCAACCTGTGTCAGTAACCTTGAATGGCGTCCAGCCATTCAAAGGACGTATGAATCAATTTGGTCACCGGCCCCGGGCAGCAGAAGGCATGCGGCTCAACGGCCCCATCAATCTTAGACTCCCTGGCTTGAGAGAGCTATCACATCAGATCCGCCTTTGCTCGTGAATCTTCAAAATACTGCGCTGCTTCTCTTACAACCTCATGTAGGGTGAGTTGGGCATCCTGAATAGATGGACTCCATCCACAGGACGTATTAACCAAACGACTACTGATCACCGACCTCGAATAGACTGCGAACCCGTGCTTCGCCCCGATGCCTTGTGGGTTGGTTTTCTTTTAGACCAAAGACTCCGAGAGGGGGCCCTCAGGTCAACCCATTTCTTCGGCCTGGGCAACCGAGAAGTGTCTTGTCTGAACTCAAACTTAGGCTAATCAAGAGTTTAGTCGTAGTTTTGTCATAACACCCTGAGGTGTCGGCGGTCAGCTTTACCTCCATGTTAAATTTTACTGCACAGGACCATTTTGGCCTCTTTTCCCTTTCTTTTATCAAACAACTCTTTATTTTGTGATCGCCCATCCAGTTTTCGTGCACACATCAGCGATATACTTGATGTGTAGCTCGTGGCTCAATTCACCGGTCAAACCGGTGTTGGAGTTGCCCCGAACGTATACACAGAAAAGACGCTACCTGACTGGATGTCCTTTCGAAGCCACCTTTGCGCAGTCAGACTCGAAGGTACGATTAGAGGAATGAGAGACCTCCATCATAAACACTGCCTGATTGTTGTTGTGGCATATGCCCCCATAAACTAGTCCAGACGCAGTTAAGGACGAATTTTAGCACCAACTCACCTTCTGCACACTGCGCGGCGAACGGAAATTTTAGTGCTGGCTAGAGTATTGAACAGTCAAGTGGACAGACTAAGCGCTGACGAGTGTGACTTAGGTGGCTCGACTCTTACGATATTCGTCGAATAGACAACAGTGGACATTTGTTGCACGTGTGTGTTAATAACTGTTTGTTCCAAGTAAGGACTAATCTTCGATGTTCTAGGCGTCAACGCCCCACCTGGCGACCACCATCACCGAATCAATCGTGAACAGATTGACCACATGGCTGTCAGCTTTCGGTGGCGTGGCTGTTCCCAAGGTTGCAAGTCAATTTGGAGCACCTGCGTGGATTCCGCCTATGCACTGTTATGGGCCCACTTCGCTTTGCATTTTGGTGGGATGCCACTTTGTCGTCAACCACTAATTAACGTATCTAAACTAGCAGGGCCACAGGGGCTTACGTTTATGTGTGTGCTCGCCCCTGATCTAGGTCCTCATTCAGCAGATGACATTGGAACACACTGAACGCATACAGCATGCAACGTATAAGTGCGGTACTAAGTCGTGTGGTATTATAGCTGCCAACCGCTGGATCTTTATGTGATCATTGGAACTTTTCGACGCTTGTCGCAATATTCCATCCAACAACGAACACAACTCGGTCCGCAAGGCTACTTGCCTGGAGCTCCGGAGGCAATTACGAGAGGATCGCGAGACCTGGTGGGCTCAATGCGTTATCGAGATGGAACAGGCCGTTGCTACCAGGAATTCTTGGAAGTTTTTCCATCTCATTCGAGCAACTGGAAGCAGGAAGTCAGGTTTGAACGAGGTAACCTGTGAAGTCAATGGTGAGTGTATTTATTGCCTGCAACGACACTTAGGACAATGGGATGAGCACTTCTAACGGCAATTCAACTGGCCACCCGAGCCAGCGACTATGCCTTCGGGCTCTGCCTGTGTTCATTAATCTGTTGACGTTTCTCTGCCCTCGGAAACAGAAGTCTCCTTCGAGATCAAGTTTCTGATACATCACAAGGCACGCGGCCCAGACGAGCTCCCCCTTTGTATTTTTATAGATGGAAGCCCAGTCTTATTTAAAGAGCTGACGGCTTTGCTCCAAAACCTGTGGATCATTGAAGTTGTTCCAAATGACTGGGATTTGGCTAACATCGTCCCCATTTCCAAAAGAGGCTCACGCACTTCGTGTACAAATCACCGAGGGGCTAGCTTGATTCCTATTGATAATTCCTGTGTGCATCTTTTCGGCTTTTTCTTAATCTTTCTACCCATGTTTCCTCTCTCATTTTACACGTTGTTCCTTTTTTCTTATTCCCATCATAGTATGGCACGTTTGCCACTCCTTGTGGTTCTTACTTGTTGAACATATACATATATATGGCGTAAAGCATAGCTGGAGTTTACTTAGTCAGTGCCAGTCAAAGAGTATGCCTAAATGTTAACTCTGAGGCTTCAAGGGGTGGTACCACCAAATTTGGGAAGCACTTTTCAGAGTACAGGAGTAAAAACATTTAAACATCCAAGAACAAAATCGACATTATTAGCAGGTAGGGCAATGGATGCAGCCAATGAAATAAACACAGGCATTAGCAGATAACGCGACAAGAAACGGTACTTAATGATCAAGAAATTGCGTTTTAACGTACTTCCGTGCTTACTATTTCAAATATATGTTGACCTGAAAATAAGTACTTCTCTGTACTGTACGAGTAGTAGAATAAACAATCTACGAGCAACCCGTAACCCATGCTCATAATACTACATATCACACCATCATCAGGACCGCGATACACTTACCCTCAGAACAAGGTAGCGAAAGGTCTGAAGGAAAACCCACATGCGTGGTACTTGTGCCACGACTGTGCGCGACAACGTGTGAGCTATCGTCTTCAGAAACAAGCGTATACCCAGAATGCGTAAACGTAGATGTGGTCGAGGTAGATGCATCCACACAGCAGATCTGAGCGTTAGCGATCAAACTGCCTTCACGAAACTGTAACTCTTTTGGACACCAATACTCATCTATCAGTAGATCCTCGGGTACAGGATGTGGTGTCTGGTAGTGGTCACCCAGGCTACCAAGACTGGAATGTCGCCGGCGACTGCTGTACTGAGGCATGTGCCAACTCATGTTTGGTGAGGAGAGAGGGGTATAGTGTGTCGGTGGAACATGCAGTCGCTGTGGTACGCGAACACGTCGACGAGATGACTTTGAAGTTTGATGCGTGGCGGATTTTGCAAGGTAAGTGAAGTCCGGCTGCGCAGATAAAATGAACAACGGACATTCAGAACAAAACTGAGTCACGACAGTTAATACCTAGAGTGTTTACCAAGTTTGTCTGAAGAATACACAATATCCAACAGCAAACCTGCTTTGCACACCAACAAAAAACGAAGTTTAACGCCGTTAATAATCTGGCGAGCGGAGCAGACAATGTTGCGGATGTTAGCTACATTCGTGAAATTATGCTGGCACACATGAATCTGTTTTATAGGATTATCTTAAAACACAAAGAATCCCACTTTTGACTGGGACGATTAGTGTAGCGGTTCGTGTCCAGCAAGCAACAAGCGTAACCTTGAATATGATTAACACTATCACCATCACTCGTGGCAATACACAAAGGGGCAGATAGTTTGCTTAACTGCCACACAACCATGATGAGAACAATTCTATTTAGTAGCCAAAATAAAAAAATGGTACTCATCACTTGCAATCCTTGTCTACAGTGAATCAATCAATAACATGTAAACAAGCGACTGGGCTGTAAGTGTCAGCAACGAAGCATCTACAAGAGAGTTTTCGGATAAAAAAGCGACACAATTAGAGAGGTGCTCCTTCTAAGTCAAAATCCCAACAAACAGGCTCCGTACGCACATCCTTACAACATATTAGTATTTGACGTGTAACATCATATCACATTTATCGAGTAACCAAATTTCACACATTGGACGAATGAAACATAACTACTTGACGAGAAGCAAATAAACTCAAAGAAACCGGATCACGCAGAGACTATAAATAAAAGTCGGATGGTGATGCGAATATTAACAAGTGGAAAATTAGTCAGTTCACAGATGAGCATTGGATGCCAGATATTTGTGTGCCACATCGAGCACTCGTTGTCGACGATGCGGCCGACAGGCACAAGGTGGACAGGTGATGACCCGGTGTAAACAAATGAAGTCATTCACTAAAGAGGTCGCCACTGTAAGTCGGGTTCGTCTCCCAAGCTACGACACTCGCGACTCACACAGTCGATGGGTGGAGACGTTAGGTGAGATGGCGGCTGATCGAAATCAGTGCGTGAATGTTGTCATTGCCCGACAACGTTGTCTGTGAAGTGAGTGCACCTAGTGAAGCGGGACGATGGAAGCCGTGAGGAAGCTGCCTGGTTAATGATGACGCTTTACTTTCACTTACAGCTTGATTGTTTGTTTGTAAGGTGTAAGTATCTTGATGTTGAATATAGACGTAGCTATTCTTTTTGGTAGTTGGGTCTCTTCCCATCCTCTTTTCTTCTCTTTTCTTATGCGAGGTTCGTTTTTTCCTCTTCGTGGTTGTGTGGCAATTAAGCATCATTATGAACGGATGATGTGTTGCTTTCTATGATGATGAACATTGGATGAGTAGTGTCAAACATTTAAAGACTTCGGTTTTCGATATTTTTGTATTTCGAAAGCTGCACTCGCGACAGTTGTAAAATTTCCCCAGTGCGTATAGACAACCTAGGCCAAAATTAAAATTAAACATGACTACTAACATACACGGGAGTAGTCAACTATAAAATGTCGAAACGGTAAGTAGACTGCGGGATTCAAGCATTTCGATATACGCTTAACGGCCTTTATCTCGACGCTAGCACATTTCCTATAAAGTCAGCATGCAACAGCAAAAGAATAGACCGTCCAAACAGGTTCAGTCATTCACACATTAACAGGACAATCAGCTCAATGATAGAGAGATTAATTGCGGCGACATTCTATGTGCACAGAAGGCGGACCGAAATTGACCAGTTAACATCGCATCACCAATTGTGTTATGATTACGGAACAACATCTTGAGTTGCTGGGATGTGTTTGGTGATCGGTGAAACAGAGTTCCGCGTGACATTGAAGTTGTTGATAATTCAACACACTAAAGACTTGTGCGTCAAATATTCAGGCCGGTCCGTGAATTGCAATTATCCGACCGTATTCGAAGACCTCCCAGTTGGCAAAAGCTCCTTAAAGAATTTTGAAGAGTCCACAAAAGATGTACTCAGTTGAAGTTTACAGTCAATTCACCAGCGTACCACAACTTGCATTGCTGATTTTTTGTGGTTTCACATAAGGCAGGAACTCTAACTCACAGATGTGGCTTTGTGAACGCACAAAAGGCAACCCTATGAAAAAAAATGTTCCATCAGCAATATGGGGGTGGAACTCTGGTATTCGGTGACAAACCCTTGTTATTTCAATTCTTGATGAGATGAATTCTAACGAACTAAACCTGACTGCATTATATGAAACGGAAATTGCGGCGCAATTGAACGTTCCACCAGGCACAAGAACCTTGGCTGTTCATCATGACAATAAAAGCTCAACCAATCAGTCTGCCCCGTGCACAATATGCCAGTTGAATTACAATAAATAGGTTGCCGAACAAAAAGTGGTCAGCGCTTCTTTTGAACTGTACACATTCGACGTTGTTTCACAATAAACGAACGCTTGTTCTTTTTTATTGATTCACAAGTTCCACATTCGCAACCAGCCGACGACAAATCGTTGGATATACACGTCAGTTTTGATAATTTCAGATTGGAGATATTTTTAATGTGAACTAGTTGTTTGTCCAAAATTCTGTTTACTAACAATAGTTTTGGTCACAGAGAATACAACCCAATGCCTGACGGTACCGAGTTCAATCACATTTCAAAGGCCTCGGTTCGATTATATCCGTCACGTTCAGCTTCCTAGCGTGACCTGCACACAACCGCATATCTCAATTCCAGTTTTCCTATACTATGGTTGTGCATAAACAACCTACATTACAGAAAGACAGATGAGAGGTTACGCCATAAAAGATGACACACTGACTGATACAGGCAGGGTGAGCACGACCAACGTAACAAGTACAAAATGAACTTGGGAATTTACCACTGAGTTTGCAGAATGTAAGGACGCTGCATCGTCTTCGTCCTCTGGTGTTAAGCTAGATGAGGCATGGCTACTGTCAATCGTGCCAGCCATTGACTCCGCACCACTCGGACCAACTGATGGAAGTGGCGGAAGCGGCTGGGACAGCAAACGTCGGCTTGGTGGAGGAATGTACCATCGACTGGTAGGGGTATGTGAAGTAACCGGCTCCGTCACAGATGGCGCCAGAGAATGCTGTTGAGACTGAAGTCTTAGCTGATGTGGGAAGTGACATAATCTTCCGGCTGACTGAACTGGAAGTAAAGGGGAGCTCCAACGTCGTTTGTGTACGGGATCGGGAATATTATGGACGGCAGGACAAGCATATTGTGTGGAGCAAACTTCATCGTAAAGTGTAACAGACCGCATATTGATGGACGGTATGTCGGAAGCCTCGTCTTCGGTAAGTTCGCACATCCGTGGATCAGAAGTCGTTCGGGTCCTGCAGTCCGACGCACGAGTTGTGGAAGAATAGGAATAGGTTGACTCAGGAGCATCGTATTCGGCCACTTCAGAGTGGCTAACAGATGATTTGACTGAAGTAATTGTGCGCTCAACAACTAAACGAGAAAGAGAGACTGTAAACATAGGATCGGCCAGAACGGCATGGTGACTACGCAGTATATCAATACCAACGAGGAAAGATGACCGGTGGCATAAGAGCTTGTTGGAGCTTATATTACTACGGCTGGACCTATATGGGTTTGTGTAGCCTAACAGTATTCAGTGCACTGGTAAACTTACACATTGCATGAGAGCGGACAACCTGTGATGTAGAAGCTGGAAACATTTATGTTATAAATGGGATAAGCACTTTAAACTGGAGTAGTTCAAAGCAGTGGCGCTTAAGTCTACCATCACAGTCTGTTATTCCTGAACTAAGCGCAGCAGAGACATTAATCATAAAGTCCACTAAGTTTGTTGCTTGATGAATGAAATGTTCTTCAAGGAAGACATTACTCACTTTCTACAAATAAAGTTACTGTGTGGATAGCTATGTTGTTTTGAATACCGCCACAACGCAGATAAAAATATCTGGAACCCAAAGAACTAATAAATGGGAATTTCCTATATAACACTGTTTAGAAGACCTGATGCATCCTGAGAATAAGTGTAAGAAAATCACAGAACCGCTATTCATTTATTCAGTACACTGTTTGGGGGTAAAATAGGCAAAGCAACACGCAAAGAATGGGAAGAGAAAATGTGAAAATAGTCCGAATGTAACAAATTCCTAATGAGGACACCGCTTATTGAAAATCTGCGTAAGACCAACCCCGAACCGCAAATATCGTCAAGTTTTAGGTAGACAAAAGCAGGTTTCCGCGTCAATTGTTTCCTGCGTGAATACGAAGAGGATATGACCGGCGCTATGCCTTTCTCGATGGGCACTTGGTTTGACCAACAAGACTGTATGAATTAGATAGTGGGATAGGACGTGAAACATGAATGATCCGACTAAGAAACGTCGCGTCGTTCGACGAGCTCGTTACTTAAACGGTCATAACACCGGATCCGAGCAATCGTACGCCAGTAACAATGGTAAAGGACGACGTCTTCCGCATGAACACGTCATCGTCTGATCGCTGGATGTAATAAGGACAAGGTTATCACCTCCGTGGTTGTCACATTATGTTCTGGTACCGATACTACAAATGGGAATGACTGGTGACAAGCACCAATCGTGAGATATCTCTTCACATTTCCATATGCAAAGAAATAGTGTGGTCAGTTCAAACAGCAACCTTTCACTATCATCACTGAAAAGTGTTGTAGAAAGAAGGTCCGGACCTGAAGCTTTATTACGTTTTAATATTTTAAGCTTTAAAGGCAATTCATTTTTCGACAGAATATCATTTGAAATGCCATAACTGATCACACTCTCTGTCAACCGAAGCTGAATGAGCCCAATCAAGCCAACTGAGTTATTATTCAAAGTGTTTCCCAAAGAGTTAGGTCGAGGGGGGGAAGTTGACGTTTGCGTATAGGCTTCTGAGTCGGTATAAATCCACTTCTGTCGTATCCGCGATGGAACTTCCTAACAGAGGTACGCGTAGCTACCGAGATTCCCGTCCAGCAGTCGTTTGAGGGTCACTCCATTGTTGCGGCCCAAACAGTTTGACTGTCAGTGTTGCATGATAGTCGTTCCGCATACCATCGAACTGGACATTTCGTGATTGCGAGTAGATATTCTCTGAGCAAGCGATAAAACAGAGCTGAGACGAAAAATGACGGGAACCGAGTGGAACGAACGACAGTCCTCAATGGAGTGGTGCTCCCGTTAGCTGAAGGCAATAGGACCAGTTTGTGTTTATGGCTGAGTGACACAGAATGGCTTCCACGCGACACTGTAGTTCGTTTGAGGTGGAACGTGCAAACCGATTCACAGAGTCCGTGAGATGCGCACAATTGCAATAGACAATCGTCATTGTCAGTGGGTCGCAGCCGGACTGGAAAAAGTGGGCATTCCTAGTGAACACTCGATTGTTTATCCTGCTGAAGAGTGAGGAAGCCATGGGCTTAAAAGATTCATGCACTTTCATGGGATCCTATGAAAAGGAGGTTCCTGGAGAACACAACGAACAACTGGACATTAAGTTTAAAATTGTGACCGGCTGTTGTAAATAAGACAATCGGTGCTTTCTATAGTGTAAAAAATGTGGATACTGCAAGCAAGACAGCGTCAGAGTCCCGTCCATACATCACGAAGATGTTTTTTTTGCTTGAGTTTGGTAAGCCTGCGAAGTACTAAACCAGCAGACGATTTGGATACGATAAAAGCCAGTGCCACTACAGTTATGACGCCGATTTCGAGACCACTTTTGGAAAACCGGAACAAACGTTGATATGCACAAATCAACAGGTACCTCGTTAGTCTCCCAAAACATAAAAAAGCGTTGCTACTACTGTGAATAGACTTTACGACAATTCTGCTTTTGATAAGACTGTCGGAAACGTAATAACTGATTAGTTGAACCACGTTGTCTCAGAGTTGGTTGGGGCTGAAGTGTTCAATCCACCCGGTGTGAGACTAGTTGGTGGTATGTGAGCTGTCTTTATCAAATATGGTTTCACTAACACTGAGTTGACGACAGACACAACCACGATTTGGAGAGCAGCACTTTGCGACTATTCATTGAAACATTTTCGGTCGTCCGGCCAAGTTATGCTCACGATAAATGTATAAGCCCCCAGTCAATCTGAATCTACAATAACAACGATCTCTGCCGTGGTTGATCAGAAAGAATCAAGAGACGCTTGCTTATAAAGCCATCATCTGTGTGACAGAAATGCAGTAATGACGAAATTAGACTCCTTTGAAGCGTACTTTGTTACACTAGGCCTTCATAACTGATGCTACCTGTTTTCAGCCTTTATTAGTTTCTCTTACCTAACTCAACTTGAACAATCCATTCGTGAATGCTACCTGATAAGCGTTCAGTAGACCTTTGATTAAATGTTACGTAGCTATCTCGTAGTTACAAGTGTATGATAACAAGAAAATAACACGAAAAACTGTACGATCTGAGTCCGGCAGGTTATTGCCATGTTTACAAGTCATAAATAAAGTGAGGCCAACGGTAGATGAATGGTAAGTGATCGAGTCATGTATATGACTGTTGGGAAAAGGGCTAACACCCGCAGGCAGGCAGTACATTTTAATGAATACAACTCACGAGGAGGTTGGGTGTTTTCCGGTGCGATGATACCTAAAGCCTCAATGAAACCACGAATCCAGGTGCCCATCTGTAGTTTGTCCGGTGCGTTGAACAGTAGGGAGACAGTGCTTTGTTTCGGGACGGCCAAACGCAATGCGGCTTTGTAGTGTTTATCTCCGGCCAAGCCCAACTCAACCTGACCAGGTTCAAGCGTGAGTGAGAACACAGGCCACGGATCGTTAGATTGTGATGGAGCTGGTGTATGTGATGATCGCCGAGAGTTTGAGAAGGTTGAAGGGAGACCGAGAGGTTGAACAGCCGACAAATAGACGTCAAGAAAGCCGGAACGAAGGCAACACCAGCGATTTGTCCATGGAATTTGACCGGGAATAGCAATCAATGCCTCACCTGAGACGACGAGACAGAAAGGATGTGAGAAAAGAGGCGCATTCAAGAGAGCACACGCTTAGGAGATACCGTCTAAACGTTGGAAACTGTTGCCTTGGTTACAACACAACGAGTAAATGAGACAATATTTTTTAAGAAAATATCCAGGGGCGTTAGGCGGACAGAACTGACAGAGTTAATAAGATAACCGGTTAGTGTTCGTAAAAACCTAATTTTAAACGGTTCGGATGATTAAATTCAGTGGCTCAGACAGCGTGGATCTGGGATGGTAGAACGATGCTTTCATTCAAAATGGTTACGTATAAGCAAATCGAATGTATCTAATGGTTGGTCATCCAAATTTCTGTATTCACATCCTGAACACAAACCTGGTATACAAATGGAGATACTGAAACACGCGGAACAAATGGGGAGAAATTGGCGTGTATTCAAGACGTAGCAACTTCTCCATGCGTACGCCAGCGATAACGATTCTGAGCTACATCTGCTAGTCTTTAAATGAGGAAGAACGATTTAGCAACCAAAATGGAAGCTTTACGAGAAAAGTATATTACACATGTGGTCAACCGTCACGCTGGCCATTTTGGAACAGATTCGTTCATTCTTACTAGAAACATCCCACCAGATTCGCCTGATACGTTTGCGTAAAAAAACGAGTGAACTCGTAAACTACATAGAAGATAGACAATATAGAAATGCATTCTTCAAAAAGATTGGCGACAACTCCTAGTGTCAGCCATTGTGATCAGCGCTGTGGCATTGCAAGTCCCGCGAATTAGTCACGAGCGAATATGGTCAGATGTTTAGGTTCGGTAAGTCAGTTGTGCCCATTGTGGGGACAATCGTGCAGTGATCAAACACAATTACCTAAGGAGAACGTGAACCGAGGTTCGAACGCTGTCCGTGACAAAGATATGCACTACTGACGATTTTTAGCGAGAGCTAAAACATGTTTCCGAAAGGGGCTAATTGAAAAGTCTAGCTGAGTGCTAAAGTTGAGGTAAAATGTGACTGGTGTTCAGATTGCATCAACCAATTCCTCTAGAATTCACTAACAATACATAAACCATACGTTGGAAACAAAGATAGTTTTCGATCACGTTCGATACCAATGCAACCAAAAAATCTTCTGTTCCGTGGACGTGAACAAACAACTGAGAACGGCTTGCTGAAACAAGCCATAATACATTCAAATGATCAACAAACCTTTATATCCAACCTGATCCAGCAAACGCAAACAGAACACGACGTGGCAACAGTGTGACTGAGATGAAAGAAACAAACTTTCCACCTGCATTTAGCTCAAAACAGAAAGAAGCATGGGCTGAAAAACTCATATAAATGACAGAGGTTCTATCGAAAAGAAACACGAAAGTAGCCTAACTAAAATACCTACCAGAAACAATTATTCGGTTGTTACATTCGGATATAACTGAGCAGTTTGTTGACGAATGAAGATTGATCAAAGGACCATGTTTCGATGTATTCACTATCTGTGACAGGTTCGCTTCATTGTTTGCTAGATGAGATGAGATGGAAATAAACGAATGCGGACGGGTTTTGGGGCTAGAGATTGAGGGATTTACCGACCAATCCGGATGTGAGAACAGGCGGCTGGCCCCCTCCAGTTGAGCCCAATCGAAACCAGTTCCCAACCTATCCGTAGCCGTTGTGACGTGAGATGGGAATCGTTTGCACAAGGCTGTCTGATCAACCGGGACGCCCGCATGTGTCGATGGCATGTGCAGGTCGGCCGAGCTATTGGCTTTGGGCATGGTAAGCTTCGAGGCGCACACAGACGTTTGCGGGAGTGACTTGCGTGTGCGACGTATGGAACTCAACGATTCCACTTTGCGACGCATAGAAGACAGAAAACCCTCTCGACGAACCGATGACTGGAAGCTGTTCAAGATGGTATTACGCGAAGAAACAGTTGTGTTGGCTATAGTGATTGAAGGCGGTGCATAGATATCATTCGACAATGTAGAGCTATCAGAAAGTTGCTGATAGGATCTGCTCGGTTGACTGCCGATTCCGGCAATACAATCGCCATTTGTTGACCGCGAGGAGAACAGCAATGTGGACGACGATAGACACTGACCAATTAATACTTCTGAGCCAGGCTGACCTGCCTTTATTCCAACCATGCCATCTCCACTGTTACCCTCGCTGCCAGAAGAGACTGGCGCAGAGAAGCCACTGTCTTCCTACAAAATGAATGTAAGAACATGCAGTCAACTGGCATAGATTTTTAATAAAAAGAACCAACGAAGAGTTTTGGTAGCTAACGTACCTGAATCTCCGTCCCCAGTTGCTTTGAGTTGGCGTCCAACATATCCGCGGGGGTGGGATTGAGAATGGAACGAACAGGAGTCGCCGGTATCGATGATGAGGAGGAACAACTTGAGTGATTGGGAGCTGTGTTAGTAGACAACATCGTTGGGTGGCCGAGGAAAGAATGCGTCTCTGACGGTGTGATTCCTTGAGCGTAAAGGTTGATTTGCTTATCCGAATGAATAAAGGAGAGACGGAGATAAATTAGAAGGCAGGTGGAGCAGAAGCCATAAACACGACTACACTGAAAAGTGCCTGTAGGACACCGTTTTCGTTGGACTGGGTAAATGAGTTACAGATAAATGCTCACCAAGAAAATGGACCCACACACTAACCGGACTAACGCATGACATCAAAGAGACTGCGCGTAAAAGACATGTTACTGGAGGGCTCTCGTAGCTTCGCAAAATCCACAAGATGAATCACTCATTCTAGTTTACTTTGCACGTGGAAGGCGACTCGTAAACTGTTACTGGAGGTTAAACACAGAGACACACATAAATTGCAAACAAATTCGTTTTGAGGAAGTCCTGCGAGCGTGGGATTGCTGGCGCAGTGTTAGGTCTTCTGTGATCGTCTTATGATACAAAGACCGATTGTCCTAAACAGATTTCACTCGGTGCTTCGTACAGTGCGACCTAACACTGATTCACACTCACCAAATCCAAGCAGAATATAAGATTTTAGCGCTTCGGAGATGAATTATCGGAAACATAGGATTTAACGACCGTTTAGTGTGCGTGAGTTTACATATGGACCACTGTAGTTTTGAATAGGCTATGTATGGTCAGCATTTACTGCTGTAGTGCATACGCTTGTCGCCGCCACATTCACGGTCAAAAAAGCAATTTCATGTAACATGTGGTGCCACATACGACCATGCAAGCACAATACATTTTCACATAACGATCTGGCTCGATTATTCGATAGAAGTTTACGAAAAGAGATAATGATATCTACCCAATATGGTGAACACGACCAGCTTAACGGTCAAGCGTACACAAACCACAACAGTCAGGTGCAATTTGACTAGTCATGTGTAACTCTAACGGAACATCGGTAAAATCCATTCTGTTACGTGTCCAAGCAAGTTGTCAAAGTAACACAACCATATGTGAGGAAGACAAATGGAAGAAGGTGGGACAGCTACACTAAGAGGTTTTAGACTGCAGAAACTACAACGTGCTGAAACATGCTCAAGAATAGCCCACAGTCAAGCCGATGGTGTAAGAAGTAGGGTGTAGGCACACACAAGCAAACTGACAGCGGGTATATATGAAGTTATTTCAATCCAATCACCCGGGAAGCTATAAGAGCTTGTGGGAAAACTTGTATAACAAAATAGCTTATTGCTACAAGGCACAGACTCGCGAGTTAAACCCTTAAAGTCTAAAAGCCAACGTGATTCGTGGTGAGGACATTGAAAATCTTACTAGATAGCCTCCATTATTAGAGAACAGGACCAGCATAGCCAAAACGATTCCGTACATTCAAAAAAAGCTTGTGGTAACGGCGAAATCAATCGCCAATCACATTATTGTGGATTTAAATTCACGCAACCTCGACTGCGGCCGCGAACATATCCACGTACACTGTGGTGTATCGAATGACAGCAAACGCAGAAAGTATGACATTAGGACACTTGTGGTAATGAATCATAGGAGAAACGAAGCTGAACAAGATGAACAGAATTCCATTTAGAAAATCTAACGGATACAGTCAAGACAGTGTCCATGATAAACGGCTGTTCAACCGACAATATGGTCAGTTTATGTGGTCTTCAACAAGGCTAACATCCAACCGGCGAAGCAATTTCCATGCCATATGACTAAACCATTGTCGGGCTTTTGGTAGCATCCCTAAATGCCGGTGGTTGCAATCATACAGCACGTCAGTTGGAGTAACCACACGTGGACCATTAGTGACATTCGTTTGGGGAAAACGGTATTAGAAAAACAGCGCAACAAATGCTGAGGAGTCTAAGGCGGATGCATAACGCTTATCGTGATAGATCACTCTCGTTTTGTCCGTATGCACCCACAAAGATCAGCTCTCGAGGGCTAACCGATCAAAGGAATTAGAATGTGGACAAGGTATGGTGTAATGACAATTCCTCCGAGAGAGGTCACAGCTGCATTTATTCACAGGACAGGTGGTAACGACGCTCAGAATCGTACGTGTGTGAAATGAACTGACCCAGAAGAAAAAATATGGCATGTAAACACAAATAAATTGGATGTTGCGGGAGTACCACACGATATCAGCAATGGACCGCTAGCTCGCAAGGGTAGAGAGATTCCAGTGTGGCAGTCCAACATGGTTGGCGGCATCCGATTCGGATTAGCCTGTCACAGTGACCGAAGCCAAAGGACGCCTGCACTTAGCCATCACTGCAATTGGCTTGCAGTCCAACATGGTTGGCGGCATCCGATTCGGATTAGCCTGTCACAGTGACCGAAGCCAAAGGACGCCTGCGCTTATATATCACTGCAACTGGCTTGCGCTGCACCAATTGCAGTTCCACCAACACACCACATATCCAGTGTAAACCCGAAGGAATAAGACTGGGAGGTGTGCCAGTGGGGCCTCTGTGTCCAGCCGGCCAATGCTGGTTAGCCACTCGATTGGCTAATAAGAAAAGGAAACTCTTATCTCTCGGAAACTAAACGGAGAGGCTGCAATGACGAGATCTAAATTAGGAAGAAAGATTTTTGAAATGTAATACAAGAAGCGTTGCAGTATAGGATTGCAGGCTAGTGCAACCTATAGAAGAAAAGGATGAAAAGCAAATTTCTCGCTCAACTCTGAAAAGCCATGCAGACCATTCATCATACAATGCACCAACAAAGCCGAAGAAAGGAATGGATAGAAATCCACAGACACTCGCGCAACTGCTTTTCGTCTGGCTGCTCCCCATCGGCCAATCTGACAAGGTTGAACCCGCAAGGACCGAAGTCACAGTCAGCACAGCCCTCAGGATCTAAACAGCACGCAAGCCTGACCACCACGCCAAGGTAGCAGAAAGGGTCAGGTGCAGTCCAACATACACACATGCACACGCACATGGAACAATCAGTGTTTACAGTTCAGGAATCAACAAATTTCAGTAAGTTTGATTTGATTCGAGGGTTGTGACCGTCAGGTAATTAATCAGAGTTAACAGAAGCAGTACTATCTCCAAATCCTATTTATATTTAAACGTGAAGTGAAAAACATTCATACAACATATGAAAAAGAAACGATGTTCAATTGGGGTGGCGAAAAAACGTGTAAAGAGCGAAGAAAAAAGTGACATCGGCAACGCGGATGCCACTGAATTCTATCCTTCGGTACATCAGATAGCGCCACCAACCAAAGGTTTTTATTATTTCCGAACCACAGTCAAGAAGCCGGAAACGTCCTACTGAAGCAATATTCGGTGACACTAACTTCATATCCGAACCCAAGTCATACGCTGACTGTCACATCGCCAATTCCATCTTAATCCACCGCTCGCAAACAAAACGCAGTGTGGCAGGCAGTACGTTGGAATTCGTAAGAGGTCGCTAAGCCAACTAAGTCTCTGAGGCCAGACGGTTAAGATTAGGGGGCGATTGAGCCTGTCCGCTATAAAGACACGTCGGCGAGTCCCGTCATTCCTGATTTTGAAAACAATTAGTTCATTTCAAAAGTTTGAACTTATCAGTACCAAATTTACGATGACATGAACTGGCTTTTTTGAGCAGACAAGTACGGAGGTGGAGTGGATACTCAATCAGCAGGTTGGGATAGGTCACCAAATCCAGGAGAGGATCACGTTCACGAACAAACGTTGTTGGACACATAAAGCTGGTTTGAATCGATTCACAGAGACCACTCCAACAAACCACAAGAACCTCAGATGGGAATGCAGCAACAAAGATTTGGGATACATAGGCCAGATCGATGGCGGACCAGTGGTCAAGATGCGACTGCAGAAACTGACTGTTTATGTGTTTTAGCAACATAAGCGTTCTTCATTAGCACGGATTTCTGCATCCATTTGGGCAAATATTTCTACAAACAGGAGGTCAGACATCTCTCAATTCTACCTGGCACTTTCTTCACAGTCATATAAAGTCGTAAACACAATGTGAGGTGGCATCGATAGATTGATCTCTTTGGCTAAAGGCAGTGGCAGCTTTTGAATTCAAACGACTGCACAGAATTCAGCTGCAATAAATGCTCGTTTGAGTCAATTTCGTAGTCGTTTGCCGGATGATGTAATTAACCTTAAAAGGCAGCTCTGCGCAGACCCTATTTCTTCTACAGTGATCACGTGTTCGGATGATGACCAGTTGAACATATACAAGAAATGTTCACCTCAATGTCCTAAACTTCGTGTATGGACAGGCACACCATTGGCTTCGCAGATTACCTCACCCACACCTGACTCCCTGCAGCCCGTTGTTCGGATGGTACGGGAAATTTTTCGAGAACTCTCGGTAGGAGCGGCTTACTCAGTCTCGATGGGGTGTGCCCATTACGTCTCCTGATCCTCCCTTAGTTTTCAGCTAACTGAAATATAGTTGCGGCCTTAGATGAGAAATCCCAGCGAGTATCAAGAAGTTCGAATGATCACAAAAAAGTTTGGCACACAAAAAGTTGGCAGCCGAACGGGTAGTAGTGCCACAGTATTGTACACGTGCATTACATGATGTATATGCATCAAATGTGCTTAATTGTCATCCGATGAGTTGGGTCCAGTACTGCAGACAAGCGTATTGTGGTGCATGTACAGCGAAATCCACACGGGTGTTCCGGTTTGGTTTAGTCTTGGAAACATCCACGACTTCGACAGATGATGGCTATGTGGTCGACCTGTGTCGTTGATTGATTACTCTGCGATTGAGGTCGCCATATGGGACGTTGACTTTTGCAACTCCGAAAATGTACGAGCACGGTGGAGCGGCCAACAGAGAATGAAACTGTGGCACTGAAACCATGCTTCAGCAAGACAGTAGGTAACGATGGCGAGGGTATCTGATGTACATGTACGAGGTATCTGCTGGCCCATCTGCATAACTCTTCGAACATTGGAGGTAACAAGCCTGAACGGTGTCCTTAGGGCAAACAGGGGTTAGTGTTGACCAGACAAAGATACCAACCTGATGTTTGGCACATCGTTCTGACTTTCATCGCGAGCAGCAAATGAGGCAAGCCCATGATGTGCGTTCAGAAACGACATTGGAGGTTCACTGAGTAGAGAATTATTTAACAAAAAAAGGAAAAATGGAGTAGATTGATTCAGTACGGTAGAACAGGAGCAAGGTCAGCCGACGACATCCCGGCCAAAGTTATGATAATGATGAGACAAAACTCTTAGTTATTGTAGGTTCAGAGGTTTATAGCTGTCAGTGTAAGATACATTTCGGTTTCCAAGGCCGAGGAAAAGTGTTAGCTTGAAATCTTGGAACCTTCGGCCCGGAAGGAACTTAACTACAACAAAATGGGTCAAAGCAGGGAGTTCGTAGTTCACTGGGAGTTGGTGCCCTGTGGTGGTTAAATTTATACGTTCTTATTTCACAGCGAGCTCTCGTTTGAAAGGCTATTCTACAATCCGAAGCCTGGGGACGTGCCCAGTGGCCATGAGTTCACTCATTCGTTTGTCCGGGTATCGGGAAAAAACGATCGGGCAACCTAGACGTTGCCCATAAACGAACACAATGGATTTCTCAGATAATACATCGATCGTGCCTAACATGTCGTCAATGATGCAGTGAACAACAGATTCACGTTAGAAGGACATGTACTGGCGTGGAATCCAGATTACGACTTCCCAAGAGCCTTAACAAGAGCGAAATTCAAGTCCAGCGTTCAGGAGGCTAAATGGAGTAGCTATGAACAAACGTGAGCGACGTTCAGGCAAGCATTCTGAACTACTCATGAGTACGTAGGTTTGTTTATGAAACAAACAGTCGCTGAACGTGTTCACCTGAAACGATGAGCTGGACCAACTGCTTTCGACAGAACATCGATAAAACAGAATAGGTACACGCAGTGGACATCAATCGAATTGACAGTATTCGATGTTGATTCGAAGTAAAACAGATCGCTGATCTAACATGAATAATCTGACATGCTAATTGTAGAAAACTAGGTATTTGCGTTCAAGCATCGATGACCTGAAGGCTGCTGACTGATGGTTCTTTCATCTGGGTGCTCGAAAAAAAAGACAAACAACCATAGAATCCGGGTTTCACAAGTGGTTTTAGGACACAAACGCATCAACTAGGTGGACCGATCATAACAAACAGGTTGAGTAATGCAAACAATGAAGTACTGACATTTTGAAAACATCGGTCAGTCGATTTGAAGTTTTTGGAAACAGAAAAGCCAGAAGCAAAGGCACAACCCGACGATACCATGTGGAAATCAATAGAGTACAGATTATCAGACAGCAAACAGACGTCACACGTGCATGCAGTTGTTCGAAATATGAGCAGGCATGCCGGTTACTATCTGTGCTCAAGAGTGACAGAGAGAGGATGTGTAAATTTTTGTACCCAGCCCGCGAAGAACGAAATAGCAATCAAATGTGAAGACATACGTACATATACAACCACAGGAAATAAACACAACCACAGTAAGACCAGTTCCGGGCATCGCGGGTGCGTCCCTGTCTAACAAATGGGTTGTGGAGGGGGCTTCTGTTGCCCCTATGCCGATGGAGAATAACAACCTATTCAGGAATCGTAAAGGTTACAGTTCGCAAATGAGTCAATACAGCATAGGTGAGAGACGGTCAGTAAAAGAGACATGGACGACGAAAGATCATGGGATAGCGGAAGCAGAAGGCAGAACAGACTAAAAGGACTGGTTTACGCGTGAGAGTAAGCAGGGAAACCAAGCACTTACCAATTGTTTGTAGTCAGTTGCAAACGATGGTGACTAACACGACAGATGTCAGATTAGACAAAGAACAAAAGAAACAGTGTGCAGAGCCGGCGACTAAAATACGCACTTGATTGGCGGTCGGGCGTGCAATACACGGTGTTGGCAACATTAAGTGCACACTGGTGTGGGAGACAGCGAAAAACAAAAACCACGGAACAACATTAATGAACCAGATAATATACGTCACATCTTTTTCGGCGGGAGGCTCCATCCACAAAGTGGATCAACCACGGCGGCTCAACTCATTTTGGTCTTTCAGAGGCCGTCCACCAGGTTGATTCATGCAATTCTGTTAGCCTCGGTAAATAACCTCCATGATGCTGTGCTAACTAAAAGACAGTCAATCAGTCCGACGAGCTGGTGCAACTAACACACGTGATTCGCGGCGGTAAGAGGGGGGGGGGTAACGATTTATTCACAAACAGTCGTGGGAGTAATTGACTTGAGGTTAGACCTGAAACAGAACGGATGAAAATAGCTGCGGCACGCTAAGGCACCTGTATTTAAGGTAAATAAATAAACGGAACGTTTGCCAATAGACAACTGACGGTGTACGGGAAAGCCATATAAGTCACTTCAGATGTACTCAATCGGTAGTAGGAATTATCCCGGCTCAGAAGTGATATTTTCAAGACAAACACCCAGACTTATTTGACAAGCTGAGTAGGGTCAGACTAGTTTTGGGCGAGG
The DNA here is from genome assembly GCA_008508345.1 of Paragonimus westermani. Classification (NCBI taxonomy): domain Eukaryota; kingdom Metazoa; phylum Platyhelminthes; class Trematoda; order Plagiorchiida; family Troglotrematidae; genus Paragonimus; species Paragonimus westermani. Next base: position 107,103 of record QNGE01001010.1, read on the forward strand.
GAGTTCCATCCTTACATAAATCAGCTGAAACAGTGTCAGTAAACAGATCTTGGGGGCCATAAGCAAGAAAATGGGTTCTGATCAGTGAAATGATCAAAAGTGGTTGGTAAAATAAGGCTCAGCGAACATTGAAAATTTGCACTGAATTGCATAACTGTCAGTGAACAAAGGCGTTCAAGACAGAAACAAGTGACTTAATGAAGGACGGTTAATACTACTCACACTAAGTTTGGTGAAGAACACAAGGATCCTCTTCGTGAGCATGCAAGATACAACACTGGTGTAAAGTGAAACCGAAACTGAGGAAACGCGCGTCGCACGTTTTTAAACCGCGTCTAATCACTGCCTTTCTTCCTAGTGTTGCAAGGTCGGCCGTTTGCGCAGCATCCGAAGGAGAGGCCCAAACTGAGGACAGACTAACTGACCGAACCGTGACGTAATGCTCCACATTGTTTCTTATCCTTTCCTTACTTTTGTAGCAGTGTTACGTGTTCCCGATAAACGATTATTGGCGAACTCTCGTTCTCCCTCCTAACGGGTATATTACATTGGTCGGTCGCAAAGGTCTCCAGTCACCTGGAGGGAACAAATTCAAAAGTACTTGAGAGTTTTCTAGTAACATTACTTTGTACCCTCAGGCACCTGATTCATAATGATTGGTTTTGGTTCCACTCCAATAAAAGGTAATCAGTGACGCACGACTCCTCCAAGACACTCAATGGAACGATCGCCCATGTGTCTCTGTGAGGAACGTGTTGGTGAGGTCTAGTAATTCAACGTGTGGCCAGACCGAATTATTACTAGTCAAATGATAGGCAATCGTAACATAGCTGTAAGGAAGCCGACAAACGATTCAGACATAATCAACTAGAGGATCAGGTAACCATACATTACAAATAGTTCACTGCCATCGTCGAACTGTGCTTTAAGCCGCATCCAGGAATACTACGGCTTGGGTTGCCCTGACAACAGTCCATGAAGGTGCGGTGTTGAAATGAATGGACTGTTTACTATGATGTGTTTAATAAGTTCGGTAACCTGGTGATTTGTAGAAGTGTCGAATTCGGTTGTGGAAGGCACATTTCATTTTTTTCCGGAACGTATGTGCTTCTATTAAAACAAACAACAAATAATGAACATCGAAAGCGTTTGACATTCTTCCTCATTTCGCTTGCCGTTTGTATATATAGTTGCATACTTCCCGAAAATATATGGACCCAAATGATGGCAATCTGTCTAACCACCAGCTGGATTCAACTGCTTCAATCAGCTTAAACTTCGATTACTTTCGGCCATTTAGTGAGCACTTTGCACAACTTCGTAATTTGATTGTCATCATCAGCATAGACAGCATCTTATTAGTGATTCTCGGTTATGTTTACCTGCCATATAACCATGAGAGAAAAACCGAGTTCTAGTCAGGATAAAAGAGAAAAAAGAGACAGAGGGGATCTAAGGACTAAAAACTACAATGTCTACAATCAAATGTTCAATCTCAACGTGTTCACATCTTGCAAACAAGTAAACGAACCATAAATGCAAGTAAGGCGATATCAAGACATTTTTTTACGGTATTCAATGCCCCGCGTGAGTGAGTGCACTTTATTTTACAGACAACTCGACCAAAAAACGGAAACGTTTACGCCACCGAGTCCGATTAGCTGCCACTTCAACTAAGGTCTTCAGTCACCTACTTTATGTATCGCGAGGTACCCAGCCTGGAAGATGAACACGATCTACAGAGGCTAATCCTTAGGTGAACGACTTCATTTCACCACGCCAAGTCAATAGCTGTCCACTTCGTACCCTAAACCAGTCGGTCGCAGTATCGGTAAAGAGTGCTCGGTGTGACAGGCGAATAGCCGGCATCCCCAATACATAACGTATCATCATCATTCATAAGTTTGTGCAGACTTAGGGAGTGAACAAAGGAACCCGTAGGGTAATTTCCATCAGATACATGGCCCATAAAAGTCTGTGTATGCTGAAATTTTGACACATGTGACTTGTTTGGCACTTCACTAAACACCCATTTCCAGCCTCTTTGTTATTTACTCGTTGGTGCCATCCAATGCGAGCGATCGGACGTAGACATCGATGGTGAAATACCTAAAGACGGTTCACGTTTTCTACTTTCAGCGGCCACGTTTCGGAGCCGTCAAGTAACACAGCACTTGCAATCGATTTATGAACGTGACCCTTAAGCCACAAAGGGATGCCTCTCTGTCGCCAAAAGTGTCTTAGATTGGTGGATATTGTCCGAATCATAGGGATAAGAAACTCCGTTCCACTCTCCATATCTTCACCGCTACTGGCGCAAATTCCTAAGTGCAAAACCAATCAATGACCTCCATGCCACCATTATTTGACATTAGATCTACGTAGGTACAACAGTGCTGTAGGAACACTTTGAGGTTACAAAACACATTTTAAAGCACACAGCAGAGAACGATGAGGCGTTCGGCATGATTTGTATTGCCTAAAAATTGCCAAACAACTTGTGGTCAGCACAGACACGACCAGTCAGTCATCCACTAAATAGGAGCCGCAGTCGCTGTGCTGAGGACTACACTAACTACAGCTCGAGTAACAATGAAGGTCGAGTAGTCGCAGATAATGCGCAATCAACATCGAGTAGACAGAGCGGGTGCTGTCAGTTCGATACGGTTACTACTGTCCTCGATTCTCGTGACCTGCATGCAGCAAATATCAACTTCCGATGAGCCGAATGTCTGAACGAGTGCGGTCTGTTGACCTAACTGTTTTAGGGTACGAAAGTCGAAACGTCAAAACAAAGAACAATGGAAACCGGGAGAGGAGGGTAGTAAGACATCGAACACACAGAGACGGTGTCACTATGATTAATTATTTGCTGTGGGATCTGGAGAGTGACTATTAGAACTAGGAGTCAGGAGGGGACAAGAAGGTAAATCCGAGAACCATCAGTAACATATTTTCATCAATTATCCCTGCTGTGTGCACCAGACAGAGCAATCCGGTTTATACTGCTCTACCGCCAATGCAACATGGAATTCATAGTGTTGTGAGTAATCGTGATTTTACGTGGGCCCAGATATTACCAGGACATCTAAGCCATTTCAGATGCAAATCGTAGTCAACATGGGCAATGTTCAGCACGTTCGGAGTGGATTTGTTGATTGTATACCTTGTCGGTAATCACGTTCAGCACACAGTCAAAGGTCGTCAATTCAATGTACTTACCGGTCATAAGTTGTTAGTGTATTTTTTAACATCAAGCCCGACAAACACTTACCAAGAAAGGTACGGTGCCTTTATCTAACTTTTCAGTTTTAGGGGAACACAGAGTACTAAAGATAAGACGAACATCGTGATTGATTCATCATCCTCGACGGGAAATTGATCATATTCGTCTGCTAACTTCTCCTAATATGATTGAACTGGGTGTTTCGTAACCAAAGGAGAGCTGACTAACGTGTCTCAAAGTCTGTTCTGCTATTCCTACACAGATCACGATCTATATGCCTTGAACGACATACCTACAAAACACTCCCCCCCCTCTATGTCCTAGGATCCCTCAGACGGTGTACGCTTGAACCTTTTACTCGACTGTCCAATCCAGATAAACGTGCTACTGGCAAGCTAGCTTCTACTCGTTTTCTATGGAGGCTTATGAAAGGAATTTGTTTCTTTTCCTACTGTCAACTTAGTACAGTTCGCAACCAATCCATAACTGGTCGAGTTACATTTTCATTCAGTGACTCGTGTTTTAGCCGTGTGCACACTGAGAATATGAACTCCCAACTTCTCCAGATGACAAGCAGTCTTAGTACAGTCAATATTTTTACCTTCTGTCTCGTGACTGTTTATAACCAAAAACACCTCGACGATTTCCGAAAACGGCATCACGAATCTCAGCGTTTTTCCAACCATAACAACTGATCGCAATAACGGATTTCCACATTTTTACCGAACTACCACAGATTCGTAGTTGTATTTATATAAATAAAGCGGCGCACCATTCCTATTCAAAGAATTTGATGGAACAGCTCCTTTGTCAACATAAAACATTACTGACAGCTTAGAAGGATGCTACAAAATAAAACGAATTGGTGACACTAGTTTTCTACACATGCGATGTACCGATACAGAAGACATCGGCATCGCCGTAGCGGAATTAGTGCATTAACCTACCCTCCATCTCTCGATAAAATTCACATACTGTGGATCAAACAACCTTACTCACCACTAATACTGAACGAATTCAGTAGCACATAGATGACTTTCATTTTACACTGAAAAGCAAACATCGGTGTACGGAAGAAAATCAATCCACATTGTGTCCTCGCCTTGTTTGTCACTGGACGTAATGATGCACTGTGAAAACTTTTCCAACCATTTTCCGGTGGTTCCCATAGAGTTCTTAGTCAAAGAGAAATTTCGTGACTGGCAAGCACGATAAGATTGACTCTAACCTAATCGACCGACCTATCTTTGCTGATCATCCCGAAGAGCCCCAGCAATCCAGTGAACCCCTTGTCAGCCAGTCCGGAGAAAACAACTCCCGACGTTCCGCTGATTATGAACCATAGATTCTACGTACAGAGCGTTGTGTCGAAAACGCTCTAGCGTGGAACACTGATGTTCATTGCACACAGTTGTCTCAACGCACTACTATCTCTGGGGTTGAGCGCTTCCAATTTATCGCACTCAACTTGCTTATCCCAACATCTGACCTTTCCCTTAGTTGAGTTAATTGCGCCGAAAGGTAACTGCCCAGCACTATTTCTCTTCATCGAGTAGTTTGAGGAATTCAACTATCTGGGGTAAGGTGGATAAAAAACAGTCAGTTGGCATTTGATTGAGAAGAAGTATTTTTCCAACGGACTGTTTTCTGACCATCCAGTAATCACAATCAGAGCTCCCTCAGTCGGTGTACAGTTCACCTCGTCCTACAACTTGGGCATTTGCTGATCCGAGGAAGAGAAAAAACATTCAATCTCTCACACTAAAGACACCACATTTTTTCGTGAGTAACATTCATCGAGCTGACTATCAAATCATGTTAAATTTATTGGTCAGGTATCCGCACCGAATGAATTCAAACAATGTGAGCGTCGTGTTTAACATGTTATTGATAAACATATTAAGAATAACAACGAGTATTACAACTTGCTCCTAACGTTGTGTTATCCTCAATCTGTTTATCAATATTATTTCTAATAGACGAGAACAGCAGCGACAGTTACTGGACAAGCAAGCACATACAAGCATCCCACAACCACGAGCAAACGCAGACAGCTAGTCCAATGTCTAATATGATCGGAATATGGATAAAAGGGAATAGAAATATCAACCTCAACTAGCAAAACTGCTGACGGTGTTTAAATTTGAAAAAATCGATAAGTGTCGTAGTGCCAAATACGTCCAGAGAAAGGCAGTTCAATCTTGGAAAATACATCGGACACAATCACACACAAAAACAATCTATTCAACGAGGTTTTAATGCTGCCACGTGGATGTTCAAGCAAAAACCACGGAACATCCGGTTTCCGTGTTGACAGTGCGCTACATGTGTAACTCATCGGCACAAGCATTCGATTAAAGAAGCATGAACATTCAATAGTGGAATCCATCAATCATAGGACGCGTAGGTTGTGTCCGGGCATCGGATGTCGTGTTGTGTTGAGCGTGTGGAGTTTCGAATGGTCAAGCTCTCCTAGCTTTAAACTTAGAAGAACGAAGATGATGAACGGAAGAAGCTACGAACAGGGGAATGATGTGCCAGACAACCAGACCGAAACAGATAGGTCGATTTAGATTGGAACATGTGAGACCACACGGCAGGCCCGCGTGCAATAACGAACCGATCAGCAGCATGCGTGACCATACGTACAGATAAGGAGTACACGTGGGAAGATGAGACGACGATCGTGAGTGGAGATTCGGAAACGTTTGCACGTCTCAGTCAACAGGAGAAAGGAAAACTAACAAGGGTTAGGCACGAGTGCACGAAAGAACGTGAACTTGCAGAGAAAAGGAGTTGAGGTCAATGCACAGCTTAGCAGTCTAAGATACATTTGTTAGACAGAACAAGAAAACGGCGTGAACAGCCCCAAATCCAATAATACCTTGATCCAAATCAGTGCCTGTTTTTCCGTGTCCGCAGCCAACACGGTCGTTCCGCGGCTAGGGTGGGCAATTTTGATCACGTGATCCATGCCACTATCTCGACCGGCGTACAGTCCGGTTGCTCCACACAGAAACAGAACCAGGCTCGGATTCAGAGCATGTCCGGATTTGTAGGCGATTAACCGACAACCGCCAGCTAGTAAACACAGATTCAACCGGGTCCACTTGTTAGGCTTATGGCGATGATGTAGCGCACCGGCCAGAGTCCAAGCTGGGTCTATAAAAGCACTGAAACGTCGGGACTGGATGACTAGGGATCTTTTTGGCAGACTGTGAGAGATGGCACGAGAGAGGGAATAGGAGACAGCAGTTTTAGGGACACGGTTCTTACAAAAAGTGTACCTGTCAATAAATTGGTGAGAGGTAATTAGGAAAAGTCCTTACGAACTATTTGACACACGGCGGAATGAAGGGAACTTGCGACGATAGATAACAATCGCTAGTGCCTAGATCCTCAAACTCATATTGAGAGATGCACAAAATTACTGCACTCAGTGAGGTCAGCGGAAAACCGGGTACAGCGCAGTTACGAGCATTGTCACGTTGTTCAATCATGTGATAGCCAGAACAGTTACTACCGGAGTGTTTCGAATAGCAATAATCAGTTACTCGAACGGATACGGAGAGAATGAACATACTCAGCTACCTGAAGAAACGCACATAACTATCCATGCGCTCGATGATAGTGCTAGGCTGATAAACTACGGAAAGCGCATCAATTTTGGTACCACAAACCTGTGGAAACACTTCTCAATCTGTCCCGGGGTTAGAACAAGAAGAGAATCGTACAGACGTTCACAAGGTTGACAGATAAAACAATCCTAATACGTGATACGTGGCCGGTCTGACGGTATCAAGTACGGGAATGACAGATGTTCTTATTCTTGTCAGAACCAATGGAGTTAACAGTACTGCATAATGAGCTGAGGAAGGGCGAGAACGAGCAAACAGTTGTCCTTGAAATAAATAACCGTGGTCAACCATGGTCGAAGATTACGCAATATTAGGAACGATTCAGGCAAAACCACCAACTACAGAGGTCAATAAAAGCGGGCCAAACTGATAGTTACGACCAGGGCAGAATAAACAAGGTGACCGCTGGACACCAAGTGGAACTCTCACTGTTAAAAACGAATTTCACACAAAGCCCTCGCCGATTCAGTTAGTCGAAATTTCATAACAAAGGAACCTCCATCTCCCTCTGTCCATACACACACGGACAATCCCGACGGTTCAACGGAACCGTGCGGCTCATGGCATCAATACGTTCCATTTCCGGTGCACCAATAAGCCGGACGGTAAGGGACAGTCAGGCGGATAACATTACCAATAAACAGTTGCGTGTGAGAATTTTAGGTAACACAAAACCATGTAGGGCCTATTACTTTCGCTCGAAGAACACATCGGTATGTGTACGTGTGGCAGACACGCACATGTGCCTTTGAATGTTTCCATTGAGGTCGCAAGCCCTTTCCATATATAGGAGACAGGTGGACAGGAGCAGAAGGGAAGAGTCGGCCATGCGGGGTAACAAGAGTTTGACGAGTGGGGGAAGAGAAACAAGAGTGATTCACATCATGGTCACGACTCTTCTCTCAACAGTGTTGTTATCGCGCTGACGATGATGGCGTGCATGACCGGTATGTGGTACACCGAAACCGTGAAGCACAACAATGCAGTAGAACGAGAAAAGTTCAGAGGCAGACAAAACTCAATCACTAGAACAGAAAGGATGAAATGACTGTCAACACCATGTTTGGTTAGAGTACACGAACTGGATCGCGTATATAGAGTAAATTCGTGAAGTGGCCAACTAGTGTAGACAAAGTCCCGCTGAAAACACCAAAATTTGGTAATTTCGCTGAATGGAAATAATCATCGTAATCCAGATGGAACATTGCAGACGGAGTTTTATGACCAGTTGACACGATGATCTGACATCGCAGAAGCCACAGACGTAGAAATGACGGCGTTGGAAGTCCCATATCAGCGAAAAAGCAAATCGCCTTACGTGCTGAGGGATCCAGTGTTCAACGGTCGCAAAAAAAGGAAGATGAGGGTGTAATTAAGTGAGTCAACTCGCTTGTATAAGCCTCTCAAATCGTCGGCAAAACACTGAGGGTGACTGGCTGACATCTGGCTGTTTCGAGTAGATCAAGGTGCTGTCCCCCCACTTGGATATTCCACTGTTTCATCTCGCCAACCACTAAATACAGCTTATTGCGGGTTGAGCGACACTCATGTGATTGATTGTTCACTCGTGACGCATGTAGACAGAAATGTGACAATCAAACGAAACAGCACAAGTGGATACCGATCCGAGTAGGTCTACTATTTCGCGCACAAGTAAGATTTAATTATGATGTGAAAAAGAACTGGTAACAGGAGGTTGTGACAAGATTCTACAACACCGAAATTGACGGAAGCAACAAAAATACGGATGTGTCTGCGTGGTTATGGTTTAGTAACAGCTGCGTCAGTGGGGAAGTTTTAATGGAATCATAAAAATACATGAAGATGCACAAGTTTAAGTGTGACTAGAAACACGTAGGCACCGGTTTCGTGAACACGGTGACTCTTGTCGTATGCACTCCCATATGTGTACGGCTAAGAATGTAACTGCCTACAGAGACCAGACAGAGACAAGGATATCGACCGTCCTTACGGGCAAGGACGGGCGTCACCCCTGCAATCAGCCGGACAAAGTACATCTATGACTGAATGTAGTCAGCATGAACACAGGCAGTGGAGAATTCGATCGTTATTGGCAAATCAAAGTCCGCAATTAAGGTTATACAGTACATACAGACAAACTGAGGTAATAGAAAACGGCAGTGGTACTAATCATCACTGACTGGAAAATCGAAGGGAGGCGAAAAATCCGACGTTGATCAAATAATCTCGCAGGAGTTTGAAAACTGACAGTTTAAAGTATACGCTGTGTAGCGTGATGTAAATTATCACACTTTCATATAGAATCATAAACTAATTTTGACGGACCGGTCACGTATGTTGTTTAATCATTTGTATCTATGGGGTTGGCAAGCATATATGCATGGTGTTTTCAAGAATGACGAAAAGTTTCTGATAACTTCGGTTAAGCCGCGGAACCACATGGACGACAAATATACAGACAGTGTCACACAACACAAGAAGGTCCAAAAGTCACTTGATGGACTCGTGAATTCTGGGAAGCTTTGCCAGGAGAGGAAATTCTAGAATTCATCACTATTCATCATCGTGACTACCAGAATCATCCAGGGTCACAAGTGAACAGAGAAGATATCTCTACCGAAGGGTCCGTACATCCCCATTAGAATAAATGAAATACTGTCTAGACACGTCAGACGCACCCTGTTATAATGCGGCCAAAAAGCCAGTGTGATTCTTATCGGAAGCCTAGTTGTCAGCGGTGGGGATGCCAGTTTCTGATTATACTGCCGTTTGCTGTTCGCAACGGCATGCTAGTCAATCAGGCTCGAACCCAGGATGACAAGTACGGAATGGGTGAAAGCATCGTGATAAACAAACTACATAACAGATGACGGCGAGTGGGACATAACAGCAGTGGAGGGAAAACGAATGAGGATGTGTACGGTTTAATTTGGAAGCCGATGAGTCAAAACACGTGAACATTACTGAACCTCAAGCCCAAGTTACAAATAATGCACGTGACATGTCAAATGTCCGTAAGCTGTCTAAATGAAATAAACAAGATCACAATTCAATTCATCCTTTTGATCATAATCGATGTATGATTGTGCTGTAGTGTCGGTTGTTATACGGTTGGATATAGAATACCAATCAAGTACAAGTGAAAATGATTTTATCGAACAAAAACAACCCCAGATGTTGACAATCAGAACTATCCTTAAACGCCGTCAAACAAGGTAGAACCCATTCGCGTTGAACCAGGCTATTCTGAACAGCATCAAACGAACACAAGGTCTGGAAATTGCGTGGCTTGTGATCATTCTGTTTCCGGTCCAATGTTTAATATTCTATCAGTACCGTTTAGGTCTTCCTACCAAACACGTATCATGTGAAAGAAACAATTATCTACAGATATCAAAAACTGACAAACAGTTTTCACACAAAATGAACAAATCGCCGTCCTAGGGTACAACGATCACCAATACCTGGGCATCAACAGTTTCGTCTCAAATATGAGTACATCACAAAAAGCTGCCAATGTAACGGGTGCCACTACACTAATCTTAAGAAATATCGCGAATAACTAGCAGGATAGGCGACAAGGTAAACAAATCTACATATAACATGAATCTGGAAGTATTGTGACAGGAATGCAAACATTTGGTCTCCCTTTATTAACCACTTTAGGCGGGCCAATTAATACACACACATGATAGAGCACAACAACAACGAACAAACAGATGGACATGCTAATGGCGCACTTGATCAGTATCATCAAATAGTGACTATAGATCGCACACATGAATGCTCGATCAACGTACCGCGACATATAATACGGTGAAATTTACTGGATTGACATGATAACTTCCTGTTACAGTAGTATTGCAGCTGAGTGCAAATAGCAACCACTGATGCACATTTGGTAAAGACATTAACATCTTCAGAAAGTCGTAGGGGTTTCACGTTTTGCGATCAACACGAACTTCTATGTGGATGGTCGCTTGTAAGAACCATTTTGCAGAGCTATCGACTAGTTGTGGACATAAGCACTGATGTACGACGTTGGTGTCCGCTATTTATATTGTACGAAAGTTAACGGATAATCTGTTGAGACGAAGCAGTCAGATGAATCACAGTTGATAGCGTTAACACAACAATAATCCGCAGATCGACAGCCTGTTGTTGAAGTTTGACGCAGAAACCGGTAGTGCGAATTGGTACATAGGATGCAGGTCGCCAATACTGGTGGAAACCATGGCAAGGTTCCAACCACGATAACACTGCCGACACCAAACCAGCGTGCAAATTAAAGAGCGGATCGGGCAGCTCGAAAGTAACAGTGCACTGTGCACTACAGCGCAAGTTATATGACTGAGAGCAATACATAAGCGGGAGCCTATCTAATGTATAACAACAAAATCCCTAATTCTAGGGTTTAACATACGGGAGTTTTTATTAAAAAACTCATCAAGATGTCTACGCCCCACAAATGACAGTATAACGGCATTTGATAAGGGAATAGATTACTTGCGGCGTGGGAAACAATACGTCGGCATTCCAACTGCGTGACCCGATCATCCAGTAAGCAACTTTAAAGTGTGAGTGAGTGAAATTGGTGGATCCCTATCACCAACATTCTGCGTTCCAATATCCGCATTGCTTAATTGTTGAAGCCATCCGATGTGAGTGATTGATGGCAAACAACAATAGTCTGTGAATCCAATCAGTTGCTGGCGGCTTCAGTGGTCATGGTTCGCAACTGTGAAATAAATCGATGGAACTGCAGTTTAACAACTCAAAATGAAATCACTTTTGTCGTCGGAAGCGACCCAGTTTGAAGAAGACTGCACCAACGCGGGTTACAAATGCTGCCGTTCGAGATCCAGCTTTTTAGTTACAAAACCCGGCCAACGACCGTCGGGATATCATTGTCCAATCAAAGACTAACGTCGCCGTCGCATTCTTGGACCAATACTTTGTACTTTAGAGTTGCCGAGACAACACGAAGAGACAGCGCAGTAGTAGAAATAGTAACCACCATAGCTGAACAGAATCTTGCTGTCTGGATCGGTCACCTTTCAGCCAGGCACAAAGTCAGTGACTGGTGTGTGTGAGTACCACAAGAAACCACCCGTGGTATCGACAGTGGAAAAACTGAGGAGTGTAGTCTTGATGATGCTACACGTGTTTGATGACGCTCTATCGACCATAACCTGGAATGAAAATAGTGCCCATAATGGATTAGCATACACGATTGCCCACATTCGGTAGAATGGATCTTTGAGGGCCTGCAATAACACCTTAGCGTCACCACTGAATACTAGAAGTATGAAATCAACTTGGCATATAGCTTTCAGGCACTCCAAAGCTGTGATACAATCGCAGACCTTGACTTCAGGCGTTTGGTTCTAACCTGATAGATAGGAGTATAATTTCAGCACTGTGTGAATATAGAGAGTAACTGAATTATTCTTCGACATGTTCCGTTCACACACACACAGATGACCAGGATACCGGTAGTTGTCCGAACATACGCAAGAACAAAAGAGGGATTTACACTTATGACCACAGTATCATGTTGATATTCTAAAATCATTATGAACTTAAGGCCTGATATTCTAAAATCACTATAAACTTAAGGTCTGATTATGATTCGACAAACAGAATATTGGAAAAGATATGTATTTTTTCTGGAACCTAGTAGCGTCAGAAAGCTTTCACATAGCGATGGATCAATTCGTAGGTAAAAATACGGAAACTGGGTAATTCCATCTGCACACAACAGTGTTTACTGTTGTCATACAACTAGTTTGGTCACACGAGTCCCCGACTGAAAATATCTCATTGGAGATCAGAGATAAAAAAAATAATGACAAGATTCGAACCGGACAAATGCGGATTTGGGGATATCAGAATTCCATAATACACGCGAACTAAAACCACATGGATCAGGAAACAGCAGTTGATAATCACAGCCCCGAAATTTCCTTAGTCTCACAGTACAACCTGCACGTTCTCATCAACAAAGAATCCAGTGAAAATAGGTGTGTGTTGTACCATGGCCATCCAATCTAGATAAACTCCAGTGTTTTAAACAGGTATTACTGCACCTCGAAGGGAAATCACACTAGGTGCGAAAGAAAGGGGGGAAGGTGAGTGAACGAACTAAGCGTAAAGCAAGTAAATGGATGGTCGAATGACAGGTCGAACTAACCCAATCAGAAGGAATCTCATGGACTTGGATCATGTGATCGACTGCCGACTGACGTGGTCCGTGTGCGACAATTGTGTAAGCAGACGTACAGAACAAACCACCATCCATTCTAACCTGACTTCTGCAGGAGAAAGTTAATCAAACACACGTCCATGTTTAAGTGTACCACCACATAGGCATGAAAGGCTTAATACCCGAAATCAAAATACCGGATACGGCACCTAAACTATCATTAACAGTAACGTATAATTGAATACATATAACAACTGTGAACACACTCGGACTTGCGTACTGTTTCTAGCTACTGTATATTAAGAAAACAATAACAAATGCTGCGGGGGAAAAAACAGAAAGATGGGTAACCGCATCGGAGGTGTGAAAACACTAGATATCAAAATGCATATCTGAAACAATGTGAACATAAATCCCTGAAAGTAAACAGAGGTGTAAGATGGGAAGACAAAGAGACCTATTGCATGAAGTCCGAATAGCCTGTGTTGAATCAAAGCCCATACATCTCGTAAGCACCGCAGGATGAGTAAACGGTTGAGAAACACGTATGAGAACAAGAGAGCATTTGTAAACCAGCATTCTTGTCGAGTCAGTTCGAATACCTCATCGATCGTTCAAAATTAACGGAAAGTGTAGCAAAAAACTGTCATGCCTCTGAATCCGACCATCCACCGCCTCTTCTGTGGTCTCCGACTAATACAGAGGGCTACAAAGCCCTCAATCAAGGAAAGAGACTGCACCCAACTTGGCAGTGACTGATTCNTCTGTTTAACTTATCGACTGATCACTGCTTGTCATGTGCCAATGAACCCTGGACTCGGTAAAGAGTGCACAGCGTCGGAAATGGTGGGTTGGCATTGAGAAAGGACAAACAGGCTCAGCCGAAACCAGAGAGACCAAGTGGCACTTCGGCCAACAAAATGCAAAACGAAACATGTATGAACACGCATCTATTACTGAGGCAGAAGGCTAAACGCTGGCGGGTTCCGTGGGGGTGGGGAGGGGGGTTACACATTTAAACGTGCACAAGTACAAATTTGTGGAAAAACGGAAGCTACAACTAAAAACAAAACAGATGTGTCTGGGTGCAGTGACCTTGAGGCATGACACCGTCTTCTTTTAAGCAGCAAGAGATACAAGAACAAGAACGGAAATAACGTGTAACTGAAGATATATTTAGTGTGAAGAAAGTGAGGTGTTTGCATGAATCATCTTGGTGTTTCGTCCCACATGATTGTCAAAAACACGATGAGTGAGGCCCAATCATTATAATCCTCATTACCAACAAAACCACACGTTCCGATTCTAAAGGTTCCAAACTGGTCACAGCCCAAAAATGGCAGACCAATAAATAATGAATCCAAAAGCGGAAACGGTTAATTAGGGATTAGGCTTGAATAAAAATCTATGAGTCACACAAAATATGTAAAAATCAGCGAGCCATTGACGAAAGCACGTGACCGGAATTACTGACAGTGAGCACATGCCAGATACGATGAAAAAGGAAGTCACGAACTATGTAGCGCGGAGGTAGTAAATCTGACAATGCCTTGTCATCACACAATAACCCATTAGACCGTAACAGCAGAACGAGAATCCCAGGAAGATAAGGGTCATTGTATGTGGCTTACGAAGGTGTTCTTCTAGAAGATGGCCCTCTCCAAATGGCCAATTGTGAAATTAGCAAGTGTGCGTGGATAGAGAGAGGAGCTCACAAAAATAAACGAGCATGGTGTGTACATGGCTACGATAAAAAGCGCAGTCCACGTTACAGCACTGCGACATCGTGCACGTGAACCGACCAAAAGGTATATCATCTACTCTAACGAGACTGTGAGTTCAGAAACGATGAAAAGCTGCTTGGAGAGTGCACGGATCTTCCAAACTCGAAGGAAAACGTCGATAATCAGTCAATTACATTTTAATGTGCACTGAAATCCATTTTAAAGAGAACCGCCAGACACTGTCGATTGACACTACGCCTGTGCATAAACCGAACCATGCATGAAACATACAATAACGAAAAAATCACAGGGATGCCACATTTTTGCGTGAGAGTGGCTGAATTTTCGACAATCAACGTCTTAAGTCATTAATAAGAATACCTAGAAATATTTCATCCAAGAATTAGTATAAACGTTTTAGGCAAAGTGATGTCGAAAAAGCGGTCACGTGAAAATATACACACGAGTCAAATACGCTGTACATATGCAACTCGCGTGACACACACTTCCGGTAGTCACCTTGCAACCATCTCCGAAGATTGGTTAGGACTGGGTATTAACTCATAGAAATATCGGACAATATGCGAAACTCGAGCGGTGTAGGAAATGAATCGAGCAGGTATGTTCGTACTTCTGACAGTGTCATAGATGGGTAACAAAACACGGCTAGAGAAAAGAAAGGTCGTAACATTTGGACAAATGCTCCTGATAAGCAGGAATTTGAAAGAGGAGCTTACTTGTAATCAGCACTTAAATTGGCTGTCGCACGTTTCCTGGGTTCGACAACAGGATGAAGTGATGTCCAAGGGCAAAAAGCCACACAAAACAGACCGATCACATCCCGAAAACATAAGGTATTTTCACACAAGCGAGACCCAGTGGTGAACAATCGATAGGGATTCGAGGTAACCATTCACAGACTGTGAGTGGGCTAGAACTCTGAAAAATCAAAGTCCGTTTATCAACTTACAGTGATGATAGTTGACTCAGTTGCCTGACAAGGTCTGTGCATGTTGCCACAATCGTGGAAGAATCCCAATGTGAATATGGTGAAAGTGGGGTGCGTATTAATGGGTGGCTAACCGGAACGCTCACTAGTTCAAATGGTGTTCTACAGGAGAATTCGACTTTTGCCCTCCTTTTCAACTACGCGATGGAGGGTGTCCTTATAGCTTCTGATGATCTCGGAACAGGGCTTTTGCCAGGTAATAAACTGACTGATTTGAATAAGTGGGTGATAGAAGGGGAAAGCATATGAAGTGCTTACAAAACTTCGTCATTTGTGACGTCACAAAGATGTTGGAGTGCAGAGTAAAAGACGGGAACTACAACACGTTCAGTCTGGCTCTGTGGAAAGATAACTGGACCATTCAAGGACAGGATGCAAGTAAGCTTTCGGCATTCCACCAAATTTGTATTCAACAGTTAGCCTGTATCAAGTGAACTGGTTGTGTGAGCAGTCCAGCAATCCTTCAGCAAATATCTGAGGAATGTCAGTTAGCGACCAAGAATCGGAATATAATTAGAAATGGGTTGGGTAACCTAATCCGCATTGTAACGATGCATTTATAACATAGTACATTGTTCAATGCGGTTGCTGACGGTTGGGAAAAATTGTAAGGCAACAAAACAATGAATACATTCAACGTCACGTTAGACAATATTGGCTGATGTTACCAGTCAGGCTGGAGAACGCACACCCATCTACATCGTTAAGCGAAGATGCACTTGAATCTGGTAATGCGTATCAGTCACCGGGGAACAAGTATCCATAGGATAGTTGATCGTTTCTTTTTCACGAAGCCCTATTGCTTTTGCACATTCTTCCGTATTCATACACTTGTACTTGACTGTTTGTTTAACTTCCAATTTGGAGCCTACTAATGGGACAAACGGCAGTCGTAGTTATAGGACGCTGTGCATATGAATCGAAGTCGAAAGCGTCCGTAAGTACACAGACTGCTGAATAAATATTTGTGAGTACTCTGACTAATCAAACATCTGAATGATATTTTATGTGAAAAAATCATCGTTCTAGAGAATGTACAAAAAATCTGACTCAAAAGTAAGGTATCCTGAGTTTGTGTCAGGGTTACTGTGAACACAAATTACAAAACCATGAGTTCCTGATTCCGTCATTAGGACAATAGCACATAGAAGAGGACAATGATACAACAGTTGTGCTGGTTCGGTCATACATACGGTTTACGGCATCCATTGTCAGATTAGCCTGTCGCAATGAACAGAGTCAATGAATTCATGCATACTAACATCAACACGGGTGTTGTGTGCAACGCCATTTGCGGTTGCAGTCACATACCCCTGAAAGAATGAAGTTGAAATGCGTGTGAATGGATTCTCTTGTAGACCAATCTCCCAATGTTGATTGGGCCGATCATAGGTTGGCATAACAGTGGAACCATTATCGGTCGGACGCAAAAAGTAGGGAGACGTTGTCATAGCAAAAACTACGACGGTAAGAGAGATGTTGGAAATATGAATTCTTAATATGGAAGCATGTATTGAAGCTTTCTATATTGGAGTAGAAGGAAAAAAGAAAATCTAAATTTGGGCAGGAAACCAGACACAAAACCTTCAACGTCAGGAAAGATGAAGAAGAGAAAAGACAGCAAGCCAATGTGACTCACGTTTCTAAAAAGGAGAGCGGATGGCTTACTACTCGACAGAAGTTATTGGATAAGAAAAAACTCTGTAACGGACGTAACTTAGACATACACATGTGCGGATAAATACGCATGAATTGAAAAATGAACAAGAAAAACCAGGGAAAAGAAGAAAACAAAGTGTGAGTGAGCACAAAAATAAACCATCATGTACAAACTCTGACGACTTTCAACCACCCATAAGGTTAGTCAACAGACGTATGACAAGAAAAAAACAAAAGTCAAAGTCGATGCGTTCGGTCAGCTGCGTTGCTAGGTGAGTAGGTGTTTTTTGTTCCATTACCGAGGTAACCGATGTCACGGCTTATGAAATGTGTGTGAACTGGCTGGCAAAGATGGCGTAATTTCAAGGATACAGCTAGAGAGTCATAAACTTTTTCCGTGTGGCTCATAAGAATGTCACAGAACCGGAATGAAAGATTCGCAGTATTGTCAAATCGGTAGTGATCGGCTTTATAACATGCAACTTCTGCGACCAAATGACAAATCAACCAAACCCATACAGAAATATGAAAAAAGCATTACACAATGTAACACAAAGCATCGACTACCTAGAAGACGGTAAAACAGTCACTTGTATACAGTGGAGAAATAAGACGTTTAATGACTACCTTCATGATTCGGTGAGCACAAACATACAGTTGCAGTATGTTGTACGCGGAGCAATCGGTCCGGAAGAGAGGATACTACCCAATTCGATATGAAAAAACCAGCAAGCAACCTAACAAGAGGGTGTTCATCAGGTGTATCAGTATCACTCAGAATAATGTTCGGAGACAATTGAATTGTCGATATTCACGTGTAGGGTACAAGGTTAGCTACCAGGGGTTTATGGAGAACAATCCTACGATACTCCGACATCCAGACGGTGTGAGAAACCCACATAACTACCACTGGATGATAACAGACTATCGAATGTGTTTGAAAATGGTACAAAAGCCCACGGCACTGAACAACATCAAGCAACCACTACATGTCATACAGAAGGTGAATCCACTCACGTGAGATCACTGTCATCTCTGCTCTCCGGGACTGGGCTTGGTGAGGGAACAAGAGTGGGAATCGGTGGGGCCAACTGTGCGATCTCCTGGTGGGCTTGAACAATTTCTGGGGGGAAACACATGATGGGAAAAGGTGAGGAAATATTGAAAGCATGGTCAGAGAGAGAGAGAGAGAGATGGTAAACGAGCGATAACAAGGCAACAATAACGATTTCATGCCTTGTGGAACCTAGAACCGCTTATTCGCGCATCACCCAAGGGGAACACTATTGCATAGCTATAAACAGTGCAACAATATCCGGCCCAGACAGATCAATCAATAACCTGTGTGACAGAAATGTGTGCTAGTACAGCTGGAGACAAAATAACTGGACAATTGCAATGTAGACGGACAAAATGAGAAGCCGTTGGGAATGTTCACAGGCTACTGTTGTCAACATGCGTCATGCGAAAATTTACGAATTTCAGTTATAGTCCCCTGAACAGTGCTGCTAAAAATTTACTAGTGAACAACAACACAATCTTCACACAGATCAAAATTCATTGGCTAAACGCCAGGTGTTTTCAAATAGGGCCGACCACCGCCTCTTATATAAACCCTATAAACTACAAGGCCAATCTAGCTGCCTTGCTGTAACAACACCAGAAGCATTAAGCAGAAAATCTACTAAAAATGCCCGTTTTAAGGCTTCAGCTTCAGTTTTTCTCGACCCTTTCCTAATGCAATGAGTAAACGGAGGTACTTAAGTTTGGTAAAATTAGAATACACCCAATTACCATAATAAAGTGGAAAAAATTTATGCTCCAGTATCAGCCATTTTCGTACTTTCACAAGAACAGCCGCATAAAGTTGAATCAACTACCACTTGAATGTTATTGCAGTTTTCTATTGACTGGTGTAACGTGTGCAACTGAAGAACTAGTTTCTCATTCAAGAACGCGTGGTAAATTGATGCATATTTAATAAAGATCTATATAAGGTTGATACATGTTGTTGAGCAGTAGTAAGTGTCCAACGCCGTACAGTATGAGGTGGCGCACGGAGAGGACGGTATAATGATTACAACTGCACCGAAATCACACCAACAAGCCGAGATATGTGCGCGTATTTACTGTTAGACTGGAAAATTGACATTTGAAGCTTAGCTCCATTTATTCCTTCAGGCCAGATTCGACAAGCGCACGGTCCTTGATGCATCAAAGTATCGAGATCCCTGGAACATTTCTCAGTCTCTATCAGCGAATTAAATGTGATGACGCAATTTCCTATATATTCAAGAAATGTTGCTAGCGAACGATTACCCGCTCAATCTACAGGTCACGATATGAAGTAATCTATTATGTTGTAAATATGGTTTACACACATTGCCACAAGTTGTGAAACCCTTGCTTAACAGTAAACTTTGTACTGTCTGCTCGATCTGCGGTCTATTTCGTCAGTTCAATGAGTAATCTACTGTTGAACAAAACCATGGCGGAAGAGATTAGCAAGCCAACTGCTATCACGGTGAACCCGTGAAGGGACTGGATGTGCAATTATTTAAACCCAATGAGGGAACTGGGTCCAGAGTTATCATTACTCACTTGCGTGGCTCACATAGCCACTTGTTCGCCTTTCGACAGAATAGTGGACTTTGTTTGACGGTGTGACTAATCACGCACAACTCTTAGTATACCGATCCGAAGTTGATTTAATTGTAACAATTGTGGGGTTCTTCTTAAGCATTATCTCACAATATGCTTTGTCGGACAGTTAGTGCCATCATCGGGGTGAACAAACCACAGGTGGGACTTTATTGGACATAAATTAATCTACTACGCATTCTAGAATAAGAAATCAATTATTCAGTTATACATGTTAAACGACTTGATAGAGAACATGAGCAACATTCTAATGATAACTGGTTCACCTTTGTGGGGCTATTTTTGTGGCGAATTTGTTCGTCCTATGAGTATGCACTGTCCTCCGAACCCGGTGCTGAAGGCTATGGCTGTACGCCCATCAACAAGCCAGCAGCTGTTTCGCATACGGGTCAAACATTGTTAAGAGCAGCCGACAGACAGTCTAAGGGCTGCATGGGTGTAGGGCCGAACAAGACCAAACAAGTACACCACTGTTCACAGAAGATTTTAGGTCAGANACGCCCATCAACAAGCCAGCAGCTGTTTCGCATACGGGTCAAACATTGTTAAGAGCAGCCGACAGACAGTCTAAGGGCTGCATGGGTGTAGGGCCGAACAAGACCAAACAAGTACACCACTGTTCACAGAAGATTTTAGGTCAGATGAAACCGTGCACATTGGCCCACAATGAACAAAACATTTGTAGACATTGCAGTACAAAATGATCATCTCTAGATAGTGAACAATGGGAAGGTGTGACAGACATGATGTTCTCCGGGGTATCAGCTCGTACACTCCAAGTACGTTTGGACAGTTAAGGCTTCGTGGTGTCTACAGATTCAAGAGGTGTAGGGGTTGACCAAAAATAGTGAACGCAAGACAGGTGATTACCAAGGTGTACTGTCTCTGCAGATGGTATGACGTAAAACAACCAGATTGTGAGTGAAAACTGAAGAGTGCGTTTTCGAGCACGCAAAAAATAATACAGACGTTTGACTCGGTGTTCAATTGGGATCATCCGATTCACTCCAAATTAAACCAAGCTTTACCTATTAGGCATCTAAGATGTTAGTCAATACAAGGATTGTCACAAGGAAACATGTTGGGAGAGAACCACATACAAAGACTGAGCAGGGAAAGCGGAAAAAAACGTAAACGACCGATCGCTGAGACTGTGCTCAAAGTTCACTTACCAATGTATGCACATAGCAATTCATCGCATCGTGGCCACACCCTGCAACGGACGTGTGTGCGAACTATATTGCAGCCATTTGACTAGCTTTTCTCTACATACGATTCGTCCAACCAGATGATTCAACTCGACATATACTGCCCAATCCAGTATTGTGTATCTGTAGGTCATTGTTGAAAGGTGCACATGGACGGGACGTCTGGATTGAGACCGAGTACAATTTAAGCGTCAACGCAATGTGCATAAGGACGTGACAAGGTTACAAGTTCATGAATGGTAGAGAGCTTTAACCCTTCCTTTTAAACGTAGTACCGGCGTACGTGCAGTTAAACCTCAACATGTAATATTGCAGAGTCAAATCTTGACTCATTCTCGCACAGAACCTACAGCCGATCTGTTGAAAACTGATTGTGATCTGTGGTCCTCGTCAAAGCACAAAATCAAAATGACCCAGAAATAGGCGTGTCCTCATTTTGTCGAACATGGATTAAGTAAACGTGACAGGATGCAACCGTATGCAGGATAAGTCAGTTCATTCAAGCAAGATGTCCTGGCCAGCCAATCTGAGTGAAGGCATCAGGAGCAATTTTGGTAATGATTCGTTTACGTTTTCTTCTTCGTGTGTCCAGTTTGATCTGGGAATGGGAAACCTGCGTCTTCTGTGGCGTCGGAAAGATGTTCGGTCGTCATCGAAAGAAAGGGTATGTAATGCGTATGTACGCTCTATTTTGCTCGCGCATTCTGAAACGTGGCCTGTTCGCAACAAAGATGTCAATCGATTTGCGGTGCTTGACCAACGTTGTCTCGGTCAATTAGCCCACATCAAGTGAACAGACCACGTGAACAATACAGCCGTCCATCGACGCGTTTTCCGGAACGCTCCAGATATGCGATCAATCGGTCAAATAGTCACGCTGCAAAGTCTGCGACGGTTGAGTCACGTATTCCGCAAGCCAGCTGAGCGTACATTTTACTGGGCATTGCATTCTGAGACTACCAACAGTTGGGTGAATCCACCTGGTGGTCAAACAACAACGTGGTCAGGAAATATGAAGACCATGAATGAGCAAAGTGAGTAGGTGTGTCCTGCCTGGCTGGAATACCCGTGACTACTCAAGTCACCAGCTAGAAACGGCAGTCAATGGTGTACTTGCATCCATATCATTTCTAAATGTCCGTTTAATCTACTTTTATCTATTTTTGTAAACCTTTTTAGTGACGTTTCCCTCTAAGATATTTCAGGAACTGTTGAGGTGAGCGGCTGTCCGAGCCACGGTGCTTTCTGGCCGGGCTCAAGGTTTCTACTGCTGATGATGACGACGTGAATGAGAGAGGTATAACTCTGAGCAAATGCAATATTTTTCCACATAAGTCCACATCAGTATGCCTGTTGTCTCTTCCATATAATTTATATGGACTTTCGATTCTCAAGTTGTTTGGAGTTTTATCCAATATAATCAAGGTGAGCGACAATCTCAGTCATAATAATGTTGAATGCAATACACAGGTGGGCCAGCGTAGGCACAGCGTTCGCGAAGGGTAGAGGTGACCGTCGCATCGGGGCTTACCCAAATTTGCCGGACTGTTGCGATATGAAGATAAAAAAACATATACGTGCCATCGGAAACGAGTTTTTTAAGATCGATATTACGGTGGGAACTCATGACTCTTACACTCCAATGGATCTTGAATACTGAAACATATGTTGACCGGCAAAAGGCAGCGGAAATGATTAGACATAACATTGTGTGATAAACAGTTTCCAACTTCAAACATTCGTCAAGACATTCCCGCTTTTGCCTCAATTAACACTAAGTCGAAGTCGGCCAAAATCAGGCAGCTGGTGGTCGGTGAGGCAATAGGTTCTCGGGAATCATCGATATCAAATAGTCGGGACTAGTAGCGTGCTACAATACACATACTAAATCATTCGAAACGGCTTACACGACAGATGTTCGACGTAGACAGGTACGAAGAAGCACGAGGCCTCGTACCTTAGTATGTATGAGAAGAGAAAAAATGGACAACATGGTTTCCATCGTTTAGGCCGCACAAACCGTACGTGTGCAGCACACTTGCGAACAAAACAAACGGTCAGTCGTTTTATACCGATTAATTAGGCCAGACCATACACGAAAAGGTGACATGCGCTTTCAATTAGTCGTGATCTAACGCACACGCACCTGCCTCTCGCAATCGATCCTCAAGTGACCTTCGTCGAAGTTTAGTTTTGAACGATTAGCATACTGAGTTCAGTGGGGCTGGGCTGGGTCGAATGAACTAATAGCTAAATGTTGGCGCAAAATTCCGCAATTGCCACACAATAAAGCCGTAGCGATAAGTAAGTAAGTGATCATAGTAACAATAAGAGAACAGTACTCTTTTGACCCTAGGTTTGAACTCAATTCTACGGAAAATTTGTGGAGCTTTTCAGCTTGCCAAATTCACAAGGAAATCAGGATAGCCAAACTGGAGATTGCTATGAGGTGAACGTGGAAAAGAGTGAGTGCCATCGTGACACATTGTCTCGCGAAGAGTATGCTCAATCGATGGACCGAATCGAAACAAATGAGGTATGTCGAGATAATCTTTTGCAGAATTACAGCCAACGCGATATCCTCACGGTTTCGTCGCACACACTTTTCACAGGTCTGCACATAACTCGCAACAATAAGGTTTATCAACCAAAATTCAGCTGCCTTCTAATAAGATTTATTTGCTGTCAAAAGTGGTTTCGGTCGACTCGATACCGAGGTGGACAGTGTTAACAGATGGGCTGACCGTGTAATTATCGTGCGCGGCTGCATGTTTTACCACAACTGCCAGCGTCCAGTACCACAGTCTCATAAACCACTGTGAATGAGTTGGCCCTTGTGTGCGAGCGTTTAGAGGTCAGGAGGTTACATGCGACCAAGGATGTTAGCAGCATCTGCCGATTTCGTTTCGCAACTTCACTTGCCTGACTGAACGTGTGTAACTGACGCCAATATATGCAAGTCCAGCCAATTGCGTAACTGCCCAACGTCAGATGGTTCAGTATCCGGAGTGACTGCAATTCGTTTAAGTGTACGGCAGACAACCGGTCCTTACGTCATTTGTGTGAAGACTAACGGCAGAGTGACAGAGTTGACAAAGTCGGATCGTTCTGAATGGAGCGACTGAAATTTTCATTTTCAAGTTGACCACCACTCACATTTGATCGCAGTCTTCGCATTCAGACAGACTTTGCAGCCAGCCTCTTTCGAAAAGAAGTACTAGACTCGAGTTTCGCTCCCATTAGAGTTCGTCAGTAGTGCATATCCTTGCCACGGCCGGGAGTTGAACTCCGACCATTCCAATCATGAGGCAACCGTGTTGGGAGTGCACACCTTATGGATGACAATGCATTTGTTAAGTAGTTGATGAGCAAACAACTCTGGTACTGTGAAGCGGCATACGTGTGAAAAAGCCCAAGCTTGTATACGGTGGATCCAGAGCTATTGAAAAGCCACTTGGTGAACTAATCAACTACGGTAAATCGCGTCTATTCAAACGCGCACTCTGAAAACTAATTTAAACGAATGTGAACAGGTGTTTAGTCCATCTGAGAGTAGGTGAACACGTGTCACTTACATGGAACGCGTCCAACAGGAGCGCCCCTTATTCCTCCCTGTCTGTGACTAGATGTGAAGGCCAGGACGAGAGATATAACGATCGGCAGCAATCCTGAGTGCCGCCTGGCTCAGAGAGGGCGTAGGATTAATGTCACACACGGGAATAAGGTGGACAATTTCGTGTCGCCTGAGAAAACAGACGGCTCCACAAGATGATGGGATCGATTGTGACTAACCTCATTTGTTACCTAGAGCGTGACTCATCGCGGCAGCGTCGCTGCTGACGATGACAACACGTCGCGATTGGGCGGTAGGGAACCGCGGATGGTGAAAAAGACAGTCCGTTAAACAAAGGTGCGATCTGGTTAACGGCCATTGGCTGTTCAAAAACTGTTTCACACACAGACACAAATCCGAGTTGACAGGTTAGTTTGCTGATTTCAGAACAGACAATTATGCAGGGTTTTATAAACAGACCACAGTGTAATGAAAACACGGACAGTGGGGGCCACGTATACGAAACCACTATGGCAAGTTTTGTGGAGAAAACGAACACCGAAACAGCTGATTAGATAGAATCACTCGATGAATCGGAGTTCAGCACAATTGTACAAACACAAGGATTCTGGGCACAATGGGCTTAGCATCAAGAAATTCGGTTGTTCCCCGAGCTTGGTATTTAGGTAGTGAACTTTTAATCACAAAACGAGGTAGCATCAGTGAGCAAAAGTGTGAGTGTGTACAGTTGGGCGTAGGGGGTGGTGAAGTTTGATGTGTGCTCGTATATACGAAAATGAATTGACCCTTTGATCCGAATACGGACCGGTTTCTTTCGACGTTTTAGCCAGAATTCTAATATTGGTTGGTACCTGCCGTTTGTAAACTTGACCTGAAATCTGATTGGTTGATCTCTTTCTTCAGGTTGCTCGGTTAATTACTTGGTCCTGAGCATCATGTTGAATGCTTATCCACTTTCCAACATTGATCGTCGACCCAGTCTGTTCAATTTGCTCCGTGCCGTTGGGCATGAACGCTCCTATACCTTGAGTCTCTGGCATGCTTGGCTCACAGATTTGCTCCAATCCAACGTGTTTGTTTATTGAACCGGTTGGTTAATACAAAGCTTCAAGAAATTCTGGTTTAGGTTAACTTTTTACGCCATAAATACAAAACTGGACGAACAGTGGAATCCATAAACCAGGAGCATCCTCAGCCACCAGAAAGAATCCCAGTCTCAACGACCAGAAAGATGGACATTACTCAAAACTAGTCGTGACTGTCAAAACTCCTAATACTCGGAGGTTTATTTTGAGTTAGGACAGCAGAGTTGAATGTCGCCAGCCAGTCTGGAACCACCAGTAGTTTTTGCTACGACCGAGGTTAAAATAGTGGTCGTTGTGTGTGAGGAAAACGTGTCGACAACTACTACGCGGATCTCGTAGTAAGCCTGGCCGAACTATAACATCGTTTGGTTGACAGTCTCGATAGAAGGTACAGTGACTTCAGTCGATGACCTTACATTAAGAGTTCTCACTCAAATTGAGACCCAGATTATTTTAAGCTTGTCGAGCAATATTTTGACTACTGAATCATAGTCGAAGGATGATTGGATATGAAAATCTGGCAAGTTCCGGAGTCAGATCAATGGCATAATGATCAACACGGTCGCCTCACAAAAATTAGACTGAAGTTGAAATGTTGGTGATAATAAGATGGACTATTTATCGCCTTTCACAAAAACGAAACCCCAGCCAACTGTTCCAGTTAGACATGAGAAAGTTGGTTGTGAAACAAATGATCAAGGTGGTGATAAAAAAAATGATGAAAACTAATTGTAACAGAATATGTTGTCGAACTCATCACTTCATTCACGGTAATACTGGGCAAACACAGAGCTAAAACGTTAACATCTACCGAAGTAAAATTGAGCAGACACCACATGGCAGCTCTCCATTGGCAAAATGTACTGATCAAATCAACGTCGCTGCCACGGAACGGAAATAATTTACCACTTCCTATCATGCGTTAAACACACATGCAAACATTTTATGTAGTCCACAGATCCGAATAAACGAGATGATTACAATTCGAAATGAACGTTTTCTTGCCGCAGATTACGTGAGGATTTATTTAATACAGATCGCATGTAACTCATAGTTTAACGCAACAATCGCATCTGGATGCATTTTTCTATTAATCACTTTTGAAGAAAAGCACCAAGTTTGAGATTCACCCTAATCAGAGCTCATAAAAAGTGTACATCCTTGCCGAAACCAAGGTTTGGACTGCGGTCTTATAAGACAAACGTCTTGATCGCCGAGCTATTGAGTTTACATTAGTCACGAATGAACTATTATGTATGCACATTCAGCCGCATTCACATGTGAGCAACGATTAGATGGCTCGGTTATCATAAAGAGAGTAAAACTAGCGCTTCTTTTGAAGGTGGATGGCTGAAGTTTATCTGGCGTTCAAACACCGGTATCTAGAACACATCTCGCTGACTAAAGCTGATAAAACAGTATTTAGGAAACCCTGGCTATTAGGTTGGTCACCTGAAAGCCCATGGAAGTTCGAATCAGACCAGTGAGTATGAGCATGACTGAATCCGGCCGAATGGTTGTGTTGAGTGTGGCCAGAATCAAAAGAGGAGAACTTTTGACTGTTGTAAGTATTACAAATAATGTGATAGCTAAACGCCACCTGGGGAACATGTACGTCTGACTGCCATACAAGATGCAAATGCACTATCTGCTGCACCGACTCACCCAGCGCATCGTGCATGTATTCAGTGTTAACATTCTTGCCCTCCTGTCGTTCCATTGACCGAGAGGCCTGTACCTTAAATCCACGTGTACAACTTTTCACGTACTGCTTGCATAAAAAAATAACTGAGCGTTTCTTATTCTTGCCACAAAACTTCGCACTGTAAGATGTCATCTCCACCGACATAACAACGAGCTGCTAGTTTTGTACACCTGTTTATCTGAGTGTGCTTTACAATTTGCCCGTTAGTTTCTGAGAACAGACACCGCTTGATTGTAGATTGCATATTTTTAGCAAATACTGATAACTTGTGAATCGGTTGGATTTGCGTAAACCTTTAGCATTCCAACCCCTTCTGTTGGAAAAAAAGCATACAACTGACCTAATAGGTCAGTTGATGGTTCAAGACGGGCTTGGTTGCGTAACAAAGTTAAACTGTTGGCCTACACAACCATACACTTGTGGTCTTCGAATGCCGGAATGTGCGCAAACAGGTGCGATTCAATTGCCCTAATCAGCCCCATCAATAATACCGAACTAGCTGGATCTCCTGGAAGAGATTAGTCACGGACATTTGATAGCGGTGCACAAATTACGACCATGTGAATGCGAAAACCTCCGATTTATCGGAATATGAGTAAGTCGCCATAAGGTGGTGGTTAACAGAAATCACTTAGAAAAGGCACACCGCTAAGAAACCAGCTGCCATCATTTCCACTTTTGGAGTAAGCACATGGTGGGAACTGGAGAGACAGAAACAGACAGACTAACAGCAGAAATCCCTTTGAGGTAATGATCCCCCCTTACAGAAAATCACAAACAAAAGCGCACTATAAACCATACTCATACTCGAAAACGAGACCTCTTCAAGTAGAAACAGACAACGGTTGGTAAACCACTGTGCGCCAACGTCATCCTCGTGAATAAGCCAGCATCAATACAAGCAAACAAGATGGATGCCAACGAGCGGCACGTCGTTACTAAACGATATCCGATCGATCATACAGCAGAATTTATATTGCAAAGGTTTGAAGTAAATCCTGTACGGGTCAGCAACGCAATTCATGGTTATCAAGTTTTGTGTAGGGGAACTAAACAGGACGATGATGCTTTCATAACTAATGATGACAAGTCCAATAGCTGCAAGAAAAGTCATTTTGAGATCCACAAATCACCATAATAGATGACAGTATATCAGTGGGTCTCGCTGGTGCTTAACCGTCACACAACCACGAACAGAACGGTAACCCTTGGTCAGAGTAAAAAACAGAAGGGGAAAGTAATTACCGAAAATAGCTATGTCCATATTCAGACATTCAGAATCAAGGTGCGGACACCTTGCAAACAAACAATCACGCTGTAAATGAACGTAAGGCGCCATCAGTAAGGCAGCTAACTTGCTTGTGGCTTTTATCGCCCCGCGTCATTAAATGCACTCACTTCACAGACAACATGGTCAAACAACAACATTCACGCCACTGAGCTCAATCAACCGCCATCTCACCTAACGTCGCTACCCACCGACTCTGCGAGTCGTGAAGGTCACAGCCCAGGAGAGGAACCCGACTTACAGTGGCCAACCTCTTGGTGAATGACTTCATTTGTCTACGCCAGGTCACCATCTGCCCACCTTGCACCTTGCAACAGTTGGCCGCATCGTCAGCAAAGTGTTCGGTGTGGCAGACGACTAGCTGGCATCTTCAGTACATGAACTGTCCAACCAAGTTTGTGTGAAATCCACAAAGCATACTACGAGAAAGTCACTCTCTACCTATCCACTTACCGTGAACGCCTCTTCAGGTGAAAACACTTCAGACAGTTATTCCCTATAGTTGTTTTCGTGTTCTAGACTTCAAAGATACGAAGAAAACAATTGCAAATGTAGAGTACTACAGAAAGTGGCTCGCAGCAGAGTATGTCTGATCAGTCGATTAATGAGCTCACAAACAAAAGGGACAAATGAGCTAGAATAGGACGAGACTGGAACACGAAGAACTTACCTAATTGTGGGGAAAGAGAAAGCCGGCTGAACGGATGTCTCCGCAACGCTAGTTGGTTATGAGAGCTAGATGTTAAACTGACGTTGTCGGAGAGTTGGGCAAAAACAGCTTTGGGAATCTCATAGTCCAGGTCCGGCGGGAATTGTCCGCTTCGAACAGAATATGAGCCTTTCGGCGGCAGCGGAGGTTCGCCATTTTCTGGGACCTGAGGGGGGCTGGTAACATGAAGCGACAGTTCATCACATAAATTTTCAGTACAGACAAAAGAACAATCATCGGATTAACCAAAGCAAAGCATATTGCCTGCAATTGGAGAACGCGATAGGAAGATCAGACTACTGCTTACAATCAAAACAACAGATGAGAGTAAAAAAATACTGATATGAAAAAGGGATGAACAATTTAGAANAAAAAATACTGATATGAAAAAGGGATGAACAATTTAGAAAAATTCACGGACACCGATGATTTGGCAAGCGAAATTGGTCTATGGGCCTGTTTAGCACCGGAAAGTAACCAGTAGACCAACTGATGCTTGAAGACGTTAACTCATAAATGAACAATTTTTGTTAGAAACCATCTGATAAAAACAGCCGGTGAACAACTCCAACTAGGCTAGGACCGTGGAAGTTCGCAAGGATTAGTATACGGGACTCAAATTACCATCTTGTAAGTTTGCACATCAAACGGGAAGCATGAAAAAAATTAACCATCGATCGCAGAACTCATTCTTAGCATTTAATCGTGCATGGACAAAATGATTCATTGAAGTCCCAGTCGCATTCTCTGATGCTTGCACCATACACGTTTAGTAACTTTGAAGCATGCTTGAGTTTCGACGCGTCTTCAGCGTTACGTCATCGACGGACGTTTAAATTCACTCACTTGTAACAAGCCATTGGCAGATGGGATGCGAATAAACGTCGAAGTTTAGCAAGGAAGCCTTAAATGCAGACAAGAAAACTGAATGTTTTCCGCGAGCGTTCTCAGAAATGCACGATGATTTCAGATATCTACATAGAGATGGTCATTCCAACCAGAGGGGAGATTGGTGCTCTCTGATAACAATTTAATGGGGACCCATTGTATTTGGTTATATTAAAAACGAGCTTGGGAACCATAATGTTCTCATTCTACTTGCGAACACTTTTATGTATCATGAAGAGGTGATACAAGCGTTCCATAGAAGTGTCATTTTTAATGAAGAGATACAAGTTCGAGCTGTCGAAGGAACGGAGTAAATGATGCAACGTAATAGAGTCAAATAATATGTACAGGCCAGCTGGGCTTTACTTTGAATCATCTTGGAGGATTTCCTGCGAGGAGGATAAACGCTCAGAAATCTATGATGCATTTTAAACAAATGTCTCGAAGACCGCGGTCGCGGTAGCACCGTTTTGTATAGGATAAGTCATTTTATACCTATGTCATTGGTTAACAATGTGAACCTGGTTCGAAATTGCGGGTGACCTCGGCGATCAACCATGTGTATTCCTCATTCGTGTTTCCTATTAGGGACAAGTTTTGGCCACGTGTTTACTTAACGCTTATTCTCAAACCGACACGACAACGTGATCCGTTTCACTCATTGGTGGACCAAAAACAGAGGAAACCAGTGTTGCGAGCGAAGCGGGCATACAAGAAGCTACCGGTTCGGTGAGCTGCTTTGGCGATTTACAGGAAGATTTTATATTGGAAGAAGCCGAAAACATTAGGAGAGTACAATGGATTTAGTCAAATGTGTCAGAGTAGTCAGTAACTGCAAGAGCGCAAATGAGAGAAAACATTACAGAATGAAATAGTTGTTGGGTAGTCCAACCACGATCTATTAAACACACGGCAAGCGCTTCAGAAAGAATAAAAACCAGCCATGGTGAATGACTGAGCACAGCTTTACCCCCACAGTAACGATTTTGGTAGTAGTCGGATTTTCTGGCGACAGCCCGGTTTGCTGAATATGTGCGTAGAACCTGAAGATATTAAAAGACGGCGGTGTTATAACAGAACCTGCTAATCCACGGTTGGCTGGTTGGTTGGATATTTTCTACAGATTAAACAGTTCATTAAACGTTGTAGCAGGCGCGAGTTAATTCGGACAGTGATTTCGGTCAAGCAGTAGTAGATGGAAGTTGGAACAATAACCGTGTTTATCCTCAAAACCGATGCCTGAAAGATGACAACAAAGTTAGACATATCATTACAATTATCTCAACTGTTATCCAGTTGGTCGGTGTTACGCGTTATTAGCCCATAGGTGGGAATGGCACAGTAGACATCATCAACAGCAACACAGTAGACATAAAGAGAGTACACCCGAAAGCGATAACATCGATCCTCCGTTCAAACAGCACAGATGAGCGAAACAGTGTAACGAGTGCAGTTTAAATGAGAGTGGAATAGTTCATAGAGCAGAAGAAAAAGGTTCATGTATGAGGGGAAGTTAGGCGGTTTGTAAATGGCTGGGCATGGGGCCATATAGAAGAGTTTCGGGTGTGATCAATAAATCTAACCGCGACGGAGTGTACAGCCAACAACAGTCGTGCCTTGAAAGAAAGCCAGATGGTGTGTAATGCCTTACAAAGTATCTTTGTAGCAAGTGTGAATTTTACCCAGTGTTCGTTATCTGCTCAGCATGTGTATTGCCGCTTCGTCACACACGTAATCTATTTCTGACACACCTAAGTGCTTAAAATATTGGTAAGAACGATCGTCGACGCCATCAAGTTCTTATTGATTGTACTGTCGACAGTGCGGAGACAGCACACGCAATGTAGCATGATCATCAGACACGCCTGTTCACGTACCTCGTGAAAATGCCCATCCGAATCTGATGACCCGCGTCGATCAAATGAAGTTTCACAACATTCAAGACAGGTTTCATCATATCATCGACATTTATGGAAAGTTGAACACAACAATGAAATGGCAGACGCTAGTAGGGATTAACATTCGAAAGTATCTATTCAGTACTGAATAACTATAAGCAGGAATATATTAGAGACTCGCGAGGTGGACTGAAGAACCAATCAATAGACATCAAACGGGGTGGAGGATAGATGTTAAACCATAAGGTTCATAGGAATACAAAGTTTGCGCGCGACTGCTCGCATACACAGTGCTGGCTTGAGAAACCTAGTCGCAACCACCCCAGCGAAACGCGGGTTTTGATGACACACTATAATCCCAATTTTTGAATAGGCGGTAATTCGATGACTTGTGGCCAGCATGTGCCTAGCGATTGACGAAGTAAGAAATTTGCGTGAACTTGAGTTGAATGAAAAAGAGAACCGCCCACTAGCTCCAGACAGCTCATCTATCACAAGGGTGAAGGTCCAATAAAATGGTCTGTGTATCGAAAGTCAACCTGGGCTGGTTAGTATACTCGTATTACAAGACTCATCGCAATGGGGATAATTGATTGTGCATGCTAGACGTATTTGTTCACTAAGTCTAACGAATATCCGACGTGATTAATCGACAGACACAGCCAGCGATTTACGGCAACAGGTAGAGTCCCCATGACTAGAAGAAATAGGTCAGCCATTCGAGGGTGACCAGTTTGCTTGAACTACAAAACACTTCGTCACATCGGATGGAAGAAAACCATGACGAAGCAGAAATCGTATCCCTTGACCAAACTCACCTTCAATCAAGAGAGAGAATAACCTGTCAGCACTAACTCATTCTGTATCTATTGATCTATTTTAAACTGCGGCATAAGTTATATCTGCAGAATCGACAGGGGCTTAAACTCCAGGATGACGGAACATTTGTAAAAACGGGTTCCGAAAGTGGCTTCTTAGCCTAAGTCATCTGACACGAATTCACGCAATCTTTCGACTTTATCAACTAACAGACATACTGATCACAGGTAACCAAGTTAACCTTAAAACGACCTTCGGAATTAAAATGTGTCACATCAATCGGTGCTTTCTGTGTTTCATCAAAACGGTCGTAAGTAGCCACTTCGAGTCAGCATAATTTGCGCAGAAACAACAAAGTGGAAGCCTTTGACTCTTATTACCATCCTAAATCATTAGCCCCATACATATTCTTGGTTATTCTTATTTGGTACTGAAGAAGCCATGTGAAATAATGAAGTCCGCCGGCTTCCATCTTCCAACTATTACCTTTAAATATATGAAGTGGACCAACCATTTTAAATTATCAGACTGATACCGTCTGATGGTCATCATGTGTTTTTACTAGAGTACCCTACTTGACAGCAGCAAGTGAAACAGTAAAAAGAGGGAAAGGAGGACGACTAAAACAAGTTGTTTCGCGTGAGATGCCTATACTGGGTGGTTTCTGAATTACACATTCCTGATAGAGATTCTTAGTTAGCACGAGTTGAACCTCATTCACAACTGAAGGCAGCTCCCACATTTCCACACAATTTTTAGTCACACCCTTTGAAAAAAACCAACCCACTCGAGTTTCGTTCCTGTTATACGTTGTCAATAGCACATATCATTGCAACAGCCGAAATTTGACAACGTGACCACAGTTCACAACTCGGTGGTTTTACCCCCATCGTTTCCTACCACTGTAGCCTTCCAGCAACTAAACAAGATGTCACCAATATCGATCGGGCTTAAAAACTCAGGTCTGTTGAAAGCTTTCACATTAGCGCAACACCTCTAGAACCAACCACTCAATGGACAAGCAACGATGAACCTGGCTCGTCTTACAAACCTCACAATGGAATATCAAAGTGATGGGAACAAACACGTCATTAAGACTGTGAAATATAAATAAGCATAAATTCATTCATTGCAAACATGACAACGTGGGCCTCGGGTAAGCGAAGAAGTGGAAGTGGTCGAGCAGATTTGCAGCCCAGTGTGTTGTGCATTGCTTTCCTAGTAGATCAATTTGCTGACGAACGTTTCGTTCATGAACAACAGGAATTCATCAGTCCTCTCTATTCGACTCTGTCATGGATGGTATTCTGGAAAATGCGCTTAAAAAAACCAATGGGCTTGCATTATTGTCAGTGAGATATCATTGAGGATCGTAAAGGCACGCGCTACCCTCATCAAAGGACGTTACCGATGCCATGAAAAAAAAGACGTCCGGCTGTTGACGTAGGGAAAGGCATAGCAACGCTTTTGTGCGTTTTGTTTTCCTTTGTAACTCTTTTGTCTGGGCTATTCCATATCACCGCTGAGGTGAACGGCGACCTGAGCAGCGGTGCCTTTTGAGTAGGCCCATGACCATTGTGAATGAACGAATGAATGAAAATGGGTGTGTACGAAAAATAAATGAACGAAACACCTTGGTGTCGGTCTAAGCAATTTTTGATAGTTAAATAGTCAGATATGTAAACAATCCTAAACTAACAAGTCATCACTTGTTGAACATAAGAGTTGGCTTAATCAGTCGGCACACGGGTGTGATCACGTCGAATCCGAAAAATGAGCCGCCTAATGATTATGACGTGAAATGGTTTCAGACGAACTGCTTAACCGAATTTCAATAAGGTGGGGGCGAACAAGCGCGCGCAGCCATCAAAAACAGACAGAAATGAAATGTACCATCCACATAACCAATTATCGACCATCTGAAGTCGAGTGACTGCGCATTGCCGTAAGCGAACCGTTAATCAAGATACGAGTATGAAGTTACGAATGGGTAGGAGGTGAAACTGGTACAAAAATGAGTTATTTAAACGGCAAAACGCACAACACGGAGTCCAATTCATTCAGACGATCATCATAATCATCATCATGGACAGCAATACATCAGTGGTTTCGAAGATCGCTTAACGATAAGAAAGATAGGTGAACGTTCGAACTAAACGACACATCATCGTCAATCCAGTCCATCTAAAATTCCTACCACAGCGTGACAACTGCACATGAACATGTGTGAACGTGGGTTTGTATGATTTGCCCAGTTCAAACATTTTCTAGAAAGAGGAAATGCCTACTGTAACGTGCTACCGATTTTAAAGTCTGTTGAATGGGTTTTTTAGTTACACATTCAGCGGAATGCACAAAAGCAACCAAGCGGTATCCACAGAAATACGAACTTCAACACCATACCGTGAATTTGAGGTTATTGCCACTCACGATCATCAGGGACAGCAGCGCACCGATCCTCATTCGCCACAAAACGATAAGAGGAAGGAACTTCAGTTTGGATGAAAAGAGGGGAAAGGCAAGGACAGATTACTGCAAACTCCATCAGTAAGTACAAGTAAGCAGTATCCATATGCCTACACCATGTACGCGAGCATCTCAGTTGCAAGTGACAGTAAGGCGACGTCTGCAAGATGGATGCCGTGCGGTTTTCATAGCTCAGTTCGACTGAGTGACCTAAGTTCACGAACAACTCAGTCCGAGAACGGAAATGTTTATGTCGCTGGTCCCCTTTATCCACCATCTCTCCTAAAGCTCTTAGTCAGACTAGATGGGTCATGAGGAACCAGGCCGAGGAGATGAACAAGCTCTGATTTGTTGACAGCTACTTCCTATTCCCACTATCAATTCACAGACTAAACTCCTTGTACCTCAGGTCTAAAACAACAAGTGTCACACAAGGATGGATAATTGGATAGACGTGTTTCGGCCAGACAGAAATGCAACCAATTGGAGCAGTTGGTCGGACAGTCGACAGCCAACGTCTCATTCCAAACAAGGGCAACTAATTTTAAGCGAGTCAAAATTCCACAGAGCGGAGGTCATGGCTTAAGGTATTAAACAGACAGACATCAAAAATGAAATGCTACTCCGGAGAACATCACATGCATTGCGTCTTCTCATTGTTTTATTCAAAAGGATGAAAGCTTCACACATCGTTGTAAAAAGTTCAGATGAGGAATTAATAAAATAGGTTGTCCCGTCTTGATTGACCTCAGATCAAACCGACCGCTTAGTCTGTAATCACCCGAATTACCGCATAAAACTCCCCACCACCAATGGCCTTGTCGACATCTGTTTGCACCAAATTTCAAGGGATAACCTGAAATATAAAGCGGCTGTGTTTACCAGATCAGAGTCCTACAGCCAGCGTCCAAAACAGTGTCTGGTAATCAACGCCAGATAACGTCAGTGATTTAAACTCTGTCAGTACTAACGACGTCGGTGGCATCCACACATTAATAAATCCCTTATCCGACTTGGCTTTTGGTCACCAACATTGCTGCAACAAATTTACAGGATTCGTTATACAACTCAACGCACGCAACAGATCTCACACAATTCTCAGTGGCTCAGTGCACAAAAAAGGCGGGATTCAATCTCCAACACTCGGATTGACGGACGGTATAGATAACAAATTCAGATATTTGCACATCGACTCAAATCACACCACTCCCCTCAGTTGTTCAATGACAAGGGGATGTGCTTTCTGGTGATTTTGGCCTTGACCATGAGGTTAGTTTTTCTTAACGACATCGACCGAATCTGGGGCAACTCCTAGGCTAGCACTAGCAGCTCGCTAAAAAGAAATGTGCACTGCACACTACAAATGCATGTTCAAGGCTGACAACGTCTCCGCTCGAGATATGTCAACAGAAGTGCGCGATTAAAACGTTAGTGATGGCAACAGAAAAAAATTAAGGCGATTAACTCTCATCACTAATAATGATGTTCTTTCACATACAAACCCCAAGTCTGCGCGATCCGTTTCGTGCCCATTTTGTAGGTGGCCGATTACAACCATATTCCACCGATCCTTACGAAATAGCCTTGCTGATGTGACTTCTTATTACCGACCCATTGTAGGACGCTCTATTGCACAATAAGAGTACAGGCTGCTCGATTAGTGTTATTAAAACTTGGAAAAAACAGCACAAGAAGAAAAATCCATCTATATTCATCACATTCATGGAAAGCTATCATCTGAAGTTCGAGAAAGGAAATCTACAATCGATAACGCTTTGAACTCAATGACCAGGACAACAACGATAGGTACAACACCGATGTAGCAGAACAACGAGTTAAGAGATCATATTTTAGCAGCGGATGAGTAAATTATAGGAAGGGTAAAAAGTATTACGAATTGTCCGGCAAACGTCATAATGAAACTCACGCTGCCATAATGTCACGAAGAAGGGTATACGTCACAACATTTGGCGTAGACAGACTGCAAGTTCTCCACTGAGCGGCTGAATAGACACTCCACGATAACCACAAATTATGCATTTCCGTCAATGGCTACTTCCAGAACATTGTATGCGTGTCATAAGATGCAATGATGTGTGAAAAATGGAGTAACATTGAGATTGAATGATTCAGGAAGAAGTTAACAGTAGCTAAAAAAATCCGATACGAAGAGGGCTGGGCATAAGGTCACCCAATGGATTGCACAACTAACATGTCTTTGTGGTTGATTTTAGCGGTGTATCGCAAAAGCGGTACAGTGGACAGTCCGAATTCAATACAAGTAAAACGAATGGACATTCCCAACAGCATTCTACATTCCGTACAGTCTGTACCCATCAAGCGGAAAAAGCTAGGAGAAAATTGAAACGGCCAGTCCAACACTATCAGATACATCTCTAGAATGAGAGAAACTTATGGTGGATTGACCCGACAATCAAGAGTAGCGGTAAATGGCTGGCAACTCCATATAATACTATACACATCTACTGACGATAGTAGCGCATGGGATATGGCATCCACCAATTTAGGGTGTTTCAGCAGCTAACCTGGATCATTTTGAATCCAACACAGCAATGACATCCTACGGGCTCGTGCTTTCCTACGCTCATGATTACCAAACACTAGACGGCTTAGTCATGTTGCTTGCTGAGTTGTGTTGACAAAAAACTAACCGAGTGAATTTGTGTCACGAAACCTTTGGCTGTTATCGCGTCGTTTAGGTTGCTGCGAGAGGGCGGATAGCATCGACATTCCTAGGGGACGAAAAAATTCAAGAAATTCATGGGCGAGCTCGGTTTACTATACAAGGCTTCACCGCTCTGGAAACACCTTGTGCACGTCTGCTGGCAGATCCCAACACAGTTTAAGCAGGCCAAGGTAGATGGTAAGAGGTAGGCAACCCGTAGCTATGTAAGACGTCAGACAAGGTTTCTTGAACCTCGACGAGTGGGGTCCGAAATATTATATATATATATATATATATATGCATCCCTGGTTACGGAACTGTTCTTCGGCCAGTATGGTAACGTGGTTCAAGCTACTGTCTACTGCAACAAGGACTAGGAATGTTCTGGATCGTTCTCGTGGAAGTAAGAAGTGTACAGAATTGATCGGAGCGGCTAATAACGGCGTGGATGTAGGGATGTCAGGCGACGGCACACTGGCATTTTTTAGTTTGCGATGCAACAGACGCTCAACGAGCATACGGTGTACCAGGAAGCGCAGAATGCATTTTGACCATTTGATTATTCGATCATGATTTTGGAAAGAAGCACACATGAACGACCGTGTTGCTCGCACCGTCACCCCACCTGAAGCGTTCTAAACGAAGAAGGCACATTTTCATCACGAATAAACCATGGCTCGTAATCACAGTACAAGATAAAACACACGAATGTGGAATACGTCTTTCCCTGTGGCTATCACCGTATGTTTTTCCAATGCCAAGGATAATGATTAGTAATGACAACATGTGCATTCGCCATGTACGTCCTCAACAGTACTACGGGCTGAAAAAATGGAGTCACCCATGTGTGGCGTGTGAGTGGAATCAGAAGTGGTGTAGCACAAGTCGCTTGTGATGAGTGGTATGTACAGGCGTCCTTTGGCTTCGGCCACTGTGACAGGCCAATTCGGAACAGATGCCGTCAATCCTGTGTCCAGAATTTCTTTGCCACCTGAGAGTGATGGTCAAGATTGTGTGCGGAATGCATCGCGAGGGATGTGCTGACTAGAACTTAGGTCCTGTCAGGTTCAACCATGTCACGTGGGTCAAATAGGAGAAGCCAAACAACAAGCAGATAAACTTATAGGTTTGTATGTCGCATCACTGAGTGTGTAATGGTACGTAGACAGCGGAGCACGGATCTAAGAATGTACGGCCTATCCATATTTATGACTGCAGAACTGTTGCTTCGCAACAAATAAAGGACACTCCGATCGTCCAACAGTAGACAATGACCGCCTGTAAAGTAAGAACACTCACACTAGTTCTCAAAAGCTAGATGTGGATTACAATACGTCTACTGTGAGTAGTCTTGATCAGGATGAGTCATCAGCGTTTTACTTATTGCACCCCTAGACACAGGTAGACACTAACTGTCAAGCGCGTCAAGCTTTCGAGTCAGAGGCATCACGTGGGGTCCCTCAAGGAAACTCCATTTCTTTTTGCCTCATAGGTCAAACAGGTGAATGGCAGACTTAACCTAGGGTCTCATATATCAACCTCGGACACGTATGTGGACGTCAGACGTTGTCCGTCAGGACAAAATGTGCGTACGCTACCGGATCGGCATGGTGTCAGGCGGCCGAGACGCCATACAGCACTGATCATGATTCATCTGAGCCGATACAACATCGGTTTCGCATATTTGAGTTAGACAAGGCTTGCTTAACATGGTAATCTCTGGGTAAACATGTGCTGGGTAGGTTAACTGGCAGACGGCGCTCGGGAGCACATTGTGTCTCGCGGTCGCGGGATGAAGGAAATCTTTGATGAGAAGCGAACTATACGGCATCAACCCTCAAGTTATGTCCGCGTGCCTGCAACTCTGTCAGAATATGTTTGTTACATTTGTTAGTGTTTATGACTCAACTATGTGTCACACTGATGATACAAAGAATCACCTATGTGACCAGCTGTCTGCCATAATCCGCTCGACATCCGCGAGTAACGGATGGTTTGTTCTGGGCGACTTCAACGTGCGAGTTGGATGCGACTCAGCCGCTTGGTAAGGAGTCCTTGGATCACACGACGTTGGTGCAGTAAATGGAGGTGGTGATCATCTACTCTACCTGTGTGCTATTCGTTAGCTGGTTATCACAAACAATTGACTCCGGCTAGAGGCAAGCAATATCACGACGTGGACTCATGCACGGGAATGTCATCACCACTTGCTTGATTACATGGGTGTGCAGCAGTGCGGTAAGCGCGGGGTACGTGTCAAGCAAGTCATGCGCTGAGTTGAATTAAGCGTGGATCATAGGAAGGTTACGACCAAATTGTTCATTCATGTTTCTTCACTGCAGATCCTTTGGACAACGGCAGAGGCTGAGTGTCAGGAGGGCCAAGAACTCACAGATCAGGATGATGTTTCAAAGTGCGGTTGCTGTTCACCTTAGAGACGCTTCAGTATTCACTACCTCTGACAGCATGTGATAACACCTCAAGGAAGATGTCACGCTGGTGGCCATCGAAACAATCGGTATCCAACCCAAGAAACGTACGGACCAGTTCGACAACAATGATGTAATAATCTTGAGCCTGATATGAGAGAGGCAATGATGACAAAAGAACCAAGTTTCACAGCGTTCTCCGTCGACTTGTAAACGACACAGCGGAATTAAAGACGATTAGTAGACAAATCAAGATGGGTTGGCGCACGGATGTCAATCGTCGACAAAACAAACAATTTTACGGTCCGTTTAGAACGATTGTCGACTAATTTTTTTTCAGTCTACCACAGCGATGTTTGGCGGGGATGCTGAATTTTCGTGTACAAAACAGGAGAACACCAGGAAAGCCTAGCACAAGCAATTAGGTGGCTTACCAAACCGACCTACCATGACAAGATATCAAAACGCAACTTGCTCTCATTCCAGATTTAGCAGGGATGCGAAGGGTCATTCGGGACGACTGTAAAATTGAAGGATAACAGGTGAGGATGGGCTGCCAGAGAACCATTGAAGTGTGTTGTGCGCTTTGCTTCGTCTGGGAAAAGCAAGCAGTCTTTCAAGAATTCAAGAGTGTCCTCATCCTACCTTTGTTTGAAGGTGGCGAGGCAAGCAAAGCACCAGCAGTTATCAGGGCGTCAACCTGCTGACCTGCACTGGGAAGGTTCTAATTATCATTCTGCTGAACCGACGAAACGCAGAAGTTTTGGGTACCAATGACACTGAGGAACAATCTGGATGTTAGACAAGTCGCAGTGTGATTGACATGTTACTTACTGCCCGACACATACAAGAGAAGCGCCGTCAACGCACTCTTTGTAGTCTTTGTGGAATTCATTAAGGCGTTCGATTCCGTCAGTCTTGAGGCGTTGTAGACAGTGGTTGACAAGTTTGGATGTCCAGGTAAGTTGGTCAATTTAAATAGAATTTTGCAAATGGGTATGAAGATGAAGGTACAGTCATGTGAATCCACCTGATGATTTCGGTACTGTCACTGGCATGAAGCACGGCGGTGTCTTCGCCCGAATCCTAGATAATTTGGATCTAATTGTAAACCTAGCAGCTGCTCCTCAGGACTTGGAGGACAGCGTTGAAGTAGAATATCGCACGGATGACCGCTCGCAAAATATTCGACTTTTCGGCGCCCCAAGTCGGCTACATACCTCGACGACGGGCATGGTTGTGTTCACAGAAGACAGCGGGCTACTATCGCATAGTGAAAAGGGACTCTAACAACTGCGGCATCCAAGTTTGGACTGGATACCAACACAACTAAGAGATTGTCTTTTTTCTGACTTTCTACGGGCAGAGGTGCTGTGTTGGCATTTGGAATCCGTATTTACTGAGAGATCGCAAACAGCTGCTTAGCTTCTGTTGTTTGAGCAGCAACTCGTCGACAGATCTGTTCGTGGACCGTGATTTTGGGGCTCATGTGTCCAAGACGAGTGTCACCTTCGGACATCTTGAAATTTAAGCCTGTAAAAACATCTACCGGGTAGTAGTACTATCTATGTCATTGTACAACATTGTAATCTGTACCTTATATTGAGGGAATAAGCGGTTTCTGAGATGCTTCCGTCTACCATGCCTGAGGTGTACCTCGGACATTTGGTGGTCAAACATGGTTCCGAACACTGAAGTACTCTGATAAGCGGACATGGACAAGAATGAACTTATTCTGATGCTTAACCACCTTCACTGGCTAGGACACATAGGCTGGATGATTGGCAAACGAATCGAGAAATAAAGTGTTTGGTATCCCAGTCCAAATTCAAACATTTGTCCTAATCCCATATAAGGCATATTAGTACATATTTTTATACCGAAACCTCTCTTGACTTATATATATATATATACATATATATGTAGCCCGGCTAGATTACGAGAACCACCACGCACGCCTCCCAGCCTTATTCCTTTTGGGTTACATTGATATAAACCATGTAAATTGAACCGTTAGTGGTGCAGCAAGAGCCATTTTTAGTCATGTGTAGATGCGACACGTTAATCCAGAAACGGATGCTGTCCATCTAGTATGCGAATGCTGATTTAAGAAGACGCTTTCAGACATCACTCATTACAGTAACCTGTGCAAAACAGAAAACCCGAATTTCTGAATGAAGCCAGTGGGGTTATGGACATGAGTGTCGCCAAGGGACACTATTTCCTTTCGAAAAACGCATTGTTTTCCAAAGCAAACATCTAACCAATCATAGTGGACAGAAGTTCCCAGACCAGTCAGGAGGTTACCTTCACTGTTTCTTCCTTATTCGGCTTTTCACCTGTCACACTTATCGGTAGCTTGTTGACCGCAACTACTAGGTCTGGTAACTGTCCTTGAAACTTCTGATTCAAGAACATTTACAGGTTATCATGCGCCCCATACATATCCGTGTACTCTTCCTCTTGAGTCGTTTTGGGACGGAAAAAAGTGACTTCTGCACTCGTCTCTTGAGTTGGTTTGAGAGCAATTTGCGTAATTCTTCGGGACAAAGGTTTCCGTCTTTGTGACGAAGCTGAAAATTTAGTCCTGTCAGAGTTCTTTTAGTCCGCTATCGATCCAGACGAAGTTCCCGAGCGTCCGGTGATGGTTGGAAAGATGACAATTGTTAACCATCAGAAAGCACAAACGCGTTTTAATTAACAGGGTCGTGAGAAGAAAATCGGCGTGTGCGTACTGGGTAAGAAGATTTATGTCTTGAATCCAGTAGCCAATCTGATGAGCCAATAAATAAAGACGATCGAGATTTAGACAGCTGCACTTTATGTGACCTTACAGTTGACAATTTCCGGTGTTTAGAAAGTGATCAGTTACAGTAAAAGTCAACGGGACAAGACGATAAATCAGCGATGGAATCCCCGAACAACAGCACCATCTGCTCACGGTTTGTTAAATGTACTGTTGGAAACTAGGTGGTCAGTGGACAGATACGTTTCTTTTGATGTTTAAATCGGAATTGGCCAAATCCAGGGCCTTTGACATAAACCTATAAACTAAGCACAGGAACAAGGTCAGGAGGAGAGACACATTATTGACGATAGTTCGCCTCCGATCACGTCGCGATACGAGACATGTGAGGAAAACGAGTAAAGTTCATTTATAAAGTTGACCATA
The DNA here is from genome assembly GCA_008508345.1 of Paragonimus westermani. Lineage (NCBI taxonomy): Eukaryota > Metazoa > Platyhelminthes > Trematoda > Plagiorchiida > Troglotrematidae > Paragonimus > Paragonimus westermani. Next base: position 151,134 of record QNGE01001010.1, read on the forward strand.
ATGCAAGCGTGCAGCCAAATAAAGGACTTTCCCAAATGTGTACATGCGCGTACGGAGTGTGACACATGTGACATGTACCAGATAACAGGTCGCACACACAAACGATAAAAATCTGAGCTTCTAGTCAGCCGTCAGGTTTCAGTTTTGAATGATCAACTCGTGTACATATGAACGCTCGAGTGTATACTACCGACCCCAATTCCGTACGCAGATACACTCGTGGAAGGTGCGACGACGGGGAAAAAGTACTAGGTCGAAACAAATGACCACCTGTGAGAAGCCATGAACAACTGATCAGGTTCACTTGCGTGGGAACAATGAAGATACATCACAAATCAGCAACGACAGCGAGAGCAAAATAGAGGGATTCGGAATAAAACTAAGGTGTGGACCTAAGGGTATGAACTGTATATAGCAATAACAAACACCACTTCCCGCAGTTGTGCAAGTCAAGCTGGCAAGCCGGAATTCACTCAAAACAATATTGGGCAGGAGCACAGTCGACCGCGACACAGGCAAAGTTAACAAGTGCCCAACAGTAACAATGTAAACGCTCTGTCTCTAACACTATTTCGTCTTCAAACTCATCAACTCTCCTGGTTTTTCTGATGGGTTTCTGTTTTCTGAAGCACAGAAAATCAGTGCATATCAGAGCTCTCAATATCTACATTTCTTGACTGACAAATCTACAAACTGCTCTGGTGTGTACCGTTTCAAGCCTGGAGATCGACATGCATCGAATCTTTGTGATGCGAATTTACGACTTAGTACTGCTTATTATACGAAACTGCCAGAGGTAGTGTGAACCTATTACTAAGAACACGAGTCTGAAGTCAGAATCGACGTATCTTATACCATTCATGAGATATGGACTTTATGTTAACCTCAACCAACGTTCTGGCCTTCAAGTGGCACTGAAAGTCATAATTTTATACAAGCATGGCTTTATTTTCGGTGGTCTTGTCAGGCCGAGGGTCCGGATGAAAACATGCGTTATGGCAGACTGTTGTCCTTGTCTTGTCGTATCGTAATTCGTGGGTCATACGCAATCGATTGGGGTTTAGGATATTTAGTCGGATCATTTGTTCGAAGTGTTGGTGAACTCAGACACAAGAAAAATCACCTCTACACAATAGTTTTATTCACAAAGTGCCAGGAGGCACCGAAGCTGAACGTTGCAGCCGAGCTGAGGCTGGTATAGTGGAGAGTTTCAATGTGGAGTGACGTTTGACTAAATATGGGTGATTAATCGTCTGTGTACTGCGAGCATTCGTAGTCTCGTTGAAGCGGGGCGACGTAGGCGTGTTGTCCGTCACACTTGCGTAAAACTCCACAAACAGTAACTGAGATGCTCCCTTTCATTTTCAAGCGCAAACGAAAAACTCAGACATTATGGTATCACATTACCAACAGCTACCGATTACGCCCAAGTAATCGCCTGCTTTTTCATTAAGCTATCGTTCATCCACCAGCAGTTTGTCGTTAAATGAGAGGTTGTGCGTCGGTAACCATATAGCAGTTACTGATGAATAGTCGGGGATTTGGTTTATTTTCAAGTTGACCATCACTCACATTTGATCGCAGCCTTCGCATTCAGACGGACTTTGCAGCCAGCCTCTTTCGAAAAGAAGTACTAGACTCGAGCTTCGCTCTCATTAGAGCTCGTCAATAGTGCATATCCTTGTCACGACCGGGATTTGAACTCCGGCCATTCCAGTCATGAGGGAACCGTGTTAACCACTGCGCCATTGACCTCACCTTAGGCACGACCGAATCATCAAATCTGAACGCTCAACCACTCTCGCTTATGAGCAATGATCAGGTTGCCCGATCGTCTCGAGAGGAGACACAGTTACTGCATGTTAATTCTAATTGATAACGCTGTGATTAGGACTTCCCAGACAGGTCAACTTGAAAATAAACCAAATCCCCGACTACTCATCAGTAATCTAAAATATCGCCTTGCAGGTTTAATGAGTTCAGTGATCTCGACCTGTCTTGGAAGTCCTAATCGCGGGGTTATCGATTGAAGTTAACAGGCAGTAACTGTGTCTCCTCTTGAGACGATCGGGCAACCTGATCATTGCTCACAAGCGAGAGTGGTTGAGCGTTCATATTTGATAATTCGGTCGTGCCTAATGTGAGGTCAATGGCGCAGTGGTTAACACGGTTCCCTCATGACTGGAATGGCCGGAGTTCAAATCCCGGTCGTGACAAGGATATGCACTATTGACGAGCTCTAATGAGAGCGAAGCTCGAGTCTAGTACTTCTTTTCGAAAGAGGCTGGCTGCAAAGTCCGTCTGAATGCGAAGGCTGCGATCAAATGTGAGTGATGGTCAACTTGAAAGGTACACGAACAATACACGAAAAACAGAGTAGACAAGACTGTAACTACCAAATACTATAGAGTGAATACAATACTCCGATCCATTTCAGAAAAACGCCAATCCGTATCTCGAGCGCAACCAGCCATACGTGGATGAAACGGACAAATAGCTGAGGAAAAATCTGCAAGAGCACAAAACGGTCGAGCACTGAACTGACCTCACCTCGCGCTAACGAGCCCAACATAGATTACGCGGACCAGTTAATAGGGGGGGAATGAAGCGCGGAAAACCGTAGTATGCAAATACACTCCAAGGAGAGACGGGTCAAGGACAGTGACTACGTCCACATAGACGTCACTAAGCAGAACGAGTGATGATAAATCAACATGCGAGTAAGATGAACAACGCAAAAATCGTCCTTAAATTGGTTGTTTCGCAATGCCCACTACTCATTACATATACATACATGCTCAAGGTCAAGCGTAGCACAATCATCATTCGCTCGATGATAGGAACCGGGCCCCGGACTTGTTTGGTTCAAAAAAGAAATAACTCACACTCGATCAAGTCTGCCACACGACACAGTGATTCACGACGCCCTCAAGTGGTGTCCCTAGGTAATCGAATTCGTTAACACCATCATCATTAAAGTCACAATAATATGATGGATGACCAAGTCGGAAGCGCGAATACTCCAACACTCAGTGGGATATCTCGCCGCGGTGATTGGATATAACCAAAGCCAACAGCGGATGGATTGTGCACAACAGGAACGACCGAACAAGCCGGCGATTAACGAAATCGGACCAACGAACAAGCGGTCAGAAACGGAAAGAAAGCGATAGTCACATGCAAAAAAATTACGCATAAGCGCACATGAGGTACAAACGGAAACCGCCACTGTGTTGTGGACTGGAATTCCGGCTCGTAAACGTGAGCGCACGTCCGGGGTGAGAACATACGAGTTGGTGACTAAAGGTGGTGTTGTACTGAGTAAGTTGTTGCTACAAAACCAGCTTCGAATCGAACCTACGGGTACTATTACTCGAGCTGACGACGGTCCTGACAATGGTCCACGAAAACTTAGAGTACCAAGTAAGTACGAACATACAACATGGAAAAGGAGGGAAAGAAAATAAACAAACAATAACAACCACGTTTCCAGAAGCAGAACAATCAACAAGTCTACGGATACGGGCTCGCCACTGACTGCGATAAGATGGCACGTCGGTGAGTTTTTCCAACCAACGATGTGAACGGTCACAAACTCCTCAACTAGACAGACAGCACCTACCAACCATGTTCAGCGGAACGCCTAACGTTACAACAGCTCGTGGCTGTGTTACCGACTGGCTGCCTTGCGGATTCTTCCAACTGTCAGCAGACATACGGAACAACGAACGATGTGGCAGATGCTCTGTCTGCACACGGGGTAAGTGGCCCAATCGATCGTCGGTCCTGAACGCGCTGATGGATCGCCAGATTGCTCACAAAATTAGGAAGACGAATTACTTTTTGGTACAGCTCAATGCCCGTGGGTATCCGATAGCGGGTACGCATAGATATTTCGTACACACGCTGATTCGCAAGTCTTACAACACAGAAAGTTTGCCTCATGAGGATATGTTGGTTGACTTGTCTACTTTTGTGATATACATGACTAAAGATGAACCACACTAATGTACCACGGTGCAACTAAGACAAAAGACCTCGTGAGGAGTACAGATAAGTACATTCGATCATTTAACAAAATTCCACTAATCATAGCCGTTATCGGTTCCGAAAAGCGGTGTCTACTTGAAAGGAAGCACGCCAGGTGGAAAAAGATAATCACTATTTAAAGTAACTTGAACGAGTGCCACACACAAACCAATGAAAGTATAAGCACATGGATCAAGCGCGCAAGATTTACACCTCCGGCTAACCGTTTAGGTGTGTGACAGCAAAGTGTTGTCTTGGACAGATAATCAAAGATGGTATCGGGAGTTCAAACGGTTGGTTAGCAGAAGCAAGCACACGAAGCAAGACATTAGGGTAGGCAACCCACGAGAAATACCACCAATCATGCTTTGTCATGAAAACGATACCTATCGTGCGCATGTGTTCGTGTACGTTTGGAAGGATGAACACAGTTCAAATGAAGGTGTATTGAAACTGTGGTTGTAACACCTCAAGGTAGACGCGGCTGGTCAGTTGGACTGATCTAATAAAGGAACTCGGTGCGAACGAGTAATGAGGCTACTGCACACACCGAAATCGTTGACCTTTTCGGCTAGCGGGTCCACGCGTGCACACAAACACACACACACGTAGAGACGCCCAGGCATAAAACATATCCATATCAGCTTCTATTCTCGCAAATCTGAAACAGGTGAGACAGATGGCGAGATTGGTGCTAACCGTCACGAACAGTGATCTGAACAAGTAGCCAGAATAGAGCAGTGTGAGAGAGAGCGCGCGCCAGGCGATTCGGTTCGCATGCCATAATTCAATGAGTCACGCAATCAGCACAGCATGTACAACGCAAAATCATTCGCACAGCTGTGAACACGCACAAAATCGGTTTCATGACAAAAGATCATGCAACGTATATGACATACCAATCAGTGTAGCCCACAGCCGAATTTACGATTACAAGGCTGGTAATGACTGTACTATTACTAGGCTAGAGGGGTTTTTAAACGACGGATCAAATGAATTACAGTAGTCGAAATTGGCACCAGTACATAATTCTGCGCCCAAGCTAAAGGCGAAGTCCACTAAAAACAAAGGGAAATGCCACATTTCATCTCTGATGATAACCGGTTGATCTTGCTAGCATCATTGAAACTGGTACACGTACCACAAGTGTGCGATCAATTTGAGTTGAACTTGCCCCTGGGTGTAAACACTACGACATACAGAAAAGGAATGTGATGCGAGTTTATTCGAGCAAAGATAGCGGACTCGTACAAGTAGCATGCTGTTTACACGATTGGCGATTCAACGAAAGCAGGTACATTTCATCAACATTTCTTCAATCATGCTGTTCAGGGGAGAGTAAACCAACAGATCTGAAATAGGTTTCAGTGCACAATGGGAATTATGGAAAAACGAATGTCCCTCTACAAATACGCTAACAACCGCACGTGTGTGGCAAGGTATGCTTCCAAATGCTATTACTACTAACCAAGTTAAACGGAAGTGGTTGCTGCTCCTATCCATTCGTCTGCCTCAGGGGATGATGGACAGCTGCAAGTTCCATAACGCAAGCCTATGAAGGCAGCGTATAAGGTTCTGAGTTACTGCAGTGACAGTACTTCGTAATATGAATGGAATACTAGGCGTCATATTGTGCTCGAATCGCGTAATTAAGACTGAAGGAGAATGAACCAACAGAAATAGTGACACCAAAGCCGCAGAAGTCTGACTGAACGTGAATTTCGTCGTGATGTTGCTGATAACGGAAACGACAGGCTCACAGATTGCAGGGATGTCGTCTAGTAGAAATGCAGTATACCAGTACGATGCACAACATCACCGGGCAATTACGTACATTTCAGCCTAGACAGCAGTGACACATGCCAAATAAATGCAGATGAGAAGCGGCTGAGAGGTAAGTTTAGTGTCCGGGGCACAGCGCACTGACAAGAGTAAAAGACTGCTGCAGCTGTGCGCTTCTCGTGGTCTCTATATTTCGAGCATCCCATTATAACAGAAGAAGACACTGTGATGCATGTAGACCTCCATGTGCTCCTTAGGCGTGGACACAACTCGATCACACAACAACCAGGTACAGGTGGCGCAACTCTGCAGCAGTCAGCTAGACTCGGATTATGCTGCTGTGCGCTCTCGTTTTGTTCTATGGCTTTCCTAGAGGACATGAGCTCTTAAATCCAAGACACCCAACTAGCATTCGGGCGAAGACGGTGTAAAAGACAACCACAGGGAGGCACTGATGAAGAAGTTGCCTAGATCCAATTAGGTGAGAGGTTCTAAGGAACACTGGGAACAAGTGGCAGCAATCATGAGAACACGCCGTGGAAAGGTAGGTTCCGCAGGGGGCGTGCAATTGCGACAGAACTGAATTTCTGTCATGACCATAAACCCAGTGAACAAGCGTCGTTCGACTCCGGCTGGCTCTGAACATGACGATAACCGACAACTTAAACGGAAGATGAGTAGAAGCGTGCGAAAAAGAAGTGAGCACCAACTGGACGAACAGTCGGAAGGAATGGGAAGAACCATTGTCCCTGGGAATAGAAGACCATTTCCCCTGATCCATAATTGTACAGGCCGACGATTCGTTGTAAGTCAGACCCTATGAGAAGAAGATGGTTGGTTTACCACCAACTGATCGCGAAGACTTGACAGGTGCGTTGAACAGTTTGAACCGCAATGCAGCCGGCCTCAGCCAAACCATGTGGCATACGGCACCCGGTTGGTCAGTTGCGTTCCAGACGGCTCTTTGTCGGAAACAGAAACAGCCTTGCAGCTTAAGTGATTGAGATATAACAAGGTTTACGCAGGAGATCTCTCCTACACTTCTCTTTTCAAGGATGGTCAGGAGAGGATAAAATCAAAATCAATTCGGTAAACGGAAGGGGTACCTCACGATTGGTGCCCATCAACAGTCACCCCAGTTTTCGAAAAAGGGGACACAAAATATATGTGACAACCATGGAGGCACTAGTATAGTGTCTGCTGCGTCCAACTTACTCACTGGCCTCACTTTAAGTCGGCTCACTAAGCCCAGAGATATGGGAAGAACAGGCAAGATTCCGATCCGGTCGAGAGTGCGCCGGTCACATTTTTACCCTGCGACGGGTCTTGAAATCAACATTCTTACAACCTGCCGACGGTCGTGGTGTTTCCAGATGTGAAGGCTGCTTTCGATTCGCGTGCTCGTAACGTTCTATGGAACTCTTCTTCGCAATCGAGTACCAGGGAAATACGCGAATCCGTTGAGGTCGCTGTATGTCCAATCTGCAAGCAGGGCGAGACTTTATGGACAACTGTCTCGGGTGTTCATCACTTCTAGTGGCGTTCGTCAGGGATGTTCCTTCCTATTCGTTTTGTCGTGGACGGCATTCTGGAAAGTGCGCTTGAGGTATCCCATGAACTTACTGTTGAACTTGCACCTGGCGCTAGGTTGACCAATATGATGTATGCAGACGACATTGTCTTACCTAACCCTTCTACCGAAGAAATGCAAACCATGCTGAAGAGGGTGAGTGACCGGGCCGGTTTGTATGGAATACGCTTCGCACCTTCAATGTGCTGTG